>BPTQ01000008.1:330606587-331022530 GCA_019973895.1 Chrysanthemum seticuspe | reverse complement strand
GTTTGATGGTGGGGAAGCATTAAATGCTTGTGGGCTGGTATAGGAGGAGGGGGGATGAGCTGGAGAGAGTAGGTAGTGAGGTGGAAAAGTGGTGAGGTGGTGGTAAAACCACCTGGTTTGTGGTTTGCAGGTGTGAGTGAGGACGATGAACAGTGAAGGGCGGGATTTGACTTTCGTTGACCGGTATTTATTAATAACGAAAGGGGGGTCAAATGGGTATATTGGCAGGGTCAAAAGGGGTTTTGGACTAGCTCAAGGGTCAGGGTTCAAGGGTCAAGTTGAGTTGGGTTGGGCTTGTGACTGGGCTAGCTGGGTATTGGGTGTGTTTGTGTTTTGGGTTAATAATACAAAAGAGGGTCCGGTTTGGTTTTGATATACAAGGACCATTTATGTAATTTTCTGATTTATGAGGGACTGAACCTGCAACTTTTCCAAACTTATCAAAAGGACCAATTATGCCATATATGAATAGTACAAGGGTAATATTTGATAATTTTCCATTTTTAAATATCCGAGGACTATTTTTGACATTTTTCAAAATTGAGGGACCTAAGTTGCCATTTTTGCAATTTTAAATTTCAATGACCAATTTTGACAACTCATGAATCCCTAGGGACTTTAAATAACATTTTTCTTTATTTTGATTTACCAGGGACTATATTTGACAACTTTTAAAACTTTGGGGGACTAAAACTGCCAATTATGCAAACTTGATACGTTTTTCATCTGATTTTGGTATTTTTGCATTTAAAACACATAAAACTCTTATTTGTGATATTTTCATCATTTTGATGCATTTCTGAGTGTTTTCAGATGTTTTTGCAGTTTAAATGGTACAAAAATGATGAGTATTTGCACACTCATCAGTCCTTCATCAATGGATTTGAGAATGTTGACTCCATTTTCCTTTCCAAGACAGTACAATCAAATTCGTTGAGCCCAAGAGTCGTAATCAGTTCTGTCAAGCATGGGTGGACGAGTATCTGAACCAGCTGCTTGAACATCCTCGGCAACAGTGGAGATGATAGTAGGAACGTTTGTAGACATGTTTCAAGCTCTACGGGATTTTACAATTCTTTGATTAAACCGGGAAATTGATTCTTTCACGGGATTTTACTAAACCAAAAGAACAACCGTAAGAATGTAACACGAAGAAGAAAAAGGTCTAAATGAACAAGTCGCTAAACACACAACTCACATAAGCAGTCAACTCGCAACACACTCAACTCGCCTAATTAATCAAGTCGCTAAATAGCCAACTCGCTTTAGTCTCAACTCGCAACACAATCAACTCACTTGAACACTAAGTCGCTTAAGTTAACTCGCTAACTTTACAACTCGCTAAGTAGCAAGTCGCTTAAGATCTCAAGTCGCTTAAAGAAACAACTCGCTTAGAACCCAAGTCGCATAAATATCAACTCGCTAAACAGCTAAGTCGCATGTACCAACTCACATCAAATAACAAAGCAACTCGCTTTGAAGAAACACAAGTCCGAGACTCAACTCGCTTAGTCCTTTTTACACAAATAACCACTTTATCAATCCAAAACAACCAAACCACAATGATTTAAGCCTTCCAATTCAAAACATAAACACTTATGATGATCCTAAACACAAAAGTACAAGCAAAATTCAAACTTTACCACTAGAATTTGTTCAAATGAATCAAACTCTCCTAAACCCTTAATACACCAAAAACCTTATGAAATCCACCAAAACAAAGAGCATGAAAGATGAGTGATCAAACCATGGCTCTTGATACCAATTGTAAGGTATTGGATTTCACAAACACACTAAACCATGATCAAAGTATGCGTTTAAGTATGTTAGAGAGAAAGTTCTAGTGAGAGAGTGGAAGAGAGTTGGGAACTATAGTGAGAGAAAGGAAAATATTATTATGAGCTCCAACTCTCTACCTTGGAAGGTAGAGAGTATTTATAGTCTTACAATAAAACGCCACACAACGGGCTGTGGATCAGGCATACAGTGGGTAAAGACCCGTCCGTCCTCCACGGTGTTACTTAACTTAAATATTACTTAACTTAAAAGAACTAGGACTACGAGCTTTCTATTGATTACATATACTTGAGGTGACCGACTCTTTAATACCTGGAATTTCTAATTCCTAACAACTCTGATGACTCCACTAAGGAGATAAATTTACACCTCTAACCTTCACCACCTCAACCTAAACAGGTGGTGTTTGCTCTTCCTGCGCCATGGTCTGGTGCTTCATCTCATATCGTAAAGGGGGAGGGTAAAAGGAAGATGGATTGATTGCTTTTTGGTGAAACCAGTAGATGAAGCACAAAGGACAATGTCATATCACACATTCATCTACTGTATTCATCTTCATCATCTTCGTTTTCATCAATCCATCCTTCCCATTTTGATCCTTAGCTCATCGTACTGGTCATGCATATCCAGCAGTTGGAATAGTAGATATGAGCTAGGATAGATTTAGAAACTCTTGTATAGAACTGGTATTGTAGTAGCATATGAAGTTAATTGTAAGCTGTAAGCTGTAAACTGCTTCTTGAATGAATGAACAATTTAACTTCAGTACTTCTTTTGCTTCTGTAATTAACTTTCTTTTATCTACAAAATGGTTAGTGGAAACACAGAGCAACAACCAGTGGTTTGAACAAAACTATCAGTGGTTAGAAACAAAAATAGCAAATACTAAGATTACATAATAACAGTCCAAGTCTTATACAAACTTTTACAAAACAAGTTGAGATTTAGAGATTAATCATGCCAATACTAACAACAAAGTACTGAAACCTCCCCACATCAAAAGCTTTAGTGAGAAGATCAGCAACATTGAAATCAGTATGGATTTTTACCATTTGAATCAGTCTTTTCTCATTACAATCTCTAATAAAATGATGCCTTATCTCAATATGTTTAGTTCTAGAATGTAAAACAGGATTTTTAATGATGCAAATTGTACTGTTATTATCAATGTAAATCTTAGTATGCATAAAATTGTACCCAAAATCCAGCAATTGATTCTGAATCCAAAGAACTTGACCACAGCAACTAGCAGCAGCCACATATTCAGCTTCAGTTGTAGAATTTGCCACAATAGTTTGCTTTTTACACTGCCATAAAATAAGTCTGCTTCCCAAAAACTGACATCCTCCAGTTGTAGATTTCCTATCCAAACTTGCACCAGCATAATCACTATCTGTATAGGCCACCAAATCAAAAGGAGAATCCTTAGAATACCAAAGACCCAGTTTAGGATGACCTTTAAGGTATCTAAATTTCTCTTAACAGCATTCATGTGTGATGTATTGGGTGTGACTTGAAATCTTGCACACACACATACTGAGAACATAATATCTGGCCTAGACGCAGTGAGATACATCAAAGATCCAATCATGGACCTGTACAACTTCTGATCAACTTTGGGACTTCCATCATCTGGTAGCAGTGGTTTCTGAGTCTCCATAGGTGTACTAGCACTCTTCACATCCTGAAACCCAAACTTTTTCAAAACATCTGCTACATACTTGTCTTGACTAATAAAGATACCATCAGTCCTTTGTTGAACCTGCAGCCTGATTGGTGCTGAACCGTCAAGTTTTCTCACGCGAGCGGATCACGTGTGAATGACCAGCCGTAAGGAACTTAAAACAGCTCACACACCAATTGCAATTTAGATCAGGAGAGTATAGTGTTTCCCCAGGTCGTTAAGTCCCAACGAGCTGTGCGAGAATAGTCAAACGTAAAGTGATCGAGAGGATTTGAAAAGGAAAGGATAGTGGTTGATCTATACCTAAAGAGAAAGCCCATAAACTACAGGGGCTTAAATGCAAATTAAAGAAAATTAAAAAGATAAAAAATATTAAATAAATGCTATCACTATTTGCAAAATGATGTTTTTGTTTTTATGTTTTTATAAACTGAATTTAAAAACTACGTAACGTACAAATAAAAACGTGAAACTAAAGCAATATAAATCCTAAAAATATGAAAATGATGTTTTTACAAACCTAATGATAAAAGAAAATTTATAGAAAAAGAAAATTATTTTTATAACTATTTAATTAATTATTATTAATTAAAAACTATTTCTACTTATTTAATAATAACCTAAAATGCAAGAAAATAGGAAATAAAACTAGAAAAATAAAATTAAGACTTAGAAAAATCTAAAATATCAAAATAGAATTTTCAAAACTATTTTTATATTTTTATGATTATTTATGAATTTTCTAGGAATTAAAAACTATTAAAAACTAATTAAATTATCTAAAAATACAAATTTAACTAAGAAAAATCTAGAAAAATATTTTTTTCTCTTTTTATATTTATCTAAACTTAAGAAAAATGAAAAATTATTTTTTTGAGCCTTTTCTTAATTTTTTGTATTAAATGCTATTTAAAAATGCTTAAAAACTAATTTAAATTAAGAAAAATAGCAAACAAGCTTGGAAAAATCTGAAAATTTCAGGAAAACTCTAAAATTATATTAGGAAGCTAGGAAAAATGGAAAATCATGCGGTTATGTGGAGGAATATGAAACTGATGTGGAATGTGCTTAAAAATAAGCACTTTCAACAAGCAAATGGAAACCAATAAGCACCAAACCAAAACAGAAGCTCAAATATGCTAAAAGAACTAAAATGCAACAAGAATAAACAAGCTATAACCTCTGGATATCAAGCTCAAAAGATTTGATGATTTGAGATATAAGCTAAAAAGCAGTTTCTGGTGCCAACTTTGAGCTTAAGCCAAAGACAGTCAATAAGCTGAAATGGAAAAACAGAAGCTGGATCCTAAGCTAGACCTGGGTAACTACATATGAGCCAAATATCAGACCTAGACAAGCTCAAATGAGCTCTGTGCAATCCAAGCAAAACCTGGACAAGTCCTGTGCAGACTTGATGCCCTGCACAGGGCAATTGACACCATATTTACAAGCTAATTTGAGGCTTAAATAAAATTCACAAAATTTGACAAAATTAAGGATAAGAAAATAGACCTACTGAAGATTTTAAAACCATAAGATTCACTGAAATTGGCCCAGAGATGAGTAAATGAAAATTCTTCCTAGGTTGGCCAAAACTGACTTTTATGCAATTTGACTTTTTGAGCAATTATGAAAAGTTGACTATTTTGAACTTTGATTCCAATTTCTCAACTGAATATGATGTTACTTGATGAAATGAAGTTACTGCAATCTATATCTATGATATTCAAACACAAAACAAGAATTTTGATTTCCAAAAACACAACAGATAAGCAGTTGAGAATGATTTTTTGTAATGTTGACTTTCAGTGTTTGCAGGCACCAGTAATTAACTCAAATGAGTCTAAATGAACTCAATAGACTTGGATCAATAATCCTAATCCAATAAACAGACCTAAAACTCAGTTCTAGCAGCAATTCCAAACACTCTATATCCTACTGATTTGTAATAAAAAACTAACCTAAACACTGAACTAACTAACATTAATGATCAAACTCACTCTAATTTAACTACTTAACTTCAAATAAACAGGCAAGGACCAATGTTAACCACAGATATAGGTACAAGCATACTATGCAAATTAGACTTGAAAATGAAAAAGTGAGAAAAGTACTCACAACTGTCCAGCATGTTTGCAGGCCAACACCAAACCCAAGACTAATCTAAACTAGTCTATTTCAACCCATATCAAGGCTCTGCATCACCCAAATTCCAAAACCAAATCCAATTGCACTCACAGTTGACTTTAGTTGACCATGTACCATATTTCCTTGAAACTGTAATATGAGCTTATAGAAAGCTTTAATAAGCTAGCATAAGCTTGTTTAAGCTTATAAATAAGCTTCTAACATCTTTGACATAGGAGTTTGAGATTTGAAATTTCAACAGTGAGCATAAAATATGGAAAATGAACATTATCTTGAATTAACACTTAAACAGAGTTGCAAAACACTTGAATGCTTTTGTTTGCTACAAATAAACTGGAAAATACAATTGAGAACTAGTTAAGACATGTTAAGCTTAAAAACGACATACAAAGGAAATTAAAACTAAAACTACTGCTCTCTAGCTTCTTCTCTCTTCCTTTTTATAGCTCCCAATGCTTCCACGTATCCTCTTGATCCAATCCCACCACTCTTTTTAGCCAATGGGTGAGCAGAGGCCATATTGGCCTTTATATGATTTTGGCGGGAAAGGTGCTTTTTGACCTCTGTTGACTTCTGAGCTAGCAACTAGGGGGGTGGATTTGTAGGGGTGATGATGAGTGGTGAGAGGTGTTGGGATAAGGAGTGGGTGATGGGAGAGGGGTTGCAGGCAACAGGCACAAGTGGGGAAGAAGATAAAGTGGGCGGGCAAACTGCTTGTTTGACTGGGGATTTGACCAAGGGGTCAAAATAGGTTTGTGACAGGGGGTCAAAAAGGTTTAAAGGCAGGGTCAAAATCAATTTTGACAAGGCTTAGATTTTAAATACAAGGACTAAACTTGTATTTTCTGAAAAGACCAAGGACCAAACCTGTAATTTTCCAAACTTGTTTCAAGGGACCAAAATTGACAAGCTTTGAAAGTTTAGGGACCTATCTTGTCATTATTGAAAGTTAAGGGACCTAAGTTGTCATTTTTGAAAGTTAAAGGACCAAAGTTGTAAATTTGTAAATTTAAATCTCAAGGACCAGTTTTGACAACTTAAGAATCCCTAGGGACTTTAAAATGATATTTCTCTTTATTTGGTTTTACCAGGGACTGTTTTTGACAACTTTTGAAACTTGGGGGACTAAAACTGCCAATTATGCAAACTTGATACGTTTTTCACCAGATTTTGACATTTTTGCATTTAAAATACATAAAACACTTATTTGTGATATTTTAATCATTTTGATGCATTTCTGAGTGTTTTCAGATGTTTTTGCAGTTTAAATGGTACAAAAATGATGAGTATTTAGACACTCATCACAGCCCCAAAAAGAAAGTGAGTTCTCCCATAGAACTCATCTGAAACTTATCATGCATATGCTTCTCAAAATCTTTGCATAGCTCCTTATTGGTTGAGCCAAAGATGATGTCATCTACATAAACTTGAACCAGTAAAGTATCATCCTTGTGCTTCCTAATGAACAAAGTCTTATCAATCAACCCTCTTTTGAAGTCATTGTCCATTAAATAAGTAGACAGGCATTCATACCATGCCCTTGGAGCTTGATGCAACCCATACATAGCCTTTCTCACCCTGTAAACCTTGTCAGGATTATCAGGATCTTCAAAACCAGGAGGTTGACAAACATAAACCTCCTCATCAATTGTGCCATACAAAAATGCACTTTTAACATCCATCTGATACACAACAAAATTCTTGAATGAAGCATAAGCTAAAAACAATCTAATAGCCTCAATTCTTGCAACTGGAGCAAACACTTCATCATAATCCAAGCCTTCAGTTTGTGTGTATCCTTGAGCAACCAACCTTGACTTATTCCTCACAACAATACCTCTTTCATCTCTTTTGTTTCTGAACACCCATTTTGTCCCAATTGCCCTCTTACCATTTGGAAGATCAACCAATGTCCAAACCTCTTGAAGTTTGAACTGAAGAAGCTCCTCTTGCATTGATTCTACCCAACCTTCTTTAGATAATGCTTCTTCAACTCTCTTGGGCTCCTTTTGAGACAGAAAACATGCAAACAAGCAATTTTGCAGATCTTTATGACTATTTCTTTTGTGAAGTGATCTTGCAAAGAAACCTTGTTCAGGAAAGGTTTTTGTATTCTGAACCTTGCTTCTTGTTTGAACAGGGGTGTTCAAATTTCCAAGTATTTGTTCCTTAGGATGAATCTTATGAATCCTTGTTGAGGTAACAGGACTTTCATGAATGACATGTTCCAAATTAGTAAAATCAGCATTGAAGAAATCATCCATGTCTTCATCATCAGTAGGAGTATCAATTTCAATCAAAGCAGGCATATTAGGATCATGTGGATACTCCTCTTCACCAAATAATGGCTTTGCAGTTGGTCCAAAGAAAGTACTATCATCAGTACTTACAACTGTGGTTTCACTTGTACTGGCAGTGGTAGAAGTTGGCTTAGCAGTGCTTTCATTATATCTATCCGTGCTTTCATTTGTCTTAGCAGTGCTTCCAGAATGCCTTTTCTTCTTTTCAATTTCTTCTACCAACACTGAGTTATCTTTCAACAACTCATCCTTATCTTGATGATGATCAACATTGCCTCCAGTATTCAATACATCATCATCTGTGGGACCTTGCTTATCAATGATGGGTGAGACAGAACTAGCTTTCCACTTTTCAAACAAATAGAACTCTTGAGGAGAATCAGCTTCCTTAGAAATTTCTCCTGTATCAGAATCCTTTTGAGTACCTGCATCACAATTAGTGGAAGTTCCTGCAATGATAGGCTCATAATTCATAGATTTGGTTAGCATATCAATGTTAAACAGCCAGTCTGGTCCTTTGGTTTCAACACTAGGAGTCTTTTCACTAAATTGAACATGTAGGTTCTCTTCAACAATTCTATTCCTCCTATTGTATACTCTAAAGGCTTTACTATTAGAAGAATAGCCTAAAAAGTATCCATCATCAGCTTTTTCTTGAAACTTGCCTAGGTAGTCTATGGTATTCAAGATAGTAACAGGACACCCAAAAGGTTTTAGGAATGCAATCATTGGCTTCCTATCATGTAACAGCTCATAGGGGGTCTTGTTATGAGGCTTCACTACCTTACTTCTATTCTGCACATAACATGCAGTGCCTACAGCTTCAGCCCAAAAGGTAGTTGGTAACTTAGACTCTGACAACATTGTCCTAGCAGCCTCAATTAGTGTCCTATTTTTCCTTTCAGCTACACCATTTTGTTGTGGTGTTCTAGCAACACTAAACTGTCTTTCTATACCCTTAACTACACAAAACTGATTCATCACATCATTCTTAAACTCAGTTCCATTATCACATCTGATTATCTTTACCTTATAATTTACTAGATTTTCTATCTTAGTAATGAAACTCTTGAGAATCTCACTAGTCTCACTCTTAGCTGCCAAAAAGTGAACCCAAGAAAATCTACTATAATCATCAGTGATAACTAGGCAATACTGCTTATGATTCAAACTTTTAACAAAGGTAGGTCCAAATAAGTCCATATGAAGCATAAACAGTGGTTGTGTAATGGTGTTGACAGTTTTGGTCTTACAAGAAGCTCTATGTTGTTTTCTTTTTTGACAAGCCACACACAATTCTTTACACTCAAAAACCTTAGAAGGTAACCCTCTCACTAAGTTGTCTTTGACCAGTTTATTGATTGTTTTGTAATTGAGGTGACCTAACCTTCTATGCCATAACTTAGACTCATCCACAGATGCTTTAGCAAACAAACAGGTTAAGGACCTATTAGGAATTACATGTTTAAGATCAAAACAATATATATTTTCCTTCCTAGGTACCCTAAGCTGTATATACTTCTCATCAGGCATCTTTTATTCAGGTGACAACACCACACACTCAGTTTCACCAAAAAGTACCCAGTTTTTCTTATCACACATTTGAGAAACACTGAATAAATTATACTTAAGTCCCTGTACCAGATAGACCTTTTCAAAGTCTAAATTCCCTGTTCTGATTGTGCCTCTGCCAAGTATCTTTCCTCCCTTTGGATCATTTCCAAATGCCACATATCCTCCATCAAAAGCTTCAAAATCCTCCAGGTTGCTCCCATCCCAAGTCATGTGCCCAGAGCAACCACTATCAAAAACTCCTTTGTCTTTTAGCTCATCTTGTAGATTGCCCTGCACATGAAATTAAACAAATTAGTTCCTTTTGTGGACCCAAGTGATGTGCCCGGTTGGTGCAAGTTTTAAATTTATAAAAGGTGAATTACCAATATTACCAATAACACATACGAGCAAGTATACTCGTCCGTTATAGCAAGATTATGAAGGTAAGTCGGGATCGTTCGCAGGGATTTGAGTGAATCTAAACACAAGTTTGAATTAACGGAGTCTATCCAAAACATATAATAAAGCAAATAGGTATAATGAAATTCAGATGATTAAAAACTACACTTGCTTAAACTAGTTTCATATCATAGATTAATGTGATTGTGCTAACCTCTTAACATGTTGGTTATGATAATTAGTTGGTGTACTAATCTATTGTTCTTACAAGTTAAACTTTGATCAAGAGTTGAGTTTATAAAAACAAGCATTAAGTTTAACCAATCAATTCAAGATCAATTCAAGTTTCACAAGTCTACTTTCATAAACTTAAACACAAAAACATCCACTTGTTCATCAAATTGCTTAAGAAATGGTCAATACAAAAGGTAACCGATCATAGACAAAAGGCTACAATTGATTCTCAACAACTAATCTTACGACCATTTAGATGTTTCCAACCAATCCAATTTGATAATCAAAAAGCGTTTCTATTACAACCACACCTTAGTTCCTTTGTATAATCAAGAATAATGGGTAAAAACAATCATCCATAGACAAAATGATTATGACTAGTTGAACAACACGAAGTTCTTTCGACCCCAACGATTATTACCAATTAGCCAAACTTGATTAACAAATGTCACTATGAAACTTTAGCACAATTGGATCTTAGAATTAACTTGAAATTGAATTAAAACATGTTAACACAATCACTAACTAATCATATGATAATCAACATCATTTAAGCAAGTGTATAAAGAAACTAGCCACTCATAGCAAACATGAACATAAACTCATAACTTTGAACATTAGAAAACATGATTGAAAGTCTTACAATGCTTGGAATAAGATTACAAATGACGAAGTAATGTTTCTCAAAGGATCGTGGTGGACTTCTTGGTGTTTTGGCCTCCAAAGGTGGAACTTCTGGAACTCCAAACTTCCCTGGATTTCTAAGGACGAATTTTAAGAGCTTAAGGCTTGGTTTGATGAGTAGAGAGATTTGTAATTGAGAGGTGTGTCTCATATGCTCACAATTAGCCTCTATTTATACTATTTCCAAGGCCTAGGGTGTTAAATGCTTAACTTGGCCTCCAAGGAGTGAGGAAGGGACTAGAATACACCAAGAGAAGGACCTAGAATCGTTTGGATGCAAAGGGGAAGCTTAGTGATGAAGATTTGACAACTGCAGCTTCTCCAACCGGATCGGTGATATGACCAACCGATCCGGCTGGTCTTCAATAATAACACACCGACCGATCCGGTTGCGGGTTGCGACCGATCGGTCGGTTATGGCAAAAACATTAATACCGACCAAATTCCAACCGATCCGGCTGAAGGTGTAACCGGATCCGGTTGGATCTTCTGAGATATAAAACTTGATCTTTCCTCTTCACTCTGTCTTGTAGAACTTGGTTCTTCAATCACTAAAGTCTTCAAAGGTACTTGAGATTTAGCTTTACTGAAACGGGAATCTTCGATTAGCTGCATATTTCCACATTTTCCTTCATTTCCCTGCACTTGGTTATAAATACTAGACAAACATCTCTAGATACGATTAAGTACTAAAATCACGCAAATATAACCAAATAATAGATATAAAAGTACGCATAATGCTACTAAAAACATGCACAATCTGAGTGTTATCACCAAGCCAATACTGACTTGGGTCTGCCCTGTGCATCAATATAATCAAATTTGTTTAGGTCCATTGATGCACAGTTGACATGATGTAAAACCTTGGTCTTAGGTTTCCATTGCCAACTAGCTGAGGCCTTTACAGCATAAAAATGATTTCCAACCACTGTGTCAGTTATCACCTTTGGAATTTTTAAAACTTCTTTGTTATTTATGGTGATATTTAGCTTAGCAGTGTTTTGATTTTGCTTAGCCGTGTTTACACTTTGCTTAGCAGTGGTTGGAACCCATTTGGGAGCAGCAGTGACAATTAATTTTGTATTCCCATTCCTCATTAACACTGCTCTAGGAATCATGTTTCTGTTAGGATGAGGGTTTGTTTTCTTTGAAAAGTTTTGGTGATTTACCCTCCTCCAATGATTCCAAACTTGTGGTCTGTTTTTAAAACAGTTTCTCTGTAAGTGCTCAAAACTACCACATGAAAAACAAGCCTTTTTAACACATTGAAACTCATCTCCTAACCTATTTGAAATTAGTCCATTGAAGTTTCTCTGGTTTCCCCTAGGTATATATCTTTTCATCTGTTCCCTAGGTACTTCCTTGTACTCTACTACTTTCTTAGCAATTTGAGCTCCAAATCTAGGCACAAGGTTGGCTTGCTTAGTATCAACTTCCTTAAGAGGTTCTATCTTCTCAGGTTGTGTTGATACAGATCTATCTTCCTCAGAATCTGATTCCCAATCTTCAAGGATGGGAGCATCAGATGACTTATCAGAACCTATCTTAGGTGATGCATTACTAGTTTCACCTACAGGTTTATTGAAACTGAATTCACTGCTAAATGACAGTTCTTTAGAAGGTGGTGCATGTTTCATAAGAGATGGTGGGGGCATATTATTGTAACCAAGACCAGTACCATCCTGGAACAATTTTTGACCTATTGGCTTATTTACTAGATCAGAAGCATATTGTGTTTTAGCAACCCTAACAACATGTTTTTCTTTTTCTTTTAGGGCTTCTTCCTTTACACTTTCAGCCTTTTCTAGTTTCTCTTTAAGCATCTTAATCTCTCTATCCTTAAGATCAATTTCACTACCAAGTATATTAATTTTATCAACATACTCAAACTCACATTTAATACAGTAATTTAGCTTTTCTTCAACACTTTCTAGACCAACTCTGTTGGGTCTATTATAGATTTGATAATACAAAACAAGAAGAATAAAACATGAAGGACTAAAAGTGACAAGAAGGGAAACTACAAAAAGATGGAGGATTTGGAAGATTCTAGAAGATATGCTTAAAAGAATATTTAGTTTCCTAATTGTATTGTTTCTTAACTATATTATGATTCCTCTTGTAAACCCTAGATGTCTCTAGTATATAAAGAGACATAGGGTCATTAGTTTTAGCACGTACGTACAAGATGTAGACGTCTAAAGGTGTGTGTGTGTGTGGGAACCTAGGCGTAGGGATTGGGAAAACGCCTAGGGTTTAGTGGTTTAGTTAGTTAGTGTTAAAGATCAAGTCTTTGATCTTTATTATTGTTTAGTTAGTTTATGATAATGAAAAACCTTGTTTATTATAACGTTAATTCTTATTGAATATTCCGCTTTCGTTATTATGTGTTCCTAGATATAATATTAGACCTCGTCTAAGAGCTTACAACGATTTTCACAATTGGTATTAGAGCCTGGGGCTCGTGATATCTAGGGATCTACAAGGTTTTCTTGAAGAAGAAGGAAGAAAAATTCGAAGCTGTCAAAAATTCGTAATACTTCTGCAGCACTATTTTCCAGAAGGCATAACTTTTTATTGAACCATTGGATCGAGCTAAAATTTTTTCTGGTGCATCTCAGTATATCCATCTAACTTTTCACCGAAGGGATTGTCAATCGAAGCTCTCAATCAAAAGATATAAGCAGTCGAAGTCTGCTGCAGAAAATTCCGTAAGGTTACAACAGCACTGTTTTGAAACGATCATAACTTTTTCGTTAACCGTTGGATCGTAACGAAATTTTTGGTGGATGTTCTCTATATATCAATATAACTTTCCACCGAAGGGATCTTCCATCTCAGCTTTTATGTGAAAGTACTGCTGAAAGTACTGCTGTGTATTTTCAAAGTACTGTTGTGCGTTATTGGTCCCCTACAAGCAAAGTACTGCTTGGACACGAAAGTACTTGTCACACCCCCAAATTACCTGTTTAGCAGCGGAATGGAATTCCTGGGGATTGACTGTCATAGCATCACAGTTACAGATATATTGAACGACCTAAAGTGTCGTTTGAAAAGAACATCGTTGGATTTAATAAAACAATCAGAGTTTACATGATAGGTCCCAAATGAAAGTTACTATGTACGGAAATAAATTTGATACAATCCCAACGATGTTTTAAAGTGCATAAAAATCCATGTGAGACGCGTCGATACCGCGACTCTATGATAAGTTCTTATGTATGCCATGATGTGAATGCCTTAGTTACCTGAAAATACATTGCTAAAAGTGTCAACACAATGGTTGAGTGAGTTCATAGAGTTTATGTATATGTTTAATACGACTACCACAAGTATAAGTTATGTATGACAATGATGTCACAAAAATGATACAATTACTTAAGCTCATGACACCGAAGCTTGACTGATGTTCGCCCCAACAGAGTGTTTTGCCAAACAACTCAATAATGATAAAGAAATGAAATGCATCCGTCCGGTTGGAATCCGCCAACCCAGATGGAGGTGTCGCCCTCGATAGATCTATCCACTCACCCTCGCTTATATGAAATTAACGGTTCATGATTATGAAATGGGGACATTTAACTGGCAATGAGGTAACTTAAGCAATGTAATGAATTTGAATATACTTGGCATCGTAATAAAAATGATGTGCAATGTATTCTCCCCCGTAGGTTTGAAATAAGTATAAACTTGAATAAATCGGGGCTATGAAAACTCACATGTTGCAATGATTATGATGATATAATGGCAATACTGAAATAAGGAGCAACCTCTGACCGTGACCTATTATGAATGATATGTTCTAATGTAAATCATGAAACAATGTTGTGCATGCAAATCCACATGTAATCTATACCACTAGTACGTTTTTGAAAATAGAATTTATCGTCGAAATATATGTTTATGACATCTCGTCATGTTATAAACTACTTTACAAGTATATACGTTGAAATGATATCCTATGATAGTCATTTAGTGATTTATTATGAAATTATAACTTTTCGTCGTAAAACAATGTCATTTGACAAGTTCATGAAAGTGACTAAACGGCCTTGAAAAGCTAGTCGTAAAATGGTGCACATCGAGTGTTAGGAAACAAACTCAACGGTTTTGGAAAGCTTGTAACATTATCTCAAAGTTTTAGCTTTTGAATTTTCATCATAGAGGTCTCGATCATGGAGAAAAATATAGGTAAAGTATAGTACTTGTGTCCAAAATGTTGTTTAAGGGTGGTTTTCGGCAAAGTTTAAGTGACCGTATTTTACTCGTTACAACTCCGTTTGACGAACGGTTGGACATTTTGGAAAATAGGCTAGGTGAACTCACTTTTATTAGAAGGCATCGTTTTCTCAAAAGTATTCTATCGTTATGAAAAATGGCTCCAAACATGGTCACTTGCGATAACCACTTTGGTCTAGTAGAAAATATATAAGTGTTAATACTTGTGAAAATAAGTACGATAGCTATAACTTATCCCAATTACAATTACACATTCAAAAATATTAATCCGGTTCGTTAAGCCACAACAAGCTATCCATAGGATTAGCCTCGTGTGCTAAAACAACACCGATCCAAACGCTCCTTTATGGACTCTAAAATGGGTAATTTAAGTAAGCAATCCAAACACTCCATTATATTTTAATAAACCTTTGTGCTTATAAAATATCGTTTTTATAAGGTTTCTAACGTTCTCTAATAGTTTATAGATGATACAATAGCATTTGGTAAAGTTTTCAAAGCTCAAACGGACTCGAAAACGCTTAAAAACACCAACTTTATTTCCCATCAGCAATGGGTACTTTGACTTTTTCAGAAAAAAAATCGTCCGTCTTTGACCATGCTTAAATCTCTCATCTTACACTTTTAAGCTTAAAAATCTCACGATTACACTTAAACCAATTCGGACCCGAAAGGGGTCAAAACCTCGATTTAAAATCATATCAGCATATATATTTTTACAAGTTGCTGTCAAAAAAAATATAAGTTTCGTTAAACTTTAATTGGCCACAATTTCTTCGTTTTAAGTCCGTTTTCTACGTTCTTTATATCCACGGAATCGTGATAATATATACTAATATATTTTTAATAAGTTGACACATTTTATAGCGCTTAAGACTCATTTTTGACTCGTAAAAAGTCGAGAATACATGCTGAATTTTCTGGATTTTATAGTTTTCGTCGTCAAATTTGAAAATAGCATAACTTCTTCGTTATAGCTCCGTTTTAACCCATTCAAGCGGCCACGTTTTCGTTTTAAAGTATATTTTCCAAATATTTAGCCCAAAATAATTTGTCTCCTATCGGATTTTCCCAGATTTCACAAAACCAACAGACCCTTATATATAGTTGTCGAAAATCAGTTTTTCTCGCGCAAAACCTATTCTAACCAATTCAAACCAACGCCGAAGCTATTCTAATCCTACCATACACCTTCTTAGGGTGTCATGGGTTCCTAGACATCACCAAAAGTGATATGTTTCAAGGGATAATTATTTGGGTAATTAAAACTCATTATATGCACTAAAAACCAATAAAAGTGGTATGGATCATGGAATTCATGCATGTTTTTCTAAAAGAAACATAAAAATACATCAAGTAAGAATATGAAAGATTATGAAAAATTATTAGAACACTTACTTGAAGAATTGAAGAGTTTTGAGCAAGTATACTTAAATAGATCATGAGGTTTTTATTTCAAAACATATACTAGATCACTACATGAGCTAGAATATTACTTGAACTTCAAAAATTTATGGTTTCTCCTTTGATCTTGATATGGCCGAATTTTTGAGGAGGAAAAGGAGAGGATTTTGATCTAGTTACACCTTGTATTGTGTGTTATGTATGTGTAAGTGAGATAATATCTAGACTTAGTAGCAAAACTCAATTTTGTAACTTATGGTGACTAGGGGGAAGGGTTAAGTGGCCGGTTATGGGTTAAAATGGGTAAGGATTGAGTAGTTTTGTTAATTGTATGTATTATTTGATAAGTGTAGTGTATAATTTGTAAGTATAAATAGGTATTAGTTGTAGCGTTAACCAAAAATAAATTTTAACGGAACAAGATAAAATGTATTGAAGTCATAAAAATTATAAAAATGCATTTCTTACATGAATTGAGTGAAATAAATATTTATTGAGTTGATTTTACAAAAACCGTCGTAAATATTTATACATAACAATTTATATACAAAATAAATTGAAAACATCGGGTAAAATAATAATATAATTTTTATAGTCTTAAAATGAGTATAAAAATATATTAGGAATATTTTTGGAAGTGGCGGATCAATATTCAAAATAAATGATTACGCGATAGCGTTTATTTAATAAGAAATTATGCGTTTAATGAAAAATGCAAATTCATGTATGAACTAATATGATGATCATGTTGCTAATGATATGTAGACTAAATCTAGTCTATATGAAATGTCCTCAGTGATTTTCCATGAATACGCAGCTTAACCCTCCAGGTTACGCGTATTTGATATTCGTAAACCTAGTTTACGAAAAAAAATGATGAAATAGTGAATTTTTCAAAGTTTGCAAAATGACCTGAAATTACGAGTTGTCACATTCGCCCATCCAAAAAGGAATTCAGTCCCTGAATTCAGTCCATGTTAGGTTCTACGGTGTTATCAGTGAAAGGTGAGGATATTTGAGTCGCATCAGTTCGTCCAATGTTTTCTGAATCGTACCACGCCTTTCCAAGACGAGACTTTGAACATAATTCTGTTGCCAACTTGAAATTCTAATGGTTTGCGACTTATGGAACATACTTCCAATATTTTGCGTCGTATATCGACGTAGCTTATCTAGCTATATGATGTTACTTGTAACTGATTCTTGATTTGTATGATTTCTTTGTTTGTTTCATGAATGAGTTATGGACTAATGAATTGGACTTTCCTGATTTTAACCCGTGAATAAGTGATTGATACCTCAACCTTAGAGTGCCTCAAATGGTGTAGTCAATATGTTCATGAGCTAACTATTGTTGTAAAGAAACTTGTCGATGAAGAATGATTTTCCTAACCATTTCTAGAAAGTAACACTTGCTTGAGCATATTATCTAATGTGGGAATTGTTCTCTCGCTCTAACCATTGAGCTGAGGATAGTAGGCGGTAATCATGTCCTAGTAAGTTCCATGGAAATCCTGAAATGACTGTCAGCAGTCTAAGGTGAATCGAATAGCTTACAATAGGTACAACTGGAATTGATACCACATGTCTCATGCCAAATTTCAAAATGTTAAGTCTGTCGAAAAGGACCTTATTGAAAAGAATAGATTTTGGGTAACAGTTGTGATTCCTCACGGTTCTAGTTCTAGCGAATGTCATGACTTGAGTCTTACTTGTCTAAGGTGTTTAGTCTCCATGACTAAAATGTTTATGATTTGATTATCGAAGTGTTTCCATGCTATATGTTGTCAAGTCACAAAACCTCAAATATTTAAGTGATGTGGTATAGTGGTTGTTTTTCAAGATTTGTTCCGATATTGAGTGCTTCTAAAATACTTCATCACTAGATGGTTATCATGTCCGCAAAACATAGATATCAGCTTATACTATGCCGAAGAATGTTTGTTTTAATTTCACTTGTAAATAGGGAGTCATTGTTTGTCCGATATGTTCAAACCTGTTGCATCTCTTGATATGAAAGTGGGGTTATCCGTAATTTCTAGAGAACACAAGGCCTTAGGGGAAGTTTATATCAATAACCTTAACTTAACCAAATTTTCCTTTAAGGGAAACTCATGGTAGGGAAGTTCACATATTGTTGAAGCCATGTTTAGTGAAATGTTCTGTAGTCTCATTTAGAAGACTTGGTTTATCCCTATAGTGTTGTTTAGTGGGTATTCGCTTCGTATTAAATCTCGTAACTCAGTCTAGCTAGTACTTTTGAAATGATAGAGTTTGGATTCTAATCCAAAATAGTGGTTCGAAATGTCTCGTGATGTCTTAAGATTTTTGTTGAGTTTTGAAACATCTTACTATATACTTCTAGTCCTTGTGGGAAATTCTGAAATCCTTTCATTGTTTTCTCATATCGAGGAATCCTCCTCATAGATGGTATAGAAAGTCTTTTCTAAAGAAGTCGCTCGTCAAATTCTAACTTATCGGTTGAGTGAGGGATGAATGGCATAGGCATCTATAGAGTGTTAACAAAATAAATGTTTATGAACAATTTATTTGATTTCAAAGTTTTGCTTTTGAGTGAAGATTGTTTTAGGAAGTTTGAAAAGATGCTTGTTACTTTCATGACATAATTCTTCCTGAATTATACATAGGTGATCAGGCCATGTATAATCGAGGACAAATGATGTGATGCTTGGTTTTGTTGAAATGGTGTTATGTTTCTCCGAAGTTTTAGATGGTATTCAACGTGTTGTTTTGTAAAATAATGGCTCAAAAAAAAATTTTTTAGAGTAACGTGGAAATCGTTTTGCGTAATGATGGTAAATAGTAGATAAAATGACTGAAAAACCAATTGATAGGGTGGTAACAAAACAGCTTGTTGTAGAACTTTGTGAAATAATTTTTCTAAGATGATAATAAGACAGCTTGAAATAAGATTTGTTGGATGGTTGTGATTCTCATGAAGTTATCAAGGGATAAAGATTATCGTGTTTCAAGTGTAGGAGCAGTAGGCGGTCTAGCAGCAATAGCTCTAGAAATCTCACAGTCCTCAAACCTATGAGATGGTGTAGTGTCTATAGTATTAGTGATAGATGATAATGGTGTGTTAAATCATGCACACTTCCCAAGCTGCAAGTCAGATGTATGACTAATAGGTCCACTAGGACTAAGCTTGTAAGTCCTACCAAGTGGTATAATCTGTCCCAGCCGAATGATAAAAACTGTCCTGATCCTACAGTGAATCAATAGTGATCGTGATGGTGTAGGTGCAACTTTGCCCTCCTCAAAGGGTTCAGTCTCGTCATCTGATGTTATCGGTGCTAAATCAACTGATGTAAATATTGTGATAGGGAATGACAGGGCATTCTCCATGTCAAAGTCTGATGTGAATATGATGGGATGGGTATCTGAAGGCATCTATGTGACAATCGATTTTGAAATGAATGTAACTAACTCGCAAAAAGTGCGTATGAAACCGCATGTATAGTGAATATGCACTTATGATGAAATGATGAGATGCTATGATGATGTAGTTATAGTCTAGGGTCAATGATGCAACCTAGTTCTCTATAACCGAAGCTCTGATACCAATCTGTCACACCCCCAAATTACCTGTTTAGCAGCGGAATGGAATTCCTGGGGATTGACTGTCATAGCATCACAGTTACAGATATATTGAACGACCTAAAGTGTCGTTTGAAAAGAACATCATTGGATTTAATAAAACAATCAGAGTTTACATGATAGGTCCCAAATGAAAGTTACTATGTACGGAAATAAATTTGATACAATTCCAACGATGTTTTAAAGTGCATAAAAATCCATGTGAGACGCGTCGACACCGCGACTCTATGATAAGTCCTTATGTATGCCATGATGTGAATGCCTTAGTTACCTGAAAATACATTGCTAAAAGTGTCAACACAATGGTTGAGTGAGTTCATAGAGTTTATGTATATGTTTAATACGACTACCACAAGTATAAGTTATGTATGACAATGATGTCACAAAAATGATACAATTACTTAAGCTAATGACACCGAAGCTTGACTGATGTTCGCCCCAACAGAGTGTTTTGCCAAACAACTCAATAATGATAAAGAAATGAAATGCATCCGTCTGGTTGGAATCCGCCAACCCGGATGGAGGTGTCACCCTCGATAGATCTATCCACTCACCCTCACTTCTATGAAATTAACGGTTCATGATTATGAAATGGGGACATTTAACTAGCAATGAGGTAACTTAAGCAATGTAATGAATTTGAATATACTTGGCATCGTAATAAAAATGATGTGCAATGTATTCTCCCCCGTAGGTTTGAAATAAGTATAAACTTGAATAAATCGGGGCTATGAAAACTCACCTGTTGCAATGATTATGATGATATAATGGCAATACTGAAATGAGGAGCAACCTCTGACCGTGACCTATTATGAATGATATGTTCTAATGTAAATCATGAAACAATGTTGTGCATGCAAATCCACATGTAATCTATACCACTTGTACGTTTTTGAAAATAGAATTTATCGTCTAAATATATGTTTATGACATCTCGTCATGTTATAAACTACTTTACAAGTATATATGTTGAAATGATATCCTATGATAGTCATTTAGTGATTTATTATGAAATTATAACTTTTCGTCGTAAAACAATGTCATTTGACAAGTTCATGAAAGTGACTAAACGGCCTTGAAAAGCTAGTCATGAAATGGTGCACATCGAGTGTTAGGAAACAAACTCAACGGTTTTGGAAAGCTTGTAACATTATCTCAAAGTTTTAGCTTTTGAATTTTCATCATAGAGGTCTCGATCATGGAGAAAAATATAGGTAAAGTATGGTACTTGTGTCCAAAATGTTGTTTAAGGGTGGTTTTCGGCAAAGTTTAAGTGACCGTATTTTACTCGTTACAACTCCGTTTGACGAACGGTTGGACATTTTGGAAAATAGGCTAGGTGAACTCACTTTTACTAGAAGGCATCGTTTTCTCAAAAGTATTCTATCGTTATGAAAAATGGCTCCAAACATGGTCACTTGCGATAACCACTTTGGTGTAGTAGAAAATATATAAGTGTTAATACTTGTGAAAATAAGTACGATAGCTATAACTTATCCCAATTACAATTACACATTCAAAAATATTAATCCGGTTCGTTAAGCCACAACAAGCTATCCATAGGATTAGCCTCGTGTGCTAAAACAACACCGATCCAAACACTCCTTTATGGACTCTAAAATGGGTAATTTAAGTAAGCAATCCAAACACTCCATTATATTTTAATAAACCCTTGTGCTTATAAAATATCGTTTTTATAAGGTTTCTAACTTTCTCTAATAGTTTATAGATGATACAATAGCATTTGGTAAAGTTTTCAAAGCTCAAACGGACTCGAAAACGCTTAAAAACACCAACTTTATTTCCCATCAGCAATGGGTACTTTGACTTTTTCAGAAAAAAAATCGTCCGTCTTTGACCATGCTTAAATCTCTCATCTTACACTTTTAAGCTTAAAAATCTCGCGATTAATGGTAAAATATCATTTCGGACAACTTTCGTGTTTTACACTTAAACCAATTCAAGCGGCCACGTTTTCGTTTTAAAGTATATTTTCCAAATATCTAGCCCAAAATAATTTGTCTCCTGTCGGATTTTCCCAGATTTCACAAAACCAACAGACCCTTATATATAGTTGTCGAAAATCAGTTTTTCTCGCGCAAAACCTATTCTAACCAATTCAAACCAACGCCGAAGCTATTCTAATCCTACCATACACCTTCTTAGGGTGTCATGGGTTCCTAGACATCACCAAAAGTGATATGTTTCAAGGGATAATTATTTGGGTAATTAAAACTCATTATATGCACTAAAAACCAATAAAAGTGGTATGGATCATGGAATTCATGCATGTTTTTCTAAAAGAAACATAAAAATACATCAAGTAAGAATATGAAAGATTATGAAAAATTATTAGAACACTTACTTGAAGAATTGAAGAGTTTTGAGCAAGTATACTTAAATAGATCATGAGGTTTTTATTTCAAAACCTATACTAGATCACTACATGAGCTAGAATATTACTTGAACTTCAAAAATTTATGGTTTCTCCTTTGATCTTGATATGGCCGAATTTTTGAGGAGGAAAAGGAGAGGATTTTGATCTAGTTACACCTTGTATTGTGTGTTATGTATGTGTAAGTGAGATAATATCTAGACTTAGTAGCAAAACTCAATTTTGTAACTTATGGTGACTAGGGGGAAGGGTTAAGTGGCCGGTTATGGGTTAAAATGGGTAAGGATTGAGTAGTTTTGTTAATTGTATGTATTATTTGATAAGTGTAGTGTATAATTTGTAAGTATAAATAGGTATTAGTTGTAGCGTTAACCAAAAATAAATTTTAACGGAACAAGATAAAATGTATTGAAGTCATAAAATTATAAAAATGCATTTCTTACATGAATTGGGTGAAATAAATATTTATTGAGTTGATTTTACAAAAACCGTCGTAAATATTTATACATAACAATTTATATACAAAATAAATTGAAAACATCGGGTAAAATAATAATATAATTTTTATAGTCTTAAAATGAGTATAAAAATATATTAGGAATATTTTTGGAAGTGGCGGATCAATATTCAAAATAAATGATTACGCGATAGCGTTTATTTAATAAGAAATTATGCGTTTAATGAAAAATGCAAATTCATGTATGAACTAATATGATGATCATGTTGCTAATGATATGTAGACTAAATCTAGTCTATATGAAATGTCCTCAGTGATTTTCCATGAATACGCAGCTTAACCCTCCAGGTTACGTCTATTTGATATTCGTAAACCTAGTTTACGAAAAAAAATGATGAAATAGTGAATTTTTCAAAGTTTACAAAATGACCTGGAATTACGAGTTGTCACAGTTCTGCTTGGAATTCGAAAAGTACTGCTCTTGGACACGAAAGTACTGCTCATTAGGATGAAAGTACTGCTCTTGAATTAAAGTACTGCTCATTGGATGCAACGTACTGCTTGGAATTTTTAAAGTACTGCTGTTTGATGAAAATATTGCTGTTTGATGAAAGTACTGGTGAATTGGTTATTGATTGAAGGTACTGATATTTATATGAACCAGTAAGGTTATTTTGTTCAAAGTACCATTTATGTTCAAAGTACTGCTTCTTTTTAAAGTACTGCTTAAGGTACTGATTCTTCTCAAAGTACTGCTCAAGGTTTTTGCATGGCAAAACTTATTTGGATTGGCAGTCTAATGGTTTATTACGAGGAGATTTGGAGTTAAGGGGAAGTCAAGCATGATGATTGTTATGGATTTTTGGATGACACACACACATAATGGTTATTTGGTTCACACACACAGGAAGAAATTTATGTTCTTAAAAGGATTCAAAAAGGCTTGTATTTGATTCATTGAATAATTGATTACGAAGAGGATTATTTATCACTTATTTGAAGGTGAAGTGGAATTACTTGGTTTGTGTTCTTATCATCTAGCTTGTTGAATCTAGCAATGTGTGATTTTTCTTATGATCCTCTATGCACACATTGGCTATCACTTAAAGGAGTTACATTATAGTGCTCAGTGTCTCATACTAGTTGAGGATTCTTTTCAAGGGATTGCGGTCTACTTATATTTGGTTCGTATAAGTATGGAGTTCCGTGGATAGTAAAAGATTTAAGACACAAGTTTGGGAAATTCTACTTCTTCATCAAATTCGTTATATTTGGTTTTCTTCACAAGTGATCATTACAAGGAGCTTACAGATTTTGAAGAATCATTGATGTACATGCATCACTCAAGGGGAAGTGGTTGATTTTTATTACTGTTGATCATTATTACTACTGCTAGTTGAAGTTTTCTACTATTTTGGATCCATTTTTCTTATGATGCGTAATGGTGGGCGATTTTAAGCATTGGAAGTCTTAGATTGGAAGTATGATATTGGTTCGTGGTGGTCAAGATCATTATTTGCATACGTTCCCTATTTAGATAATAGCAAAAAGGGGAAGAGATGTTTGAGTGACATATTTAAGTCAAGGGAAAGATTGTTTCATTCATGGTGAGATTTATTTATCTCAACTTCTGCTACTTCGTCTAGGGAAGTTCGTACAAGATCGTGTTTGTTTTGTCATCATCAAATAGGGGAAGATTGTTGGGTCTATTATAGATTTGATAATACAAAACAAGAAGAATGAAACATGAAGGACTAAAAGTGACAAGAAGGGAAACTACAAAAAGATGGAGGATTTGGAAGATTCTAGAAGATATGCTTAAAAGAATATTTAGTTTTCTAATTGTATTGTTTCTTAATTATATTATGATTCCTCTTGTAAACCCTAGATATCTCTAGTATATAAAGAGACATAGGGTCATTAGTTTTAGCACGTACGTACAAGATGTAGACGTCTAAAGGTGTGTGTGTGTGGGAACCTAGGCGTAGGGATTGGGAAAACGCCTAGGGTTTAGTGGTTTAGTTAGTTAGTGTTAAAGATCAAGTCTTTGATCTTTATTATTGTTTAGTTAGTTTATGATAATGAAAAACCTTGTTTATTATAACGTTAATTCTTATTGAATATTCCGCTTTCGTTATTATGTGTTCCTAGATATAATATTAGACCTCGTCTAAGAGCTTACAACGATCTTCACAATTGGTATCATTCACTAAGAGCTAAAAAAAAGAGTTTTAGAGTTTACGAAAAATATGAACAACAGGATTATCAGTTAAAACTTAGTGAATGGAAACTAAACTGTAAAATTGCTAAAATTGAGAAATTGATAAGGAAAGAGATGATTTGTTAGAAAAGTTTGCTGCCTGGAATGAATCTGGTTTGTCCCATGTTGCTTATGTTGAAAAACAGAGAAGGGCTTACATTAGAACAGGCTTAGGATTTGGAATGGATTTTAGTCAAATAGAAGAAAAACAACCTAGTGATCAGGATGATGGTGATTTTGAGGACATAACCACTAGTGATGATGAACTCATTAACTATGTAGATACATCTAGTAATGAGGGATCAATAAGTGAACCACCA
Organism: Chrysanthemum seticuspe; assembly: GCA_019973895.1. Classification (NCBI taxonomy): domain Eukaryota; kingdom Viridiplantae; phylum Streptophyta; class Magnoliopsida; order Asterales; family Asteraceae; genus Chrysanthemum; species Chrysanthemum seticuspe. The sequence goes on along the minus strand of BPTQ01000008.1, from coordinate 330,997,034 downwards.
CCTGAGTATAAGAAAGACAATGGTTATCATGCTGTTCCTCATCCCACTGGCATTCATCAACCCTCTAGGCCTGATGTTTCTGGCTTTGGAGTAGATAGTCTAGAGTTTAGGAAGAAGCTTGTAGCTCAATCTAGGTCTGAAAAACCCAAAGAAGCTGTTAAAAATAATGTTCAAAATCAAGCAGTACCTTTACAACAAAGTACTGCTCAACAAGCAGTACCTTCTGCAAAACCTTTTCAAAACAGTACTGCTAAACCTTTTAGGGATAACTTTGGTCAAAACAGGTTTTATCATTCACCAAGAAGGCAGAATAATTTTGTGCATAGACATAGAAGAAATCACTTTGGACATATGGGTCAAAAACTGTGCTTTGTGTGTTATAGTTCTACTCACTTAATCAAAGATTGTGATCGACACTCAGAATACCTTAGCAAATTTCCAAAGAACAGACCTGTTAACCACAAACCTAGAGAACACAAACCAGTTTGGAATAATTCAAAAAGGATGAATCACAGAAACTTCACACCAGATCACAGATACCCACATCAGAGAAGACCTTTTTCAAAACCTTCAGTATCTCACAGTACTTTCCAAAGTACTGCTCAGAAACAAGGTACTGATCACACAACTTGGAATAGGAATCCTAGGAGATCTCACTATCAACCTATAAGGTATTACAATTCACATAGGGGATCTAAATCACAGGAACCACGTGTTAAACCAGAATGGGTTAAGAAGGAAAGTACTGCTGAGAGACAAATAGTACTTTCAACAAAAAGTGAATCTGATGTTTTAGTGACACAAGAAAAAGCTAATAATCTTGTAAAAGAGATTTATGTTGAAAAACCAGAAAGTTTTGAAAATCCACATACTAAAAATCAAAAGATAATTTTGGATCATCATTTAAAAGATAGTGGGAATTACATACTCAAAGAATTTGAGTTTGTAACTCCACAAGGGGAACACAAGTCAGTAATGGCTTGGGTTCCTAAAAGTCACTAACCCTTTTCTTTGTGTGCAGGGCAACCCAGAAGAGGAGCTTAAAGATCATCTTATTGTGGATAGTGGTTGCTCTGGAAGTATGACAGGAGACAAAGAGATTCTATCTGATTTTAGAAATATTAGTGGAGGAAGAGTTGCATTTGGGAATGATCCCAATGGAGGAAAGATTACAGGAAAAGGAACTATCAAAGCAAGGCTTATTGACTTTGAGAATGTTAGATATGTGAAGGAGCTTAAGTTCAACTTGCTCTCAGTCTCTCAAATTTGTGATAAAAAGCATCATGTGTTATTCACCGACACAGAATGTCTCATCCTTTCCTCTGACTTTAAACCTGTTGATGATGACATGGTAGTACTTAGAGTACCAAGGACAAATGATGTGTATAGTTTAGACATGAAGAGTCTACATTCTTAAGAAAGAGCCACATGCTTGGTGGCTAAAGCAACATCTGAAGAGGCACATCAATGGAATAGAAGATTGGGTCATGTTAATTTCAAGAACATCAACAAACTGGTAAAAGGCAATCTAGTTAGAGGTTTACCTTCAAAGACTTACAAGAATGATCAATCATGCTTGGCATGCAAGAAGGGTAAACAACACAAAGCTTCCTGCAAGAAGCTTGAGGAAAGAAATATTAGAGAACCATTGGAACTGTTACATATGGATTTATTTGGACCTGTCTCTGTGGCAAGTTTAAATAAGAAAAAGTACTGTTTGGTTGTTACAGATGATTGCAGTAGATTCAGTTGGGTTTTCTTTTTGGGTTTTAAAGATGATACCTTTGATGCTATTCAGACACTGATTATAGCACTTGAAAACCAATTAAGACTCAAGGTTAGAGGTATTAGATGTGATAATGGAACTGAATTCAAGAACAAGCCTATGGATGACTTTTGTGCAAATAAAGGCATAAAGAGGGAGTTTAGTATTGCTAGAACACCACAGCAAAATGGTGTTGCAGAGAGGAAGAATAGGACTTTGATTGAAGCAGCAAGGACAATACTAGCAGATCAACAACTGGTGGATGCCAATATCTTGGAAGAAGGTTAGTCTCCTGGCAATGCAAGAAGCAGACAATTGCAGCAACATCATCTACTGAAGCTGAATATGTAGCTGCTGCAAGCTGTTGTGGACAAGTTTTGTGGATGCAGAATCAACTCTTGGACTATGGGTTCAATTTCAAAAATACTCCTATCAATATTGATAATGAGAGTACCATTTGTATTGTGAAGAATCCAGTTTATCATTCCAAGACCAAGCATATTCAGATTAGGCATCACTTTATCAGAGATTGTTATGAGCACAGGCTCATTAATGTTGTTAAGGTTCACACAGATGACAACGTAGCTGATTTACTCACTAAAGGCTTTGATGTTTCAAGATTCAATCACTTGGTGGTGAGTATTGGTATGATTAACTACTAAGCTATGTTTGAGGGGAGGACTATAAGGTGTAAGTATAGTCCTGTGTATTGCTTGAGGGGAGGATACTTGTATATACTTAGTTTCTATGGAGGAATTTGGCAAAGTACTGTTTTTCCAGAAAGTACTGCTTGGAAAGTACTGCTTTGGGAAAGTACTGCATACGTGGAAAGTACTGTTTGTCGTATTAAAGTACTGTTCCAACGGTTATATTGAGGGGTAATTAATGCTAACGGTTATTTTATTTTGGGCAGTGATTTTTTAAAATCTCACCTATAAATACCTACTTTCCGATGTTCCCTCTCATATTATTACATTAGCATCGTTTCCATCTTTCTCTCATTCTTATTCAAATTCAATTTGTGCTTACATAATCACCAATGGCGAATCGACCTACTGTTTCAAAGCACAATATGGTAGCGAATTTAGACAAGACTGAAGATAACGCGGCGTTTCACGATATTATTGATTTTTTAACTGGGTCACAAATCTGTTATGCTCTTTTAGTGGAGCCGGATATTATTGAGCCTTGGATTCAGGAATTTTGGGCTACTGCAAGAGAAAACATGGAGAATGAAGAATATTATATTAGGGCTACAGTTGTTGGAAGAACTGTGAAGATTACTGAAGCATCTATTCGAGAGGATTTGCTGTTTAATGATAATGATGGTGCTATTTGTTTTGCCAAGGAATTGATTTGGGAAACTTTTGGGCATATTGGTTATGAAGGTTCTTTAACAGAACAAACATTCAGAAAACAGTTGTTTTGTCCTCAATGGAAATTTTTGGTTCATGAGTTGCTACATTGCATAAGTGCTAAGAGTACTTCTTGGGAGCAGTTCGGGTCCAATATAGCATCTGCTATGGTTGGGTTAGCTACGGATCGAGTTTTTAACTTCTCAAGGCTAATACTGGATGGGATGCTCTCGCATATCTCACATGGATCTACTTGGCTAATGTACCCAAGGTTTATACAGGTTTTCTTAAACACGCAACTTGCTGATGTGCCAAAACCTACAGATTTATTGCCTGTTATTGTTCAGCAATCCAAGATTTTTACTTTTATGGCCAGAAGAAGTGATCTATTTAGAGTTCCAGATACCCCATTAACTACTTCTATGATGGAAGTTGTTCAGGCTGTTAGCGCTGATGATGAAGATGATGCAGCAAGTGAAGGTACTGCATCTGAAGGTACTGCGTCTGCACAAGGTACTGCATCTGCAAGTACTGCATCTGAAGGTACTACATCTGCACAAAGTACTGCATCACAAGAAGGTACTGCATCTCTACAGGGTACTGTTTTGTCAAGCCCTGAGGTTCAAGAAGAAGTTTTAAGATCACCTTCTCCATCTCCACAAGGATATGTTCCTGCTTCTCAATCAGAGGAACATTCACCTATTCAAGGTGAGGCTTCACATACCATACCTCCTGATGAAATCACATTGGATAACTATGTTTTGACAAGGGAGCTGGTTAAGTTGAAAAAGACTACTGAGGTTCAAGCTAAGCAGATAAAGAAATTGAAGATCAAGTTTAGAAGGCTACGGACTTTTGTCTGGCCTTTGATTAAAGAATTTCATGTCTGGGTCAAAAACAAGAAGAATGCGCAAAAGCATACTCGGAAACACAAACGCCAACAGGTTCATCAACCATCTTCTGTCAAATTGGGGAGGAATTTAGAAAAAGAAACTTTGAAAGAAGATGCTACAAAGCAGAAAGAACCTAAAGGTACTGAAAAAAAGATTAATTCAGATACTGAGAAACAAGAAGAACATGTTCAAGTTCAAGGTACTGATCATCCAAGTGTTGCTTTTCAATATACTTCTAGGCAAGAGGTAATAACACCAAGGGTATTGAATTTTGAAGAAGAAGTTGGTCCTTCTACAACTGTTATACAAGAAGAGGAGGAAGCTACATTCAAACCTATTCATTCTGCAAGTGATGATGAATTCATTGCTACAATTTTAGGAGATTTATCACAACCTAGAGGTGGTGTTACTATTAGAGATGTACAAGAAGAAGAACAACAAAGAACTTCTCAACCTGCAATTGATCCTAAGGATAAAGGAAAGGGTGTTCATGTTGAAACAAAGAAGAAAAAGTTAACTTTAGCAGAACTTAGAGAAATTGAAGTTGCTAGGAATGAAGCTGCAGCTAGAAAAGTTCAAGAAGAGTTAAATGCTAAAGATAGAAAAGATCAGGAAGCTCAAGAAGCTCAGAATAGAGAAGCAGCTCAAAAAGTACAAGATGAATTAGATGCTGAAGTTGCTGAACTATTACCGTCACCTACTCCTGTTAGATATATGTCAAGAAGACCTAATTTAGCTAAAGAAAGGAATGCTATGATGGCTTATTTGAAAGGTCGTGGATATAAAGGTTTGCAGAAGCTAAATTATGTTGATATGAAAAGACTCTATGATGCTGAAACAGAAGCTTATAAGAAGAGTGTTGCTGACATTAAAGACTTTAGAGAAGAAGCTCATTGGACTGAAGCTGAAAGGAAGAAGAGCTTAAAAAGAAAAAGAAAAACTGAAGTTACAGATGTTCAGTTTTCAAAGAAAGAAAAAGTTGAATTAAGATCTGAGACTAGTGATGAATTAAAGAATTATCTCAGAGTGATAGATTTTGATTATTCAAAAGAAGATGATGACATGAAGATGAACAGATCAAAGATTAGTGCTTTTGAAGTTGTAAAATCCAAGGATGGAGATTACATGATTTTTCATAAAGAAGATGAAAGCTTCAAAGTTTTCAAAAGGCTATGGGACTTACTGCACATTATAGATAGAGTAGATCTATTCTATTTATATCATGTGGTGAAAGCTTACTTTGAACAAAATCCATTAGAAGGGATTGGTTTAGTATTACATGGTGATCTCATAACTACATGGGAAACTGAAGAAGAGAGCACTGATGATATTTGGAAGAATCAAGAAAGCTGGGAAATTGTTTGCTGGAGATTCTTTGAAGAGTCTGGAGTTCATGTTTTAGAGCTGGAAAATGGAACAATGATACACATGTTTGCAGAAAGAAGATATCCTCTCACAGTTGAGCTCATGAGAAGAATGCTAGAGCATGGATTGGAAGTAGAAGAGGATAATGAAACTGCTTGCATGGTTATCAACTTATTTATCAACTAGACTACTATTGCTGAGAATGATCAATAACTGGTATGAATTTTATTTGAATAAATACTTTTTGATATATCAGTACTTTTATTCAAAGTACTGCTGATCAGACAGTACTTTCATCAAAGTACTGTTTGCAGAAATAAACCAGTTAAATGCATTTTAGAAGAAACCTTTTTGCTAAGTAATAAATATTTTGAAATAAAGGTTGGATAAATGGTTTTTGTGATGATAACATCAATAGGTTATCAATCCACCATGGTTACAAAAGGATTGACTAATCCATGAGCAAACGGCTCTGGTAAAGATATATCAAATCCGTTTTTAGTTGACAACTTGCTAATAAGTTGGATGGTAATCAACTCACCATATCTGTAAACTGAAGAGTTGGCTAGCCCACAAGAAAATGGCTTGTGGTAAAGGCTGTGGAAAAACCATTATTGATAATTAGTTCACCATTAGATAGAAGAACTAACTAGTCCAGAAGGGTACAGCTTTTGGTAAAGACAAATCAAATCTGTTGATAGCTGGTGATTTGCTAAAAATCATATGGTTATCAATGTACCATGGTCTTACACACCAAAACATTTGGCTACTCCAGAGATAATGGCTTTGGTAAAGAGATCTAAATCCATTAAATTTTCAATGATTCACTTGGAAGTGATGAGAATAGTATGCAACTTAAACCGAATTAATGTACAATTTGTCATATATTGTTGTGTTGCTGAAAAGATGGAGCTTGCTGGATGCTGCTGTGAAGAGAACAATTCTAAGAGATACTTTGACAAGCATAGATACTACATAGATACAATCTAAAGACTAAGAAACAATCCGTTTTTAAAAGATGAAGTTATTAAAGATATATTCACAAAGGAACTTGAAGTCAAGCAAGTAGAATTCAAGTTAGGGGAGGATTGTTGGGATATGAAAGTACTGAAGATATGAAAGTACTGTAAACTGCAAAGTACTGGAAGAAGTCAAAGAGTCAAAGTACTGCTAAAGATAAAGTCAAAGTACTGCACTATGAAGTCAAAGTACTGCAAGAACAAAGAACTGTTATATTCGTTTATGGAAAGTATTGTATTCTATGTTTAGATTACTTGTCGTACAAGAATACAAATTGTAAACCGACTAGGATATCCTTGAGCCTATAAAAGGACTTCTAGATTGGCATTAGAGGTACGATTCAAAAAAAAAGAGTTTTAGAGTTTACGAATTAGTGTTTAAGAGATAAGTTCGATTATCTTAGAGTTGTATTAGAGTATCTGCATAATAAGCAGATTTAGAGTTTATAATAAAAGTTATTCTTCTTAGTGAATGGAAACTAAACTGTAAAATTGCTGTTCCTGATGAAGAATATGAACAGATTTAGAGTTTATAATAAGAGCTAAAACTTAGTGAGTTGTATTAGAGTATCTGCATAATAAGCAGATTTAGAGTTTATAATAAGAGCTAATTAGACCTAATGTTGTTCCTGATGAAGATCCTGTAAGTCCAAAACAAAGTACTGATGTTCCTAAGCAAAGTACTGATTCTCCAAAACACAGTACTGTTGCACCACAATCCTCATTATCTGCTGAGGATCAATCTATTCAAGAGGAACTTAATCAGATGCTTCTTCAAGATGTATTAGCACATTCTTACACTGATGAACAAAGGAGAGCTTATGAAGAGGCAAAGAAGAACAAGACTGCAGAATACTCTCACAGTACTTTGGACAGTACTTTCGACCAAAGTACTGCTGCACCTGTTGACAGTACTTTAGATGATTTGGATGATCCTACCATGCCTGGATTAGAAGAAACTGATGATGAGCTTAAAGATGAAGGTATTTTCTCAGATTCCAATGAAGGTGTTGATTATACTAATCTGGATGATGCATATGGAGTTCCACAGTCTCCAATCTTACGCATTCATAAGAATCATCCAACTGATCAAATCATTGGTCCTTCTACTTCTGGAGTTATAACAAGACACAAAGCTAAGGGTTTCACAAAACCTCATAATGCTTTACTTAGCTTTGTCTATAAACAAAACAGGCTGAATCATAAGGACCATCAAACCTGCTTATTTACTTGTTTCATCTCTCAAGAGGAACCCAAGAATATTGCTCAAGCTTTGACTAAAGAAAGCTGGGTTGAAGCTATGCACGAGGAACTTCTTCAATTTAAACTTCAAGAAGTTTGGGTCTTATGTGATCTTCCAGATGGGAAGAGAGTTATTGGAACAAGATGGGTTTTCAGAGTAAAAAGAGATGAAAGAGGCAATGTTATCAAAAACAAGGCAAGGTTAGTAGCTCAGGGCTACAGACAAGAAGAAGGTGTAGATTATGATGAAGTATTTGCTCCTGTTGCAAGGATTGAAGCTATTAGAATATTTCTTGCTTTTGCTTCATACATGGGTTTTCAGGTTTACCAAATGGATGTTAAGAGTGCCTTTCTCTATGGTACTATTACAGAAGAGGTGTATGTGAAACAACCTCCAGGTTTTGAAGATCCTAAAGATCCAAACAAAGTCTATAAGGTGGTTAAGGCTCTTTATGGCCTTCATCAGGCACCTAGAGCTTGGTATGAGAGGCTTTCTACATTCTTATTACAACATGGATACAGGAGGGGAGCTATAGACAAGACTTTGTTTATCAAGAGAGGCAAGAAGGATATCATGTTAGTTCAAGTCTATGTTGATGATATCATCTTTGGGGCTACCAAACAGTCCATGGTTAAGGAGTTTGAGCAGCTGATGCAGAAGGAATTTCAAATGAGTTCAATGGGAGAGTTAACTTTCTTTTTAGGACTTCAGGTTAAGCAGTCAAAGGAAGGAATTTTTATCAGTCAAGACAAGTATGTTACAGACATACTTAAGAAGTTTAATTTTGATGATATGAAGGTTGTTACTACACCGATTAAATCTATCAATTCATTGGGCAAAGATGAAGATGGACACCCTGTTGAAGTCAAGTTATACAGATCAATGATTGGCTCTCTTATGTATCTTACTGCATCAAGGCCTGATATCATGTTTGCAGTTTGTTTATGTGCAAGATATCAAGTCTCACCAAAGATCTCTCACATGAATGCAGTAAAAAGAATTTTTTGTTATTTGAAACAACAACCTAAGTTGGGGTTGTGGTATCCAAAAGAGTCACCTTTTCACTTAGAAGCTTTTTCAGATAATGATTATGCAGGTGATAATTATGATAAAAGATCAACAACTGGTGGATGCCAATATCTTGGAAGAAGGTTAGTCTCCTGGCAATGCAAGAAGCAGACAATTGCAGCAACATCATCTACTGAAGCTGAATATGTAGCTGCTGCAAGCTGTTGTGGACAAGTTTTGTGGATGCAGAATCAACTCTTGGACTATGGGTTCAATTTCAAAAATACTCCTATCAATATTGATAATGAGAGTACCATTTGTATTGTGAAGAATCCAGTTTATCATTCCAAGACCAAGCATATTCAGATTAGGCATCACTTTATCAGAGATTGTTATGAGCACAGGCTCATTAATGTTGTTAAGGTTCACACAGATGACAACGTAGCTGATTTACTCACCAAAGGCTTTGATGTTTCAAGATTCAATCACTTGGTGGTGAGTATTGGTAGATTAACTACTAAGCTATGTTTGAGGGGAGGACTATAAGGTGTAAGTATAGTCCTGTGTATTGCTTGAGGGGAGGATACTTGTATATACTTAGTTTCTATGGAGGAATTTGGCAAAGTACTATTTTTCCTGAAAGTACTGCTTGGAAAGTACTGCTTTGGGAAAGTACTACATACGTGGAAAGTACTGTTTGTCGTATTAAAGTACTGTTCCAACGGTTATAATTGAGGGGTAATTAATGCTAACGGTTATTTTATTTTGGGTAGTGATTTTTTAAATCTCACCTATAAATAACTCCTTTCCGATTTTCCCTCTCATATTATTACATTAGCATCGTTTCCATATTTCTCTCATTCTTATTCAATTTCAATTTGTGCTTACATAATCACCGATGGCGAATCGACCTACTGTTTCAAAGCACAATATGGTAGCAAATTTAGACAAGACTGACGACAATGCGCCGTTTCACGATATTATTGATTTTTTAACTGGGTCGCAAATCAGTTATGCTCTTTTAGTGTAGCTGGATATTATTGAGCCTTGGATTCAAGAATTTTGGGCTACTGCAAGAGAAAACATGGAGAATGAAGAATATTATATTAGGGCTACAGTTGTTGGACGAACTGTGAAGATTACTGAAGCATCTATTCGAGAGGATTTGCTGTTTAATGATAATGATGGTGCTATTCGTTTTGCCAAGGAATTGATTTGGGAAACTTTTGGGCATGTTGGTTATGAAGGTTCTTTAACGGAACAAACATTCAGAAAACAGTTGTTTTGTCCTCAATGGAAATTTTTGGTTCATGAGTTGCTACATTGCATAAGTGCTAAGAGTACTTCTTGGGAGCAGTTCGGGTCCAATATGGCATCTGTTATGGTTGGGTTAGCTACGGATCGGGTTTTTAACTTCTCAAGGCTAATACTGGATGGGATGCTCTCACATATCTCACATGGATCTACTTGGCTAATGTACCCAAGGTTTATACAGGTTTTCTTAAACACGCAACTTGCTGATGTGCCAAAACCTACAAATTTATTGCCTGTTATTGTTCAGCAATCCAAGATTTTTACTTTTATGGCCAGAAGAAGTGATCTATTTAGAGGTCCAGATACCCCATTAACTACTTCTATGATGGAAGTTGTTCAGGCTGTTAGCGCTGATGATGAAGATGATGCAGCAAGTGAAGGTACTGCATCTGAAGGTACTGCATTTGCACAAGGTACTGCATCTGCAAGTACTGCTTCACATGAAGGTACTGAATCTCCACAGGGTACTGTTTTGTCAAGCCATGAGGTTCAAGAAGAAGTTTTAAGATCACCTTCTCCATCTCCACAAGGATCTGTTCCTGCTTCTCAATCAGAGGAACATTTACCTATTCAAGGAGAGGCTTCACATACCATACCTCCTGATGAAATCACATTGGATAACTATGTTTTGACAAGGGAGCTGGTTAAGTTGAAAAAGACTACTGAGGTTCAAGCTAAGCAGATAAAGAAATTGAAGATCAAGTTTAGAAGGCTACGAACTTTTGTCTGGCCTTTGATTAAAGAATTTCGTGTCTGGGTCAAAAACAAGAAGAATGCGCAAAAGCAGACTCGGAAACACAAATGCCAACAGGTTCATCAACCATCTTCTGTCAAATTGGGGAGGAATTTAGAAAAAGAAACTTTGAAAGAAGATGCTACAAAGCAGAAAGAACCTAAAGGTACTAAAGAAAAGATTAATTCAGATACTGAGAAACAAGAAGAACATGTTCAAGTTCAAGGTACTGATGATCAAGGTACTGATCATCCAAGTGTAGCAGAACTTAGAGAAATTGAAGTTGCTAGGAATGAAGCTGCAGCTAGAAGAGTTCAAGAAGAGTTAAATGCTAAAGATAGAGAAGCTCAGGAAGCTCAAGAAGCTCAGAATAGAGAAGCAGCTCAAAAAGTACAAGATGAATTAGATGCTGAAGCTGCTGAACTATTACCGTCACCTACTCCTGTTAGATATATGTCAAGAAGACCTAATTTAGCTAAAGAAAGGAATGCTATGATGGCTTATTTGAAAGGTCATGGATATAAAGGTTTGCAGAAGCTAAATTATGTTGATATGAAAAGACTCTATGATGCTGAAACAGAAGCTTATAAGAAGAGTGTTGCTGACATTAAAGACTTTAGAGAAGAAGCTCATTGGACTGAAGCTGAAAGGAAGAAGAGCTTAAAAAGAAAAAGAAAAACTGAAGTTACAGATGTTCAGTTTTCAAAGAAAGAAAAAGTTGAATTAAGATCTGAGACTAGTGATGAATTAAAGAATTATCTCAGAGTGATAGATTTTGATTATTCAAAAGAAGATGATGACATGAAGATGAACAGATCAAAGATTAGTGCTTTTGAAGTTGTAAAATCCAAGGATGGAGATTACATGATTTTTCATAAAGAAGATGAAAGCTTCAAAGTTTTCAAAAGGCTATGGGACTTACTGCACATTATAGATAGAGTAGATCTATTCTATTTATATCATGTGGTGAAAGCTTACTTTGAACAAATTCCATTAGAAGGGATTGGTTTAGTATTACATGGTGATCTCATAACTACATGGGAAACTGAAGAAGAGAGCACTGATGATATTTGGAAGAATCAAGAAAGCTGGGAAATTGTTTGCTGGAGATTCTTTGAAGAGTCTGGAGTTCATGTTTTAGAGCTGGAAAATGGAACAATGATACACATGTTTGCAGAAAGAAGATATCCTCTCACAGTTGAGCTCATGAGAAGAATGCTAGAGCATGGATTGGAAGTAGAAGAGGATAATGAAACTGCTTGCATGGTTATCAACTTATTTATCAACTGTACTACTATTGCTGAGAATGATCAATAACTGGTATGAATTTTATTTGAATAAATACTTTTTGATATATCAGTACTTTTATTCAAAGTATTGCTGATCAGACAGTACTTTCATCAAAGTACTGTTTGCAGAAATAAACCAGTTAAATGCATTTTAGAAGAAACCTTTTGCTAATTAATAAATATTTTAAAGGTTGAATAAATGGTTTTTGTGATGATAACATCAGTAGGTTATCAATCCACCATGGTTACAAAAGGATTGACTAATCCATGAGCAAATGGCTCTGGTAAAGATATATCAAATCTGTTTTTAGTTGACAACTTGCTAATAAGTTGGATGGTAATCAACTCACCATATCTGTAAAGTGAAGAGTTGGCTATCCCACAAGAAAATGGCTTGTGGTAAAGGCTGTGAAAAAACCATTATTGGTAATTAGTTCACCATTAGATAGAAGAACTAACTAGTCCAGAAGGGTACAGCTTTTGGTAAAGACAAATCAAATCTGTTGATAGCTGGTGGTTTGCTAAAAATCATATGGTTATCAATGTACCATGGTCTTACACACCAAAACATTTAGCTACTCCAGAGATAATGGCTTTGGTAAAGAGATCTAAATCCATTAAATTTTCAATGATTCACTTGGAAGTGATGAGAATAGTATGCAACTTAAACTGAATTAATGTACAATTTGTCATATGTTGCTGTGTTGCTGAAAAGATGGAGCTTGCTGGATGCTGTTGTGAAAAGAACAATTCTAAGAGATACTTTGACAAGCATACATACTACAGAGATACAATCTAAAGACTAAGAAACAATCTGTTTTTAAAAGATGAAGTTATTAAAGATATATTCACAAAGGAACTTGAAGTCAAGCAAGTAGAATTCAAGTTAGGGGAGGATTGTTGGGATATGAAAGTACTGAAGATATGAAAGTACTGTAAACTGCAAAGTACTAGAAGAAGTCAAAGAGTCAAAGTACTGCTAAAGATAAAGTCAAAGTACTGCACTCTGAAGTCAAAGTACTGCAAGAACAAAGAACTGTTATATTCATTTATGGAAAGTATTGTATTCTATGTTTAGATTACTTGTCTTACAAGAATACAAATTGTAAACCGACTAGGATATCCTTGAGCCTATAAAAGGACTCCTAGATTGGCATTAGATGTACGATTCCAAAAAGAGTTTTAGAGTTTACGAATTAGTGTTTTAGAGATAAGTTCGATTATCTTAGAGTTGTATTAGAGTATCTGCATAATAAGCAGATTTAGAGTTTATAATAAAAGTTATTCTTCTTAGCTTTGTTAAGTAAATTCCGCGTACTTGATAAAGATTGCTCAGTGTTTCTTTGTTAATAACTTAGGATTTATCCGAGGTTATTAAACCTTAACAAGCTAGTTAAAGTTAGTTTGATTAAAGTATATCGATCCAACAAACTCTATAACCTAAGTTATCTAGAGACTGTCTTTCTACTTCTTTCCTTAAACTCTCAGTAATAGCTTTTTGAGATTCTAGGTTATCTTGACATGATTTAAAAGAACAAGTAGAAGTTTTAGAATCATTTGATACCTCAGAATCTGAACCAGAAGATGAAGCATAGGCCATAAGAGCAAAGTTATGCTCTTTTGAAGCTTCACTAGCAAGAAAAGTTGCATTGGGTCCTTCTTCAATTTTATCACTCCAGTCATAATCACCATGACCATCTTGAGCCACAAATGCTGAAGAAGGAGCAGAATCTTCAGTGGTCTTCTTGATGCCTTTAATCCTCTTAGGTGCTCGACATTCCCTTACAAAGTGACCCTTCTTCTTGCAGTTAAAGCACTCCATCTTGCTTTTGTCGAACCCAGCTCTTCTTTTACCATCATACTTGACCTGTCTTCCAGTCCTTCTCAGAAACTTCCTTGCTTGAAGAGTCAACATTGCCATTTTCCATTGTAGATTAATCTCCTCAAGATCATCAGGATCAATTTGATCTAGATCTTGATTCAAAACAGTAACACTGGTAGTTAAATCAGCTAGAAAAGCACAAATTGCACCATCACTGACATTATCACTAACAGTGATATTGTTTGCAATAGCCATGGTTATACCATAGGCAGCAGTGGATACATCTTGTGAATTCTTGTGATTAGTGGAAACAAAAGCAATGTTTTGGCTAGATGAAGATGTACCAGCAATGTTGTTCTCAGACTCATATACCTTCAAGTTGTTGTAGAGATTGTCCAGAGTCATTTTTTCAAAGTCATCCTTGTTCCTCCACACAACAGTATGCATAGCCCAGTCAAGTGATAAACTTCTGATGAACTTTAGATTAATATCTTCTTGAGCAACTTTGTAGTCCACTGACTTCAATTGACTGATAAGCTTTTGAAGTCTGTTATAGGTGCCATCTAGTTTTTCTCCACTCAGAGCAGTGAAGTTTTCAAGCTGATGCTTGAGCATATTTTTCCTTGATTTCTTGGTAGCTTCATTACCAGCAAACCTTATTTCTATAGCATCCATAAGCTCCTTAGTAGACTCATATTGTTCAAAGTCCAAAGCATATTCATTAGGTATTCCCATAGAGAGAATACTATGAGCTTTAATCTCCATCTTTCTCTTAGCCTTGTCGATCTCACTAACAATGGAGATTTCTTTGCCATCTTCACCCTTCTTAGGAAGAGTATCACCTTTTTCCACAACATCCCAGAGAGCATAATCAATCATACGAATATATTGCTTTATTCACATTCTCCAGATTTGGTACTCACCATGCTTGAGCATGGGCACCTTTGAAGCAGTAACCATGTGTGTTTCGTCAGACATCTTAACTTGCTTGAACAGAACTTAACTTGACTTCTTCTTGATTACAGTTTCTAGATCACAAGCTCTGATACCACTTGTTGATCCCAGTTGAGCAAACGGTCTAATATAGAAACTGACTTTAAACAAGAACTTATTAAGTATCACGCATAATTTAATACTTAATCTTAAAAAGAAGAACAATGAACATTCAACACCTCAATATTATTATTAATACGAATACTCTAACCAGTATTAGGGTTTTACAACCTTGAAGTGTATCGACCTTAGATATAAAACATACGTATATCTAATCTAACCTAGGACCTCCTTTTATAGGTTAAGGAGTCCTATACATAATACAATACGTAACCTACAAGATAAATATCTTTTCCATATTTATCTAATACATAATACTAAACCGACTATACAAGACTAGCAGTGGTTTCATTACATTATCAGTGGTTACACAAAACTACTAGCCACGGTTTGTCTTCATCCGTGGTTCCATTCTTCTGTCCGTGGTTATATCAACTCTGTCCGTAGTTCCAGTACTTAGAATAATTCTTGATCCAAGGAACCAAAAACCCAACAAGATGAATAGTAAATGGATCCTTTTCTCAACTTGATTAGGATGTTTCTTCAACTTGAAATTGGATAAGTACCAATCTTCTTATACTTTTGTGGCTATTTACATGCTTTATGTATTTAGCTTTCTTTGGCTACAATTTTTGTCTCATTATTTTGTATAAGCTATAACTGATTTTGCGAGACAACTATCTTGAACATTTAGGAACATTAACTATGTTTATAGACGTTTATTTTTATCAAGAACGAAATTGCTTTATGTTTAAATCGCCAAAAATAATAATTATAATCATTCAGACGTTTTATCAAAAAACAAACAACATTATTTGATTTAGATTTAGACATTTTCACCACAGATCCAGATTCAAATGTGCGAACAAGATTCAGATTCAGAGCCTTTTAATAAACAAACAACCCCTAAGTTGAAAACACGTAAGCTTATGAGCCAATAAAACAAACACCCCAAAAGATAAGGGGCCAAAACTCATAAACAAAAATATAAAAAACGTAAACCAGATCACACAATTTATTTCTTTTCCCTTACTTCCGATAAACACACACGGTCAAAAAATTATATCATCTCAAACGGTAAAACCCTAACCCTTAAATTTTCATTTTTTTTTAATTAATTAAACATACTTTAAATTCATGATTTCGTTCATCTATAATTAATCCTTACGATTCAATTTAATATATATCTTCTCCTATTGTTAGGGTTAGCTTTTTAGGGCTCAATTTAATCTCGAATCAGTACTAATTTAAGGTGGTGTTTGTTTTAACCTTGTTTTCGGGCTTACGAGCTTACGCGGTTTCGGTTTATGTTTCGTAAACTCAATTTTTTCTCGGCTTATTTTGAAACTTATGAGCTTTATACAAGCTTATTATGAGATGTCATAATAAGATTATTTAATAAGTTTCAAAATGCGCCGAGAAAAATTGAGTTTACGAAACATAAACCGACACCGCGGATGCTCGTAAGCCTGAAAATAAGCTTAAAACAAACACCCCCTTAAATTAGTACTTATTCGATATTTTGGTTAGTTGCGATTAATTATTTTGTGTTGTTGGGGTTATTGATTGATTTATGGATGTGAATTGATAGGTTAGGTTTTTGAAGGAGTTTGGGTGATTAAGTATGACGACGGCTACTAGACCGACATGGGCACCAGCGAAAGGTGGAAATGAACAAGGTGGGGCGCGTATTTTTGGGCCGTCTCAGAAGTATTCGTCCAGGGATATCGCCGCTCATACTACTCTCAAGCCAAGGTTTAATGTTTTTCTGTTTAGTTTTTGTAATATATTATTTGTATGTCGAGATTGCACAATTTATCAATAGGTGGCTTTGATATTTTAATACATACTACTGTTGGTCTTGTTAGTTAGGTATTAGTTACGTTACGGCAGTTATAGATGCAACGCAGGCTATACGACTTTTTCATGATTAACAAACACTGTAGGCTATTATTTATTACTGTTAGGCTCTACATATAAGACCAGTATTGAAAATGATAGTCATGTTTGGGATTAGGAGTAGTATTTGGATGATTGATTGTTGCATGTTTGGTTTTGTTGCTGTTCATTTGTTATTGCATGAATATTCTTGGTTATTTCTTATGGGGTTTTGATTGCGAAAGTGCTTTATGTTGTCTAGGATGAATAGCTTAAAAACACTTCTATGTTTCAGATGCATTCCTGAAAAATTAGCAATATCACATCTGCATAACTTGCATGTTCCCTATTTCTAACGTTTAGTCACCCTGTACATGTTTCGATTGTTGCAAATGGAATTGTGGGGCTTATCAAGTTGTTGCATCGCTACTGATGCGACAATGGTGACTTTATACGGCCCATGGATAAACTGAGGCTCTCCAGAAGTTGGCATGGCAACCTGCTTGGTCTGCAGTCGTGCCGGACGTACCCTGTTTTTTCGGTTTACTTCCTGTTCTAACCCCAATGTTGTTGGACTTTATTCTATAAAAGGTTGTGGACATAAATACTGAAGACGCAATGATGAGTTTATATGAGTTCCAGAAAAAATACAGTTGTCCGGAACGTGGCAAGGCAACCTACTCGGTTTGCAGCCATGCCAGATGTACTCTGTTTTTCTGGGTTACTTCCATGTCTGAGCCTCATATTTTGATTGGACCTAATGGGAGAATGGTACGAAACTCCGTTGTCTTTTATTCGATGTCGGTTAACAAACAGGAATTTCCTTGGGCTTTGCCTGGTGGCTTAGCTGTTTCACAATATTGGGAAATTCCACGATAATAAGGGGCTATGATGAGTTTCAACGGGTCATGCTAAAAGCAAGACAACCTACACCTTGGCACGGCAACCTGTTAGGGTTGCAACCATGGTAGGCGCGTCTGATTTTTCTAAACGCCACCCTATCTGAGCCTGCCTTTTGTAACGTAACAGACAACGGAGCCTTCACCTTTCGTCTTTGGTAGGTTCTACTTCATTTCATGCTAAGTGAATAACGTTTGTTGTCACATGAGCAGTTGAATATCAAATATTAGAATTGTATGCATAACGGATTAAGTTTCCAGATTATCTACTGGGTTGGGTTTTCGGTCAGCACTAGTTACGAGTCAAAACATATTGGGGTGAAAACAGGACATTGGCATTTATGGTCTACGAGAGCTGTCATGGTTTAGTTTTAAAGTATCAAACACCATGTTCGTGACGTTTTGGCCTAGCTTTATATTGTATCAACTTAGTTCTTTACGTCCATGTTTTTTCTTTTTCAAACATTGGAAACTATATGAGATATGATCTTTCTATAATTTTTAAGCATTAAAGAAACGACTCATAGTACCTCTTATCGAACTGAATAGTCGTGCCATCGATTGGAATCTTTCCAGTCAGAAGAACATCGCAATCTTCATTTGCTAATATTGATGCGAGATGTTTAAGATACCGGCCTGTTCTAATTTTCCCCTCGAATTCCTTTCGTTGTCGCAATGGTCTGGCAATACGTCCGCTGAAGACCTTTGCACAAAGGTTGTTGAAATAGCAAAAGGGATTTGAGGGGGCGATTGCGTAACAAAGTAGCTTATTTTTAAAGAAAAAAAGGGAACACAAAAAAAACCTTATTACCAGTTTGGTTATTTGTTTTTTTTTGCGTTTAAGTGGTAATTAACTTTATATTTTCTTTTTTCAGGAACTTTAACATGCGGTTTTCCATTTTTTTGGTTTCAGGCTATCATTGGGACAATGATTGTAGCGAGCAGTATTCGGTCAAGAAAAACTAATCCTACTACTGATGTACTGGGATTGCTTTTTCTTGGTCGAATACTGATCACCACTTTGTGAGGTAATAGGATGGTACACGTGGCGCAGAAATCCTATTCTTGAATACCCGAAACGCTTTTGAATAGCAGTGGTTCAGTTGGAGAAAAATATTGTTCTTTTAACACTACTAACACTTCAAAGCTTGAGAAAGGCCTTATCTTGGCGGGGCGTTCAGTAACGCAGCCATGGAGCTCTTTCCGGCTTCGTTTTGCTACACGCTTACGGTTTACTACTGACTTATATTTCAAAGCTTTAAAAGGGTCTTTTCTTGGCGGGGCGTTTAGTAACGCAGCCATGGAGATTTTCTTGCCTTTCTTTTGCTACACTTTTAAGGTTTATTATTGACTGATAATTCAAACCTTTAGAAAGGTCTTTTCTTGGCGGGGCGTTTATTGTAACGCAACCATGGAGGCTTTTGTCGCTTTCTTTTGGTCCTTGCAGATGTTGAGTGGTTTTGGTTATGTGGCTTTGGTAAAGGGCGGTTTTGGTTCTATCGCCGTTTTGTATCCTGAAATGAATATATATATGATTACGATCACAAAACGGCAGCATGCCTGTCGTCACAGGTTTTGAAATAGTTTTGCGGTCATTGTTTGTTGCCTGCTCACGCTATCGTGTACATGAATTTTAACCTTCTCTCTTTCTATAGGCGATGATGATAATATGCTGACCATTACGTGTACATTTCCTTGGACCGCATCGTGGCAAGGCAGTCATATCGAATGTGTTACTACAGCCATGTTGGTTGCCTGGTATCGCTATTGTATACATATATCTGAGCCTCATTTGTTATCATTATTCATATGTTTCTGTCAGTTGTGACGTGTTAGTAAAAGTCTGGATTCTTTTTTCGGTGTGTGTATTTAACTGGTATGTATTCCTGTTACTGTATGCTAGATCAGGAACCATGAATAATTGGCGCGTCCGCTTTTTCCAAATGCCACCCTATCTGCGCCTGCCTTTTGTAACATAACAGCTGGAGGAGCCTTCGGATTTCGTCTTTGCTAGGTTTTACTTAATTTCATGCTAACTGGATAACTGTTGCTGTCATATGAGCACTTGAATATCAAATATTAAAATTGTATTCATAAAGGATAAACTTTGCAGATTTTCTACTGGGTTGGGTTTTGGGTAGGCAACTGTTACGAGTCAAACATAAACTAGATCAGGTATGATCTTTCTATAATTTTTAAGCATTAAAGAAATGGGTCGTAGTACCTCTTATCCAACTGAATAGCCGTGTCATCGATTGGAATCTTTCCACTCGAAAGAATATGGCAATCTTCATTTGCTAATATTGATACGAGATGTTTAGGATACTGCCCTGTTCTAATTTTTCACTCGAATTCCTTTCGTTGTTGCAATGGTCTAGCGAGGCGTCTTGTGCAGACCTTTGCACAAAGATTATTGAAATAGCAAAAGGAATTTGAGGGGACGATTAGACGGGTTTCGCTATCCTGAACATCGCATGTCAACATCAGCGACTGAAGGTTGAAATATACTTCCGGGTGAAAAGATTCTACTCGATAACACAACAATATTCAAGTATAGCATTCAGTTGCTAAAATAGGTCATTATAGGGAGATGCACACGGCCTTAATGGGTCATTTTTGTAAGTGCATACATGAGCCCACACTTTGATCTGGAAAACTCGGTATCAACAACTGGGTAAAATACCGCCGCAACGCGGCGGGCGTCTTCATCTTGTTGGTATGAAAAGTGGGTGATGTGAGTTATTATTCTGGGCTTAACTTTGTGGTATAAAAATAAACAGGACAAAGACATCTTGTTCTATAATTCATGAATCAACGAGACTTTGCCTCCAAAGCAACAAGAGAAGCTAATGGAGATGAAGTAAGAAATCAATGAGTACTATAACTTAGATAATTAGATTAAGTTTTTAATTAGTATTGTAATGTTTTAGTTTTATTTCAATTGTTATGTAATGTGTTTTATTATTAATGAATTTTAATTTTGTTGTTAAAAAAGTTGTTAAAAAAATGTCGGTCGTCTTACGGTGCCTAAAAGGTAGCCTGCAGGTCGTAGGAAAGAAAAAGCGGCAGGAAAATTGAGGATCACTAGGAGTCACTGCTGTGGGTAGCTTTAAATCCTTCAGTAAACACACAACATCATCCCTTTTGTAGGCCTCGCAGTTAAAGCTTCGGGTAAAGTCTAGTTCAAGTAATTGTCTAGTCTGTACTTTTATTTTTGCTTCTAGCGCCTTGCTAGTAACATTGTTCTTTATATATGTTTATCTCTCTTTGCCGTTCAAAAAAAAACACACAACATCATCACCCTATCCACAAATGGGTTGTGGTCACAACCCTCATTTACTTCAACATTTTAACCATTTCTCTACTATTTCTCACCATTTCATTCACAACCCATTTCAGTTCCTTGGCCGGTAAAAGGGTGTACCTCACTTTTTAGCATACATATGCAATAAATATGAAGATGGTTTGGAAGTGTAAGAATTTTTGTTTGTTTGTAAATTCAAAATCGATCGAGAAGCCGATCGATGTGTGAATTATATAGTCGACCAACCGACGACGACCCACAATCTGCAACGGTGGTGACCGACGATGGCCGAAGAGGACAGATGGGTCGACCGACCCATTGCGCCCAACCTAAGAGATATGGTGGAAATGAAGTGATCTTGAAAAGGGTGTGTTTGTGTGTGTATGTAAATGATGATTTTTATCAATATGTGAGATAAAAAACGTGTAGAGAAAGAGCATAGACACGCGTGTATTTGATTTGTAGAATTATAAATACTTACATTTCCAAACAATATTAAACCAACTTTTATGTGTCTAATTGGAGCATTAACACAAACTTGACGTTATTTTGCTATTCTTAACATGAGAGTCATATACCAGAGGAGCAATATCGTGATGATGATCTCATAAGAACGCATGAAAAAACGATATATGTTATTCATGAGATACACAACAGAACAGCTCATCTAAGCCTAAAAGCCGATTTAGTGGAACACATTATAGTAACGTTTCAAATTTATTGAATTATTATGTAATGTGTTTTATTATTAATGAATTTTAATTTTGTTGTTCAAAAAGTTGTTAAAAAAATGTCAGTCGCCTTATTATGCCTAAAAAATCGGTTTTAGGTCGCAGGAGAGAGCAAGCTGAAGTGGCAGAAAAAATAAGGGTCGCTAAAGGCCACTGCTGGGGTAGCCTAAACAAACTGCAAAACCTCACAAGTCAAACTGTGGACTTGTATTTTCCGCAGACTCATTATTTTTATCTTTACTACATTATAAAAACATTTAAAACCTTTTCAAAATACAAGTTTTAAAATACTAAGCCGACACACTTACTTATTATTGCAAATTTTAATAAGTGTAACTATAATAGTATTAGTTATAACACTTTAAAACACTTTTTATAAACATGTTTTAAAAAAAATAATGAAAAAAAAAATACACAATATAATTTAATATAAGAAAGAAAAAAAATGTTTATAACCATAACTACCTATTGACTTTTTAACTGTTCTAATAAATGTTATTTTTAAAACACATCTAATGCAAAATAGATTTTATTAGACATATTGTACAAACTAATAAAATACACAAAGCTTCATACAATTTATCAATGTTGCAAAAATCTTGAATTGGTAGTCGGGCGGTCGACCACCCTGCAACGAGTAATCGGTCAAGGCGGGATTAATCGGTGATTAATCGGATTGGCATTTCCTTCAAGTTTTGGGTATTTCTGGAGACCAAATTAAAGATCTTAACTGATTCCAAGTCTACTATGTTTCCAAACCTCAATAAAAGGCTCCAATTCTGATTATGAGGCCCATTGTGCGTTATAAGTGAAATAAACGATCCCCATTGTGCGTCATAAGTGAAATTATTATTTTTTTAAAGTTGACTAACTCGACCGATTTTTGACTGATTCGGCCGATTTTTGACCGATTCGGCCGATTTTTGGCCGATTTTTTTACCTGGCCGATTTTTTGACCGATTTTCAAAATTCTACAAGGTGTATGGCCGATTACCGATTAATCGGCCGATTTTTGCAACACTGCAATTTATATAAAAAAAAAGTTGATGGTACATATGATTTTAAAAACCGAACCGGACGAATGGTTTCAACCAGGAACCGGAGTCGCCACCGGCTCGAACGAACATGAGAGGATCGTCGGAACCGGTAAAAACGAGTGAACCGGTATCATTTTCTTCTTATTTTTCTCAGGTTAATCAGGTAGTCATTGTTAATTTGTTGATGCATGAACTTTAACTACAGAGTACCCACCATCGCAAAACACGGGTACTTGCTAGTTGGCTAAAAAAAAGTTATAACATACAACCAAATTTAAAAGCGCATAAATTTTATTTATTTATTTATTTTAACCACAAGGGGCGACACAACATACAAATGAAGGGAATGGATATAGTGATAAGAACTATTCAAATAAAAAGAGTGAGAATAAATTGTAGCCACATATTTTAAAAGATGAAGGACATTCATCTATTTTTTAGGATGCATTTAAGATTTGTGATTGTAGTTTTTTTTATTATTCTTATCTTAATTATATTTCTTATTTGATTATAAATTTACAAAAAAAAAAGTCCATTGGCATACCTTTAATGTCTTTAATTATGTTTCTATGCTTATAATATGCATAACCCAAACGACCCGCAATCACACATAAAGTAATAAAATATAACCTAACAAAAAGGATTATAAAGTAACAACTTTTGACTAAGTTTCAATATCTTTAGGCAAATTACAAAAACCCGATTTATGAGCTGCTCCTAAAAATGCATGTAAATAAAACCAATCAATAAAAAAACACACAAATCCAAAAAAGAATAGCTATGAATCAATAAACAACCACATACATGATCAAAACACAAATCCATAAATACTCTAACAGCATAACACAAAAACTGAGAAGCCAAAATATAAAACATCAATAGAAATTATCAAAACTAGAACATATCCAAAATCACAGAATCCCTAATTCCAAAATTAAACGACACAAACTTACAACTTCAAACATGCAAATTAAGCTTTAAATGTGCAATCCTCCCGTTATTTGAATCCCAAATCAGGAAACAATATCAAGAAACTACCACCAAACACACAATCTCACACACACAGCCTCACAATCACTTTCACTCTTATTTAATCAATGATGATCCGACGCACGCGTGTTCTTGAAGAGTATCTATCCGAGACACGTGAACATGAACTTAAGACACATATAAAGTCAAGCATAAACCAGAAAGACATTGTTTTGGTCTAACGTTATACCCAAACATGAAATGACGTCGTTGTAAGGCCAACAAAGAATTAAAAAAAACCCCAAAACGGCGTCGTTTTGGAGGCCCTCTAAACGGCGTCGTTTCCCATGTTACATGTATAATAGAGTAATTAGAAAGTTTTATAAATACTATACCAAGCTTCTTGATTTATATTAGTTAAACTTAATGTCTTAATATATTTAATGGAAGGAATGAACTCACTCCATTGTATGTAGTTTAGATTTGTAGCCTGTTATTTAATTAGGAAGTTTTGTAAATACTATACCAAAATCGTCTTTATCACAGTTACAAAGACTAGCATATGTACTTTTTCATAGTTTTTTCTCATCATTTTTGCGGGGTGTATTTATTCTATCAAGTTTGTGACATTTCTTTTATCCTGCATAAAGTATTATATTATGTGACACAATTTTATTTTTTGCCCAAATAAAAGCTATAAACGTAACTTTGGGCCGCGGTCGATTTCAATTTTCAAAACTTATAACTCTAAAGTAACACTCATAAACAAAATGAGTAAACTTCAAAAATCGTCCATGCGGTTTGACCAAATTGTAGACACAACTTCTATCCTTTCAAAAGTGCACACAACGTCCTTGTGAGAAACTTTGGGTTGCAAACTTTTTTCTTAGCTAAATTGAAAAGACTAAAATAACATTGTTTTCTTTCTTTTTAATTTTCACATGAATTGTTGTTTAATTCTAAATTATTATATTCTTGACAAAATTCAAGAAACCCATAATTATTATAATTGGTACAAATCAAGAATTATCATCAATTACCTTTCATATTTTCCTAACTAAACTCTAAACGTATCCACACTTATGTATCTCATCAAAGTTTTTCATCATCATGATTATGAAAATTCTCTCAATCACTTCATCACCTCAGCGGACCATCATACACACCAAAAAAGTGTAGGACGCACACGAAATTCTAACACATACACACCCCCTTCTTGCTTGTTGGTGTTCTTCAAACCATTTTTGCTTGTTGAAATCCACAACCGATGTCGCCGCCCTACCATGCCATCACCCACCGCCACCCTACCCTCTTGTCATCCATCGTTGGATCTAGCGCATGGTTGTACTTTTGTGTGTGGTGTATATGTAAGTGTGTGTGCGCGCTAGTAGGTTATTTTTTTTTTAATTTAGTGTTTCTTGTTTATTTCATTTGAGTGGGGATGTTGATGGATGTAGAGGTTGAGGATGATGGTAGAATTGTTCTTGATTTATATGTTTGTTTTTAATTTAAGGGTTTTAAAAAAGACAATGAATTTTAAGATATGAATAATTTGGGGGTGAAATGTTTTTGAAGATGATATTGAACTTGTTCTTCTGATCCATGATTTTTTTTTAGTTTTTATTTTCTAAATAAAAAGTTAAATACTCTAGGTTGAATAAGGGCTTTTTAGTCATTTCAGCTTAGCCAAGGATGAAAAATTTGCAACGCAAAGTTACTGACAGAGACAGTGTCTGCACTTTTGAAAGATTAAGGATTGTGTTTGCAATTTGGCCAAATCACAATGACACTTTTTTCACTTTACTTCATAAAACAATATATAAGTATAAAACCATATCTTATTTTTTTCTTTTTCTTTTACTTCCGATAAACAACACGGTCAAAAATTATACCATCATCATCTCAAAGGTAAAACTCTAACCCTAAATCAGTACTTTCATTTCATCATTTAATTAATTCATCCATTAATTAAATTTCAGTTTTATGCTTTTACCTTTTGTTAGGGTTAGCTCAATTTTAATCATATTAAAGGGGTGTTTGTTTAAGCTTACTTTCGGGCTTACGAGCTTACGTGGTTTCGGTTTATGTTTCGTAAACTCATTTTTTTCTTGGCTTATTGTGAAACTTATGACCTTCGTACAAGCTCTAGCTTTTATCGAGCTTTTCGAGCCTTCATGTACATAAATATTTTTATTAAACATGTTTATATAAACAACTTAAATGCAATGTGTATATTAGTATGATAATTAAGTATTTATCGTAAAAGGACTTTTTAAACCTTACTTATCCCGAACATTTTGCATAAGTTCTTTGCTCTTGAGTTCATCGCGTATTATGTTTACTTTATTGATGAGTTTGACCATCAAATACAATGTTTTATGTATGAATTCAAGCTTTTTTGGCCGAGCTCAACCTTATTCGAATATTACTTGAGCCGAGCTCAAGCTTGGATGATTTTAGCTCGTCGAGTCATCGAGTCGTGCTCGAGCCTACTTTATGATTCTCGAGCAGAGCTCAAGCCCTGTCAAGCTCGAGCTCAACTTGGCTTGATTACAACACTATTCGTAAACTTGTGTGACAAACAAAACCTATTTTATAAGCTCATTTATTTTTAAAGATTAAGCCCGAATACGTTTTCTCTCAAACACAACCTTGTTTTAAGAAACTTATATAACTAGCTACTTAAGGGGCCTATTGGCAAAAAGGCTTGTGAATATCACTTTAAGATGTTTGATGCCTTAAGTTAAATTCATGTTAAGTGCAAACAACCCTGAAGTGGCCACGAAAATCTCCTAAAAAGGAGGGCTTTACCCGGTTTGAATTTGTTTGGCAGTGGGTTCAAACCTCGTTGATTAGTTGGCCAAAAGGCCCAAAACCATGGTTACAAAAAAAATATTATATTACCTCATAACTCATAAGAAGGAAAAAAAAGCGCAAATGGTGCAATGGCTCAAGCCAAATGCGATAAAAGATGTCACGTCATCCCAACTCACCATTTTTCTCTTTCACTTTCATTATCACTCACACACATAAAACCTCTTCCGAGTCACTCAAGCCAACACACTACTTTTGAGACCCACTATACGCAATTAAAACACAAACTCAATTAAAAGTAATAATAGAAGCTGAGTTTAACGCAATCCAAATCCTTCACTTTTGTTTTGGCATAAAAGGGAGGGGGTACAGTCACTCAAAAAAAATGTTACTTATCTTAGTTACTAAATGATCCAAAAGAGAAGTGTGAAGGTTGTTTGTAAATTTGGTTCTTAATTCTTTAAGTTATTGTCAACAGTATAAAAATAATAATAAATACGATCCCCGATAATTTATTGCGAATTTTGTCGAGAATCGCGCTAAAAAGGACACATCGATAAGATCCTCGATTAGTACGGAGCGGGTTTGCGAAAGCATCGCGTCCCAAAAGGTGTCTCTATAAGGATTGAGGTGGATTTAGAGATGACTTTGATAATCAGATTTGAGAATAAAAATGGCCACTCCATCCCAAACATGCCCCGTTGTCATCCTTACTTGCTCTTAAAACTTATGAAATATAAGTTGAAAACACATAACAAAGATGAGTATGGATCAAATAAGAAATAAAAGTAAAATAAGAAGAATGAGAAGTAACCACAGCCGCACATTTCAGATGCATCTACAATAAAATATGCATCTTTCATGAATTTCTCCTTCTTCATTTAAAATATATGGGTACAAATATTTCCTATCCTTCTTATTATATCTTCTGATCCTTTCCCTAACTAAGATAAGGGGCCAAAACTTATAAACTTCAAACTAGCACTCATAAACAAAAATATAAAAAGCGTAAACCAGATCACATTTTATTTCTTTTCCCTTACTTCCGATAAACACACACACACGGTCAAATTTATATCATCATCATCTCAACGGTAAAACCCTAACCCTAATTTTTTTATATTTCTAATTAGTTTCAATTCATGATTTCATTCATCTATAATTAATCCTTACGATTCAATTTAATATATATGTTCACGTATTGTTAGGGTTAGCTTTTTAGGGCTCAATTTAAGGCGGTGTTTGTTTTAACCTTATTTTCGGGCTTACGAGCTTACGCGGTTTCGGTTTTATGTTTCGTAAACTCAGTTTTTTCTCGGCTTATTTTGAAACTTATGACCTTTATACAAGCTTATTATGAGATGTCATAATAAGCTTATTTAATTAGTTTCAAAATACGCCGAGAAGAAATTGAGTTTATAAAACATAAGCCGAAACCGCGTAAGCTCGTAAGCCCGAAAATAAGGTTAAAACAAACACCGCCTTAAATTAGTTTTTGTTGATAGGGTTATTGATTGATTTATGGATGTGAATTGATAGGTTAGGTTTTTGAAGGAGTTTGGGTGATTAAGTATGACGACGGCTGCTAGACCGACTTGGGCACCGGCGAAAGGTGGAAATGAACAAGGTGGGGCGCGTATTTTTGGGCCGTCTCAGAAGTATTCGTCGCGTGATATCGCCGCTCACACTACTCTCAAGCCAAGGTTTAATGTTTTTCTGTTTACTTTTTCTAATATATTACTATGTATGTCGAGATTGCACAATTTATCAATAGGTGGCTTTGATAGTTTAATACATACTGTTGGTCTTGTTAGTTAGGTATTAGTTACGTTACGGCAGTTATAGATGCAATGCAGGCTATACGACTTTTTCATGATTAACAAACACTGTAGGCTATTTATTTATTACTGTTAGGCTCTACATATAAGACCAGTATTGAAAATGATAGTCATGTTTGGGATTAGGAGTAGTATTTGGCTTTGATCAGAAGTATCGCCACTCACACTACTCTCAGGCCAAGGTTAACTTTTCTATTTTTTGTGAATATTTAGTCTAACTCGTAGATTTAGAAGAAACTAATTACTATGTGTGCGACAGCCTGAGGTTCTTATATGTCTAAAGTAGTGGGCTACTAATACCTCTCAGCGTGGTTTTTAGTTGAAACATGTAGGTGTTGGGCTAATCGTTTGCATCGGGATTTTGGGGGTGTTACAGAGCAGACCAATGTTTAAACGGTTTATTAATAGCAGGCACTAGTAACGGGGTAAACGGATGAGGTTTTCTTGGGGAGGGTGAGTTTTTGACTCAGATGTACGCCCCGTGACCGTTTCCGACCCTTTCCTTGGCCACCCCAAAATGTGTACTTAGTGAGGTTTAAAGTTTAAACCCTACACCTCTTGTGAGGACATCGGGTTTCTTACCACTAGGCCAATATGGTGGTGGAGATAGCAAGCTATGATAATTTGTTAGTTAGATATAAATTTGGAGGAGCTGAAGAAGTGTACAATACTTGAAGTTAAAATTCAGTAATTCACAGAAGGGATAACTGTCATTTGATGCCAGTAGTGGTTTGCTTAAATAGATTGCGACAAAGGTTTTTGTTGTGCTAGGCCATCAAGTTACAGCAAGCGTAGTTGCAGCGTAGGATATACTTGCTTTTCATGGTCAACAAGACAGCAAGTTGTGTAGGCTCTTAATTACACCAAGGCTTGACGTATACATCCAGTATGACAAAAGATGTTAAGATGGTCATGTTTGGGAATTGGGATTAGTATATAGTCTTTATCTTTCGGAAGCTAAGCCTAAACTTAAGTAAACACTTTGCTTTGATCATGGTATGCGTGAGCTTTAGCAGCTACCTAGTTGCAGACGTCACATATCTATCACTGCAAAATTTTCGTTCTCATTTAATTTGTTAGTTGATTGGTATATCTGTGTGGCCTTTGTAAATATTGTTTATGCCCACTCATATGTATAGCAAGTGTTAAAGCTCACTCGGTCTATTATGCATCTTAACTTACACACGAGGAGCTGAAGCTCGTTCAGGTTGCGTCTAAAACAATGATTTACCGAAGCTTACTTCTGGAAACCTAATCTTTATTTTATTAAATGTTTAACAAGGCGGTAGTTAGATTTTTATTAGCCTCAACGTTTGGCTTTCTTATCTGAAATTAAGTTTGTTTCGAATTCCTGATCAAATAAATGAAGCATCTACAGTGTCACTCTAGTGTTTTCTCTATTTAACTTATTTCCACGATTTCACCATTTGGCTATTATTAAATGTCGGGCTGTGCTTGTTACTGCAGGAGAGAGGGTCAAGACACCCAAGAGGAACTTGAAAAGAGAGACCTTAGATCAGAGTTGGAGGAGCGTGAGCGGAAGCACTTCTCATCTAAAGACAAGGGTTATGGAAGTAAGTTCACGCTATCTTCATCTTATATTTTTGTTGTGGCCTTCACAAAATATTGACTTTCTTGTGCTGATTTTATTATGGTTTCAGAGGACCGAGATCGTAGAGAGAGTGGTCATCATCTGCTAGAAGGTTGACATTGCACCTATTATGCTGATCTTATTGATTACTTTTCTCTTGACTGATTATTACAGCTCACATGTGCAAAATATAATGTATTTACTAATTGTCAATTTATTATTATTAACAGGGTCAAAAAGAGAATTTGAGGAACGCATAGTTCCACGCAGTGCAGATGCAGATGATGCTGACGGGGATGTCAATAGTGACGACGATAGGTATTGCCACGTTTAACATGCTAATGTTAAATCTGTAGTATAATTTGGATCTTTTAGGAATGATTGAAATGCACGTCGTATTGTTTGTTTGCTACGGGTCAACCAGAGGTGGAAAATAGGGTGGGTTGGGCATGGTTTGGTGGACGTGAGACAATTTTTGTCCTGAATTTGTTGTTTTTTATCGTTAATTAGTCTCACATACATAGGCATGAGAACTGTATTTGCAGGGTGATAACATGAATTGTATTTGCAGATGATATATCGTTAATTAGTGTCACATATATAGCTATGATAATAACATGATTTAGGAAGTTTAATGCTTTAAAAGTACTCTTTTGGCCACTTTCAGCACATCTGACATGCTTGCTTTTTAGCTGAACCGTTGGATAGAAACATACCCTGAATCTATTATTCATAAATAAATGTGTCGGACTTTCTACCTCCAGGATCAGCCAATTTTTTACATCTTCTCTTATCTGTTGTTTCTGTTTAATCATTTGCGTACTTGATCCAGCTTTACTCACTTTATAAATGCTATACATTTGGAGTCTTTGTACATGAACATCTATGCTGGTTAATATATGTGGTTTGGGGGTAGTATTGTAGTAGTACTATAAAGACATTGGTTCTGCATATTTTGCTGACATCTGTTTTTAAAATGGTCATCTGAGTAGTTTGCAATTGCGATCCCAAACACCCCGTAGTAACATCAATACCTTTATTAAAGGCCAACCAACCTTTTTAGTTATCCTAACTACCCTGATATAATCCCTATGGCTGACAATTTTTTTCTGTTGTTAGTGATGAAGATGATGATGATGAGGATGACACAGAAGCACTTATGGCAGAGCTTGAACAAATAAGGAAGGAAAGAGCCGAAGAGAAACTGCGCAAAGTAAGTTTTTCTCAGTATGCCTTATTTGGTGCATTGTTATCATTCCTTTTCTTATTTTCTCAGTTTCAGTAAAGCTCTCTTGCTGCTTAAATTTTGCTGAACTGAGGGTGAAGGTGGCAATTTCGACCCATTTTCTTGTGAATGGTTATGTGTATATATATACGACAGACCAAATGGGTGAATGAAACAGATTAGCTTATAGGAAGAGGGTTAGCTGGGTTTAACGGGCCACACATCATTCATTGTATATCTTTATTACAAAAAATTATTAAAGTCATTTTATCCAAAAAAATAAATTTATATTCGGAATAGTATGATTTTGTAACTGTACTTGACTGCTTTTATTGAATATAAATTTTTTTAGACAGACATATTTGTCACCTACACTGTCATTTTGACATCCTTTGGGCTTTTTAAGTTCTATGTCTCATATGTTCTTTGTTTCTTGCTTGACGGCGGGATGGGTTTAAAATAATTATCTTTGATCTAGATTTCTAGGATAATTAGTTGGGAGAATATTGGGTTTTTGTGTGTATCACATAAACCTCTCTTGTGCAGGAACGTGAAGAGCAAGAAGAGGAGCTAAAAGTTAAAGAAGCAGAACTAATACGGGGAAATCCTTTGCTTAATAACGGAGTATCCTTCGGTACGGCACGAAGGTTAGTTGCCCTATCTCCATCAGAATGCCCGATTTGGGCTATGTTTTATCTCTTAACAGCTCAGTGAAATAAAAATCTTAGATTTGTTGGAGTTGGTCGAATTTCTCCAATATGTAATTTATAGGCTTTGCACCTCTCAATTAGTTCTACTATAAAAAAAGATAATTATAATGACATAACTCTTATAATCGTATACAGTAAAATTAAAATATTTTAAACAGAAATGTATTAGGAGGCTGCCCTATTCAACTTTTATGATTAAGGCCACAGAACTTTTAAACTGCTTCAAAAATAAGTTTGGTGTATACCAAATTCGAAAAACAGGCTCGATGATGAAGATAGCCTAATAACATCTTTTTTTTTAAAGTAAAATTGAAGAGAATTTTCTTCATACTACACTTCTTTTTCTAAATCAGATTTGGTATAATAAATGAAACTGGATATATACTTGTGTGTCTCAAATTTGTTTCAATCAGCTGGGTAGCAAATATAAAAAAAAAAGCTGAATAGTTAGGTCGCTTTCAATATTGTGGACAAGTGGGTTGGGTAAACAATGGACCCGTCTCAGCTGTCACATAAATTAATCCGTTTTGACTTCTTGTCTATCACACCTGGCAGATCAATTTTTTGCAACCTCCACCTGTGTGTAATCTTTCTGTTAATTGAATCCCGATAGTGTTGTTGATATCTAACGTTTAATATTTCAGGTGGGATGATGATGTGGTTTTCAAGAACCAGGCTCGTGGGGAAGCCAAGGCTCCAAAGCGTTTCATCAATGACACTATCCGTAGCGACTTCCACCGAAAGTTTCTGCAGAAATACATGAAGTAGAACCTTGTTTCATAGGTCAAGGATTGGGAATAGGAAGGAAAGTCCAAAAAGATTCTGGTTCCTTAACATGTGGATCTCGTTCTTTGTATCAACTTTTGGCTATATGATTGTATAATACTCGACAGTATTGAATTTGTGAGCTTCATTCTGCAATGAAACACCTGGATAATTCTATTTGTAATAGTTTCCATGTACTGTACATCTACTGTTGAAGCTTCTTTTAATCCTTGTTACATGTCCGGTTGTTTTATATTATGCTGGTAGATCAATAAGTACTACTGAAAGTATGAAAAAGGAGACTGTGCAAGGTTATACAACTTTTTAACGTAAATGATTGATTAAACACGATTAGCGCATACTAGTTTGTGAGTAAGAAGGCTTGTTGAGGTAAATTATCAAATAACTGCTTAAGTATAAGCTCCGAGCTTGAAATAGCATTGAGACACGACAACTCATGCCAGCTGTTTAGATGAGCCAAACACCCAATTTTATTAGCCACTGAAAATAAATGAATTTAGACGGAAAGTTGTCGTGTATGAAATTTGTTTGTTTCATTATAGCGCTCATTTCGCCACAATACTTATAGCGGGTCAAAATGGGTAATTATTTTACGAGTCGACCATACCTGATTTACGACTTTCTACCCAATTTGCGCTTAACCAATAGATCCATATTCCTTTTCAGCTAAATTACTTTTTTTAGTCCAGCATCAAAATTCCTTAACTAAAACATAACCTAAATCAACCGGAAACAAATGTACCAAAATTGACATCACTACTTGCAACATCAGACACACGAAATCACAACACATCATCTTTACAACTTTGTAATTACATAGCAACCTAAATACGTACATACCAATAGATCACAAATTCTAAAACCCATACCTTTTACCCTAACAAAATCACTCGAGAAAAACCGTGCTTCTTAAAGGGTAGGTTGACAAGAATCCAAACAAACTGCTTCAACTAACAATATACAACTGCAAAGTGCAAACTGCTTCTTAACTTGAAATATCATTCGAGTCATTTTCTTCTGTATCTGCTTCATCCAAAACAAACTCTACATACAAATCCTTGAGAGCTATAACAACTGTTGTTATCAATGGTCCCATTATCGCTCCCTGCATCACCATATTTGACAGTTAAAAGAACCCGTCAACAACACGAGAATAGCAAAATATTAGTACTTACAAACACCATATAAGTATTTTGAAAATAAAAAAATCATTAACATCTGCTATTTAGCATGGTTTTCCTAGAAAACAAGATATCATATTGTAGGCGCTCAAATCGTGCTTACTCTTATTCCTATGTGGTTATGTGACAGGAAGTGCATGGCATATCTTTCATTGATATTGGGTAACATTAAAAAAAACAAGTTAATTTCTCAAGTTAAAAGCGGCAACTGACAACTTCAACCCAATTATGTAAAACTGGGTCGCTGTGGATTCTATTTCATTGATAAGGTTCAACATAAGTAAAACAAGTCGATCAGTTTTAACTTTTAAGTGTCACCCAGAGTAAAATATACTTGAATTACCAAACTAGATCATTGTCACAACTTAAATTTGCAGGTTGACACCGTAAAAGTATAATTTACCATCATGGACCAATTTGCAAAGCACGTTGCTATTTTATGAGATCTGCTGAGATTATTGATAAACGCAAGACAAATACGGACAAAAATTGGCGACAAAGCAACACGACCAAAACTTTTTTGAGTTGCTCTAAATATTGCCAACATAGCAGGCCACCTATAGTTCAAGTCATAAAAATAACAGATTGGTTTCCTAGAGTGTATTTAAATGCACAGAACGTCCATATTTAGCACATTTACCTATATATAACAGTTAAAAGATGCAGATAAAGAAAGCGATTGCGGGTTAACCGAACCCGTTTCAACTCTTAACCCATTAGCCAACAAGTCCGACCCGCACATTTACCACGATCAATATTTAAAGAAGTGAACCTTTAGTGACATAACAGTACGAGGGGTAGATTTGTAAACATACCTCAACTGCAGACGGAAACAATGCAACTCCACCAATGATACTAAGCCCTGTGAGATACGCACTATGACCCGGTATATCTTCTTGAATTTCCGACGCACCATACTCAATAAGCCCAATATGAATAAGCGCCAGACAACACGCAAGTATGTATTGTCCGTCAAGCATCAATTCCAGCCATACCATGAACGTCGAAACAAAATACGGAATAATCGGAAAAAACGGGCTAAGGACCGCTATAACAGTGGACGTATACAAAAATTGTATATCAAATAACTTAAACAAAAGCCAAGTAAGACACCCTTGAAAAAAAGCAATCTCAACTGTTGCTAAAAGTACACCCGAAATAGCTTTATTAAGAACTTCAACACACCGAGTTCGAGCTGGTTTTGAGATCGGTATCATACACATAACTTGTTCAGTGACACCACCAGAATCCGATGTTATCAAAGAATACAAAACCCATATGAAAACCGTCATTTGTGAAACAAAATTTAATACACCTGCTGCACCCGACACAATCAACTCAACAATGACAAAAACAAGCTTACTACTGCCACCAATTACCAATTTACCATTTGCTAACACACGTTGAATCACATCTTTCCCCTGAAAAGCAATAGCTTTTGCTTTTTGAGTAATATCCGCCCTGCTAATCACAACTTCTTTAAAAAGAACATTTATCTCGGGATATATCTCTCCCCATTCTCGATTAATAACACGTTTTGTCAAACTAAGAATTTTATCAGCAAACGGATTTCGCACAGCAAAAGCAGTCGAACGTGCAGAACTATTACTAAACCGAGGCGAAACAATATTCTTAATCTCCTCAACAATTTCAGTCATATTATACTGAACCGCCAAACTATCTATATGTTCATAAACCGTTTCATAAAACTGATTAGTATACCGATCCACCATTCCCGACACATCATTCTGATCCATCCATTGCTTCAAACCAATCTTTTCAGCGTAATTACTTTCCTCAACATGAGACTTAATCGAAAAAACCGCGTCCTTACCTTCAACGCCAACTTTATACGACAAAAACACAACCATAGCTAACGACCCAACAATCATCCCCACAATCAAACCAATCGCCACAATAGTGTCCAACCCGTTCAATATCCGTTTAGTAAAAAAAGCCGAATACGGACTCCGCTTAAAACTATGACTCCTAAAAGACGACACATACAACATAGTATTATCCACACTACTACTAGTAAACATAAACCCTAACGCTAAAACACTCACAACGCCAAATCCACCAAGATTCTCATACAACATAACGCAAACCCAAAAAGCCACCAACCATCTTAATAAAATCGAAAACCCGGATCGTTTCCGCTTCAAAGCCCTTAACTTTCCGCTTTTTCGCCAAAAAACCTTGAGCAAAATATCCCTAAACTGCACTAAAGCACCTACGAAAACCCGAAAAACCGAAACAGGGATAGCTAAAACAGTCTCAGTTAAACCCATCTTTAGCGGCTTACCCCAAAAGGACACTAAAGTCTGCTGAATCCCTCTTAATGGTATCGAACAAAGTACGGCCCACAATATTGGTCTTAAATATTGCTCTAGCAGCTTATACACACCATAAAATATAAAAAAAGTTAGCACATAACCTGCATGTGCTGTTGCTATGTATAGTGCTAAACGGACCTGGCTGTCTTTTGTGGCGGCGGCTTCTGGCGGCGCCGCCGGCGGCTGTGACGGCGGCGGCTGTGGTGAATCTGTTTCGAGCATGTCATGACTGTCTTTTGTGGCGGCTACTGGCGGCGGTGGCGGCTGTGGTCTGGGGGTTGAAGCTGTTTTGAACATGTCTTGCCATGGAGGTGAGTTTAAGGTTTGGTTTGGATCACTGTATGGAACTAGTTTCATGTCTTGGTTTTTTTGTTTCATTTTTTTTTTTGATGATGATGAAATTTAAAAAAAAAATATATAATACGTAGTAGTATAAAGTTTTGAAGATGAAATAATGGAGTGAGTTTGAATGGCTATTGTGATAGGCAAGTGATACTTACACTATTTATATTTATTCACACACCACACTTGTGCATATGTCATATTATATCATATGCATTACTGTTGGTACATTGTGATGAAAGAATACAAAAAATGATGTGAGTATCAACTCCATTGTGATATGTGTGGGGGTAGACACTTGAAATTTAAAAAAGTGATAGTTTTTAAACAGGCTGCTTTTAAAAGTGGCGAAAGAAAGAAAGCTGGAGTTTGAATGATTTGATAACGTGGGGACAAGGATACAAGTCATACACCACATGAAAAATACACTTTGCGAGGAAAATTACCAAAAATGGCAAATTTTTTAAGTGTGGTTTATTTTTTAAGACTTTTTTCTCCTCTTTTTCAAAAGAGAAATGCTCAACTGCTCGACTTCATTATTTATATGACATGTGTCAACACAAGTACA
This sequence comes from Chrysanthemum seticuspe, assembly GCA_019973895.1. Classification (NCBI taxonomy): domain Eukaryota; kingdom Viridiplantae; phylum Streptophyta; class Magnoliopsida; order Asterales; family Asteraceae; genus Chrysanthemum; species Chrysanthemum seticuspe. Next base: position 330,959,966 of record BPTQ01000008.1, on the reverse strand, counting down.
AGAGTTAAGTGACATACTTTTTTACTTTTTGATTAAATGACAAATATGCCCACATGTATAAATACTTTATCTCTTTCTTCTCTCCCTCTATTGCTGAAAATGGAAGATCCCACATGTTCAAATGAAAATAGTCTTCGTATAGACTCTATGGTACAATCAGGGCAAAAGTACAAGGAGATATTGTACAATCATGGCAAAAGTCTTTATGGTCTTCGTTTAGGGCAATAAGGGCAAAAGTCTTTATGGTCAAAAGTCTTTATGGTCAAAAGTCCAATCAGGGCAAAAGTCTATCAACTGACTATTATACAGGGAAAAAGTCTTTATGGTCTTCGTACACCGGCAACCATAGCAGATCCGGCAGATGACTTCAGTTTCCGGCGAGATTTTTAAGATTCCGACGATGACTTCTGTTTCAGATAAATCTTTTTTCAGATCTGTGATGTGTGGTTAACTTGGTTTGGTACTTGTATGAATCTTTTGAACATCTTTTTTCAGATCTATGATGCGTGGTATTTTTTTGGGTTAATTCCATGTATACCCAATTTAAACTTTGAAATGTCATATATACCCAACTAAACATTAAAATGTCATATATACCCAATTCAAATATCATATTTGTCATATTTACCCATTTCATTATAAATTCAACTAAAAGAAAGAGTACATTATTAAAATCCTATTATACCCTTGATAATAATACTCCCTCCGTCTCAAAATTATTGTCATGAGAGAGATTTCACAAAGTTTAATAAAAGTGGGGTCATTTTGATTTCCAACCACTTAAATGGAATATTCTCTCACTTTATTCTTTAGTTTTTACTTAAAAAGGCAAGTGGACAATTATTTTGAGACATCCCTAAAAGGAAATATGGACTATAAATTTGAGACGGAGGGAGTAATAAAAATCAGTCTAAAATCATTCAATTTCTCATTTCCTATGTTCTATATTTTATTCCAAGGATTTTTGGTTACTGCTAATGTTGTGATTGTTTAATGATATGGTGGTGGTTGACTGGTTGGTTTTCTCATATGAATCATTCTGACCAGGAGCGGAGTCAGGAATTTGAGTTAAGGGGGGCCGTAATTATTTATCATATAACGGTAACATATAATTAATATATCGTTAAAACTTTGAATATTCACCAAATGTTGAGTTGTATTTGAGTATACATCGAATTCTAGTTATGTTCCAATAACAATGACAACTTGCGCATTTATATATGTCTTACTTTTATTTTCACAAAATAAACCTTTAACTTAGGTGCTATTTAAAAAATTTCTCTCAAGTCCAAACTAAAAAGAGCAAACGAGATTGTGGATAGAACTTTAGAAAATTGCATATGATTTTTTTGAGTCCTTTTAAGCTACACGTGTTGTTTCTCTTCAACAAATATTTTGAACAACCTGTTTAAGATTGGAGTTATCTTCATCAAGTTTTAAATGTTAAAGGGGGTAGACTAAAACTTTACATCTAAGTAGGGATAAAAAAAAAGTTTATCTTGACCCACAATCAGTCGTGTTTTTCAAAAAAGAAAGCTCTGTTTTTCAAAGAAAAAAAAAATAAGATCATTAGCTTATAAAGTGTTTGTTTTCCAATCTCCATCACAAACGAAACCTAGTATGATGCCTCTCATCCGTTTGAATCTTCGGTTTGTCGCCTAGTTCAGCCACGGCCAGGGTCGACCGTGTTGGCAGGGGCTGGATTAAAGACTTTGTGAAACGTGGCTTAGAAATCAGGAAACAAGGTGGGCTAGTTTGGCGGTTGGGGGTGGCCGAGTACCCGCTAGCCACCCTACTGGCTCCGCCTCTGATTCTGACCTTGACGAACATAAATAGTGTGGTAATTGATATAATGTTTGATTTATATGTGTTTACTATAATCATGCTGTATGTTTATTATCTATGTATTTGGTTTTGTAGTGAATTGTTGTATAGACGTAAGATTTAACAAGTTGGCATGGTACTTACGAGTATTACTTAATGAAGGTATACATCACAACGTTGAGTGATGGCCTGATGGGATATGTGGTGTTAAATATTTTAGCATCCATCTTTCGTCGTGTATTTGATCTCATTTTGTTTTCTCATCTTTTGCATCCTCACAGAATTGATATTTACGTGTATTCTAACTGTCTTGTTTAATGAAATTGCACAAGAATCACTTTACCAGAAGAAATATGCATGAAAGAAGAGAATAATTTTAGAGAAATTTTTTAAAATGAACACTTTCACATGGTACTTTACACATATAAACCACGCCCATACAATTTTCTAAAATGAACACTTTCACCTGGCGTGGAACTGGGTGGCTGGGCGTGGAGCATGGGTGGCTGGGTGTGCCCTAGGCGTGGCATGGCAGCTGGGCGTGAACCTGGGCGTGGCATGGGCGTGCCCTGGGCGTGAACCTGGGCGTGCCCTGGGCGTGGACGTGGAGCATGCTGGGCGTGGAAGGCGTCGAGCTTGAGTTATGAGGCAAGTTGTTGATTATGATGGTAGTGATATTTGGTTACATATGACATTTGTGATACAGAAAAAAAAATGATGGTTGTGTGAAGGAGTTGAGATTGGTAGGTGAAGGAGATGAAATGTGATGATAAGGTATATGTGGTTAGAGAATTATGATGGTTGTGTATGTGTTGGAAGAAAGAGAAAATGACAAAGATGTACACAAACGTACTTTGTATATTACAGTAGGTGTCAAAACTTGTTATTTTCTTTGTGGTGTTTGAATTTCATTTTTTTAATTCTGTCAGGTCCATTTTTGTAAATTCAAAATTTTTGGTTCAATCTCGTATATAGGGTAGTGTATAACAGGGATTTAATGATGTAAATTTTCTTTTTTAAATGATTTAATAATCAATTGGGTAAATATGACAAATACAATATTTAAATTGGGTATATTTGTTATTAGCATTTTTTATTGGGTAAATTTGACATTTTAAGGTTTAAATTGGGTATATATGGAATTAACCCTATTTTTTTTGTCCAAGTTTTATGATTCTCATATACATCTTTTTTCAGATCTGTGATGCGTTTTTTTTTTTTTTTTTTTTTTTTTTTTTTTTTTTTTTTTTAATTGTGGTTAATTAAGTAAAGTTATGTTGGAGATGGATTTATTCAATGGGTGGATCATTATAGATAATTTTTGTGGTTGAGCAGTCGTGGTCGAGCAGTTGAGCAGTGGTAGTCGAGCAATTGAGCAGTGGTAGTCAAGCAGTTGAGCAGCGGTGGTGGTGGTGGTTATGGACTGGTAAGGTGGTGAGCAGTGGTGGTCGAGCAGTTGAGCAGCGGTGGTGGTGGTGGTGGTGGTGGATGGAGTTAGGTGAGGGTAGGTGGGATAATTAATAAAAAATATAATAAAGGGTAAATTTGTCATTTAATCAAAAAGTAAAAAAATATGCCACCTAACTCTTGTACTTGTGTTAACACATGTCATATAAATAATGGAGTCTAGTAGTTGAGCATGGCTCTTTTGGGAAAGAGATGAGAAAAGAGTCTTAAAAATGAACCACACTTGAAAAATTGACCTCTTTTGGTATTTTTTTTTTTTTTTTTTTTTGCCATATTGAATACGACAAAATTGGATGCATTATTTTTGTAGCATGGAATCATCTTCTTAAAATTGGGGTTGGATGCCTTCTTTTTGTGTTGTTTTTTTATGGTTCTATAATATTGTTGCCTTTTCTAAAAAAATTGTTAAGGCTATTTGTATTGTGACTCATGACAATAATAGTCGAGGGTCGAGTGATTTTATCGTGTCAACATGAGCCGGTTCGTTTCACTAGATGGTACTCATATACTTTGAGATATTTTCTATATCACGAGTCTTTACTTTTCGCAATGCCACCACTCGGTCATGTTAATGTGACAAAACTGTTGTGTTGAGGTTTCGGTGGGTTATATATCATGTCATGCTTTCTATGTAATTGCGCCTGGTGGGTCGGGATTTTATCTTACTATGTCATATATTCACTTTATATTTGTCTATTCTGGTAACATGGTTTCCGACCTTTTGGCCGAGTAACTCATGGGGGTTGAATCCACCGGCACACAGATGCAAACCAGATAAACTCATCTGTTTCATGAGGGTAGAGTGACCTTTAAGAGTTGTTTGCACCTGATAGAAATTGAATTTGATATTTCACATTTTGAGTTTGATAGTCACAGATTTTTTGGCACTATATCACCTTTAGTAGTTGATATTAAATCCCCATAGGTCTTGTTCTAGTTAGTGTAATAGTATGATTTAGGGTTGATTTGTTAGTGTAGTAAGCTTAGCATTGTTTCTTTCGGTATGGTTCTTCTAATTTTGTTACTCTTCCCTTTTTAAAATTATTGCTCACTTTTTCAATTTAGAATGTCCAAAAATAGTTGTCCACTTCTTATTACAACCAACCAAAAAAGAGTTTAGTTGGTGGAATGATATCTGATTTGTTGAAAAGGATAATTGTCCTACTTTTCTCAAACTGTGTAATTTATGTCAGAATACAATAATTTTGAGACGGAGGGAGATAGTATATATTTATCTTTAAAAAGGGATAATGTATCGAAACTTCATCCGAATTTTCAGTTTTTATCATATAGGGCACCCATTTATTGAAGGTATAATACCTATAAATGTATCTAACTTGTCACTTATTCTAGTTTTGTGTAGCTTTCTAATTTTTTTGCGTTTATAAACACATACTTTTGAATTTTGACTTTTTGATGTACCCAGTGACCTGACTAATAAGTGGCCCGTTTATCTTTTATTTAATATTATTATTATTTTCATTATAATTATAAATTTTTTTAATCCTCAAGCCAAACGACGTCGTAGGCTACAGTTCCAACCCGAAAACGACCCGGTCCCATGTGAGAGAGAGTACAGTGATTGTCCTCTTTTTTTTGTCGTTTCAAACGTTACTAAAAAGAGTAAATTGTCGTTTCGGGTAAAAGATTTCTACAGTAAAAACCCGCACGTGACTCTTGAACGATTGCTAAAAGGTCTCATTTGTCGTTTCGGGTAAAAAAATAACCCGCCTTTGCTCTTCATCACCGCCTCAGATGTGCCCCAAAAAAAATAAATAAAACGGAAACCTAAGAAGCTTCACGAACACCTTTGATCTCACATAGTACCCACTGCATTTACCTCAATCCAACTACCAACTGCATCCGTGTAAGGTATGCCGTTTATTTAATTTAATATATGACAATCAATTATCGTTTTTTGTCTTAATTGCATGTATCATTGTGACTATAGATGCACAAACCATTGAATGCATGGTGTAATAAACAAACTGTGATCATGATAATATATTCAAGTACAAAGTAATTGCAAAATGTTGTGTAACAACAAAAAAAAATATATATATATTTTCTGTTCTAATTTACAAATTATATTTTTTGTTATTTAGATATGCAGCTATCTGAATCCTTCACCTTTATACTTTACTTCTCTGTGTTTATTTGCTTACAAATGAAACTAACTAAAACCTTTGTCTATATACATTGTATGCCTAAATGTTTAGCCATCCGTTGTTTGCCAAATAAAATGAAAGCCAAAAGAAAATTATCATATGACGATAGTGCTAAATTTGATGAAAGCAGTGGTGCTAATACGTGTAATGTCAATGCTATTAGTAATAATATAGAAGCAGTTAGTGTTATACCACCTGACAATATAAAAAAAAAATGTAAGCGTAATAATTATAGGCAGAATAGCGTACAAACCAAAAAAAACGTAACACAATATTCTAATGAACCATTTACTCAAACGTCAAACTTAAACAACACATCAAATGCCACTAATCATCATCCTGATTCTGCAAACCTATTACCATACACATTAAACAAACCACAGGTACCTGAAAAAACAAACAACCCTACATCAAATGCCACTAATCATCATCCTCATTCTGCAAGCCCATTACCATACACATTAAACAAACCACAGTTACCTGAAAAAACAAACAACCCTTATGAACCAATGAAAAAGAAAGGAGTTTTTTTGAGACCTCTAATGGCGAATGAAAAGAAAAGTTCTATCTACTTTACAACGTCTGCAAATGCAAAAACACCACCAACAAATGATGTACAAGAATGGACAACAAAAAATTATCAGTCTGAATGCGAAGGCATCAACAGCACACGAGTGGGCAAACAGATGCGTAAGTACCCATATTTCAAGATATTTGTTTTTCTTAACAGATGAAGCATATAGTTTACCAATAACTAATTACTTTAGTTTATAAATATATTGTTTGCAGAAACTTTGGCTTCCCCATGTATAGAAACAGAGTGCAACATACCGTCAAATTCCTTACATTGTTCAACAACTGTTGATGAATCTGACAACATTAACCACAGTAAGTTAGAAACAAATATTGCAAAATATTTATTGGTGAATTATTGTGACATTTTGTATTATCTATTAGTTACAATACAGCATCCATACTCATAAAAGGCTTAACTTTGTGTTACAGGTACCAGTGTCCAAAACCAAAAATGCCATATGCGTATGCCATCCAATAACAAGAGAATGTGCCAGCAACAACAAAGTGAGTAGTATACCTATTGTTAATTCCTGTAACATACTCAGAAAACAGAGTACAGAACGTGTTTGACACCAACAAATGTTACACAAGAAATATACTAAATAATAATTATACCTTTCTTAAAACATGTATACAATTTTGCTTTATTGTTAACTGTTACAATTTTTTTGCCAATGCAGTAACTATTATCAACACAGAACAAACTAGCATATCAATAGACGAAAACAAAAACCAGTATTCAACACGCAACAGAAACAGAGGTTTGTATCATTTTTTAAATCTATTTATTCAAACAAAGTGATTCATTTATTTGAATGATTTCTTAGCTGTATTTTAAAATTTTGCAGGACCCCCTTTGGAATATATACAGTTTGGAAAATGTGATCAGATTTGTCAACACTGTGGTGCCAGATTTTGGTATGAGGAAAGACTAGCACAACCATATAAAAGTACGCAACATCAGTACCATAAATGCTGTTTAGGTGGTTCCGTTGTCATAAAACAACAAGAAAAATACCCAGAATACATCAAACAGTTATACAAAGATCGGCACTTCATGGAAAACATAAGAGCGTACAACCAAATGTTCAGCATGACTTCTTTTGGAGCACAGGTAGACGACTCAATTAACAAAGGAGCAGGCCCTTACGTGTTTCGCATTTCAGGTCAAATATACCATAATATTGGGTCACTTTGTCCACAAGAAAGGGAAAGACCATGTTTTCTGCAACTATATATATACGATACAGACAACGAAATTGATAACCGCATGTTTCACTTTGGAGGTGAAGAAAAAAGTGGACTCAAAAGGGACATCGTAGAAGGGTTAATCAAGTTACTTGATAACCATAACGCACTGGTACAATTGTTTCGGACAGCAAGAGACAAAATCTTAGACACAACAATACCAGAATTCAAAGTAAAGCTATATAGTGTGCTAGGAACCCGTCGGTATGAACTGCCTACGGCAGAAACAGTTGGCGCAATAGTGTATGAAGAAAGTCAAGAAGGATCCGCGGATTTTGATATTATTATTCAAGAACACTCGCGTACGGCTCAAAGGGTCAACAAACTACATCCATGTTATATGTCTCTTCAATTTCCATTGATATTCGTTTATGGTGAACAAGGGTATGAAAAAGATATGCCGCTAAAGCTTCAACAACACAGCTCCCGCAAACAAAAGAAAATCACAATGAAAATGTATTACGCCTACCAGATACATGATCGTGCAAATCGCTTTAGTTTACTGCCAAGAGCAGGACGACTCTTCCAGCAATATGTCGTCACAGCCTATTGTGCAATCGAACAGAGCCGACTTGATTTCATTCGTGAGAAGCAAAATGACTTCAGAAATGAATATCTGTCAGGCCTTTATGACGCAATTATGAGAGGAGATCGTGATGGGCACGATGTAGGCTCAAGAATTATACTACCAGCGTCTTTTACAGGTGGTCCGCGATACATGTATAGCCATTACCTAGATGCACTGGCAATTTGTCGCGTCCATGGAAACCCAGCATTCTTTGTTACATTCACGTGCAACGTAAAATGGCCTGAAATTACAGAATATATGGAAGACTACCCAGAACTTACTGCTGCAGATAGGGCTGACGTTGTGGTCCGCATATTTGAAAAGAAAGTGCAAGATTTCATAAAGTTTCTGAGAAATACAAGAACCCTAGGCAGAGTCACAGCAGGTATTCACCCAAATTACCTTATTGTATCTGCAAATTTCTTATACATAAAAAAATATAAGCTCTATTTTTTTATACAATTTAAATCAAACTGTATTTTTTTATACAACTTAAACCTCAACCAAATAACTAACATTATTCGTAATCTTTATGCCACAGTATTATATACAATCGAGTTTCAAAAACGGGGGCTTCCACACTGCCATACATTAATTTGGATATCAGAGGAAACGAAAATACGGAATGACGAAGAAGTTGACACATACATTTCGGCAGAATTACCAGACCCCACACAAGATCCAGAAGGTTATAGAGTGATTTCGGAGTTTATGATTCACGGCCCCTGTGGAGAAGCCAACAAGAATGCTCCATGTATGCAGGGCGTCAACAGTTGTAACCGAAAATTCCCGAAAAAATATTGTGACAAGACGTACATAGACCGAGATGGATATGTACACTATAGAAGGCGCGACATAGGCATAACAACCAAGAAAAACAACATTCAGCTCGATAATGCATACGTAGTCCCGTACAACAAAATGCTATGTATGAGGTATTATGCACACATCAATGTTGAATATTGCGGATGGTCAATGTTGATTAAATATCTATTCAAGTATATTTCAAAAGGTACTGATCGCGTCGTTCTCAACATAACAAAAGCTGGTGAAGCATCATCTTCTAACACACAACAGCAACGTATACGAGTTGACGAAATCAAGAACTTCCAAGAGTCAAGATTCATCGGACCACATGAAGCATGCTGGAGGATATTCGGTTTTGACATACACAGTCGAGACCCAGCTGTTCAGATTCTTGCGGTGCATCTAGAAAACAAACAGCGTATTACTTTCAGAGCCAACGATAGCCTTAGTTCAATAATTTCCAACCCTTGCAACAAGAAGACAACACTGACAGAGTGGTTAAACTATAATGCCAAATGGGAAGATGGTAGACACCTCACATATCTAGATTTCCCAAGAGAATTTGTATGGTATAGTGGAGGCAACTACTGGCAAAGGCGCCGAAATATGAATAAACCAGCAATTGGAAGACTAACTTACATACACCCAAGCCTAGGAGACCTATTTTATGAAAGAATGCTGCTATGCCACCAAAAAGGTTGCAAGTCCTTTCAAGACATACGAAAAGTCAACAACACAATCTACCCAACATATAGGGCAGCATGTGAAGCAATGGGTTTGCTTGCAGACGATAATGAATGGAAAATAGCATTAGAAGAAGCCGCTTTCTACGCAACTGCTTCACAACTAAGGGCTTTATTTGTGCAGATTCTCATTTTTTGCGACGTATCTAATCCCAAAAATTTATGGCAAACCTTTTGGAAACACATGTCTGATGATGTCCCAACCATACTTTCAAAAACGCTTGGGATTCCGGTCATCCAAAGAAACGATACAGACCTAGAAGCCTGCGTTTTGTGCGAAATTGAGGCAATCTTAAACACCTACTCAAAATCGTTACCAGAATTTGGCCTTACTTTACCACCCAAGCATTTGCTTAAGGCATTAAAAAATCGGCTTCTAATGGAAGAAAGAAACTATGACCGAGAAATGCTACGGAAAAAGACAGAGTTGCTCATACCGAAGTTAAACAATGATCAGAAGATAATTTTTGATTTGGTTCTGGCTGCAGTAACAGAAAACAAGCAACAACTTATCTTTGTATATGGCCACGGAGGCACAGGAAAGACATTCCTGTGGGAAACTATAATATGTACAATACGTTCTGAAGGCAAGATAGTATTAGCGGTGGCGTCCTCAGGTATTGCATCACTACTTTTACCAGGTGGCCGTACTGCACATTCAAGATTCAAGATACCTTTGGATCTAACTGACGAATCAATCTGTAGTGTCAAAAAAGGTAGTCAATTGGCGACTTTATTGAAGGAAACAGACCTAATAATATGGGATGAGGCTCCAATGAATGATCGCAAGTGCTTTGAAACATTGGATCGCAGCCTTAGAGATATTCTTGATGCACCAAGCTGTTTGTTTGGAGGCAAAACCGTGATGTTAGGTGGTGACTTTAGACAAACACTTCCGGTTAAGAAAAAGGCATCGAAAAATGAAATTATTTCCTCTTCGATTGCGCAGTCATATCTCTGGAAATACTTCAAGGTATTCAGTCTTCATGAAAACATGCGGTTACTAAAAGAAGGGCTACTTGAAGAAGAAAAAGACAGTATAAACCGCTTTTCAAATTGGCTACTTGCAATCGGAGACGGGAACATAGGCATACCAGATAATGATGACAGCGAAAATACTGCATGGGTAGAAATTCCAGATAGCTTTTGCATACCAGAATCCGACAATTCAAGATTACAATTGATAGATTTTATATACGACAAACAAACATTGCAAAACCCAACAACTAAAGCCTTACAACATAGAGCAATTGTCTGTCCTAAAAACGAAACGGCAGATCTCATAAATGCACAAGTGTTAGAGATGCTTGAAGAAAAACTTAGAATTTATCTCAGCTCTGATGAAGCATTACCCAAAGGCAACGATGGTGGCGAAACAGAGCTTCTATATCCTATTGAATATCTGAACAGCCTATCGTTTGGAGGTTTTCCGCAGCATAAATTGGAACTGAAAGTTGGAACACCAGTCATGCTTTTGCGTAATTTAAATTTATCAGGAGGATTATGCAATGGAACAAGACTCATAGTCACTCAATTATTGAATAAAGTCATCGAAGCAAAAATTATCACAGGAACACGTATCTCCGAGAAAGTGTTTATCCCACGGATTCTGTTAATTAACAAAGAAGAGCAGATGCCTTTTATCTTCAAAAGAAAGCAATTTCCTTTAAAACTATGTTACGCAATGACCATCAACAAAAGCCAAGGCCAGTCACTCAACAAGATTGGAGTTTACCTTCCAGAACCCGTTTTTGGCCATGGTCAATTATACGTTGCTCTCTCACGTGCAACAACTGCCGAAGGGTTAAAGATACTCATCCACCAACAACCAAACCAAAACCCAAATTATACCAAAAATATTGTGTATAAAGATTTTTTGTCACAGATTCTGCCAAACCAGGTTTATCAATCTTTTATCTTCATCACTTATTATATAGGGATAGAAAATAGATGAATTATACTGCCTTTAGTACAATCCCTTTATTCATATCCAATATGCTTAACGTCGTAGATACCCAATTATGTATATCAACCATATATACCTAACCACTATCATATAAGAGTAGACACACTCTCTTCGCACTTATTATTTAGTAATGAAATTTTTATTCCCTATTTTTGTCACAATTGTTGCTTCAAATAGATAGTAACTACCTATAATGATAAACGTTTACTATAACATATGTACTAATATTGCATTCATTCATTTTTTTTACCCAAACAGGCAACAACAATTTGATTTTCCTCAACATGGAAGGTTCAAGTCACGTATCCAAGACCGCAGAAGACAAAGGGAAAACAATAATGCCTGCACCAGAACCAATAAATGTACCAGACATAAGACCTACAGACTCAAACAAAGTGATTGAAGTAAAAGTTTATCGAAAATGGATTGGCAGGAACCCTAAAAAAACTGATCCTACAGGTGTCTGTTGCATACTACTTGATAAACAGGTATGTAACAAAACATTTTTCACAACCTAATTTCACAACTTTATGCAAAAACATTGGTCACTGACTTAAAAAACACTAAAATATCAATCAGGGTAATGCCATACAAGCAAACATGGCTGCAAAGGACATACAGTATTTCGAAAGAAAGGTGCAAGAAAATATGGCATACAGAATTGCAGGATTCAGCTGCGAGCCAGCAAGGACATGGCAACGTGCTGTCAGCCATAGAACATCTCTCATCTTTGGACACGCAACTACTTTCGATATAATTCCGGCTGATGACTTCCCAGAATATTATTTTGAGTTTGCTGCACACAATGAGCTTCCAAAAAGAGCAGATGTTAGCACAGCCATACTCACAGGCACGTATGCTTACACATTCCCATTGTTAGCAAATCTCTTTACTTTCAGAAATAACAATGCCTACATGTTTTGCCATTAGATTACATCGGAACGATTCAACGAGTAGACGGCATCAGAAACGCGGGAAGCACAACATCAAATGTCACACGATGGAGAGTCTTAGACGTACAGAACTTAGAGTAAGTTTCAAAATACGAATAAAATAAATATAAACTAACATATTTCCCACTTTTTACATCCCATAATCATTTACCATGTGCATAATAGTGGCAACACAGTTAAATTTAAGATGTGGAATGAAATGGCAATGGAGTTTGACGAAGACGAATATAAAACACTTCTAAAACCAGTGATCATTGCCATTGCGTCCTGCAGAGTATCAAACAGATTTAACGGTAAATACTATTGTTACACTTTCTACATCCAGTATCTAAAAACAGATCACTTAAACCTGTAAAGATAAATGCCTAAGCCTAATTTACACTTATGTGCAGAAATCCAACTTCTAGGAACATCTGCAACACGCTATTTTCTGAATCCTAACATCCCAGAAGCACAAGAGATCCGCAATGTGTAAGAAAAGTATACACTACAATATAAAAAAAATTTGTATTGATAAACAGTATTGCATAACGATTTTCGCAAATACAGGTACAACACAATCCTTGATCTACCTCCTGCACTAACAATTGAGACACAAAGGTTTGAAGATCTGGAGCAAGAAAGGAATAGGAATCGCGTGTCATTGAAAACATTGGTTGACATAAATCCACAGTCATACAGGGTAAATAACAAAAAAAATATATACATATACGTACATACTTACATTATAATTAATTTCTGCAACAAACACTTTAGGTAACAACTATATTCCACAATAGTATGTCAGGTTCACTAATGAAGCTACAATTCAATCCATTGATCGTACAAGGCCATGGTACTACAAAAAATGCTCTCAATGTCCTCTTAAAACTATTGAAGAGTCTCCGGTAGCAAGGTGCATCGACCATGGTCCTCAACCTATTCCAACTTACGGGTACCGATGCTTCCTTTCACTTTTTGCTAAAAAATTTGTTATACCCTACAAACACAAGGAAACACTGTTCACCCTTCGACACATGATTTACAGGTACTGTTTTAGAGCAAGGATTGACGATGGAACAGCAACAGTAACGTTAATTTGTTTTAGCCCCGAATCAGAAAGGATCATACCTGAGTGCAATTTGCTATTGGCAACACTTGAAGACAAAAACCCTTATCACTATCCAGAGGCATTATTCTCCGTCGAAGGTACCCAGCATATTTTCCAGCTACATTTTACAAAAGAAAGTGTACTAGGAAATGCAGAATTTGTATTGGACAAAATCCTAGACCCAACGCCATTAGCAGCAACCCCAGCTGTTGGTTTACCCCTCGAACAACCTACACTTCCTATAGATCCATCTAATGAAGAAATAAAGGAGTTGCCACTTGCCATACCAATATCACAACAGTTACATGAGAATGTGACAGAAAATGAGGAAGCTACAGAATGCCATGGTACTGCTGCTTCTACTCCGCCAACAGAGGTTGGCATCACAACAATTGACAACAAAACCGAAAAGACGGCTGCTCAAAACAAATCAGCAAAAAGAGCATTGAATTTCTCTTCAGCATCAGAGAATACACCTGAGATAAGCAACAAAAAAGGGAAACAAGACTAGACGACACCAAAATCTGCACCAGCTTTTGCCACAAGAATCAGGACACCTGAACTTTAGTACAATATGTATATAACTATATTAGCTTCAAACATGTTGTAAACACTTATGTAAAAACAGTAAGTAACTAATCGTAGTCCGTACGTGTTATGTATAACATGGTATCAAACCATGTCATCCAACCAGAATTAGCCATCCTATATGACAGGAGCTTTTGTAAAACAATTATAATCTTTTGGGGATAAATGAAATGTTATTTGCATGACCTTTTGTATACAACCAAAATCAACATAATTTGCAACAAAACGCCGATTCATAATATTCACAACCATATCAAAGCATACATTTATTAAACACTAACCACAATACATACAAACCCAATCAAATAACAAAAGACTTAAAACCAAAAATAACCCTAAACAAAACTCACAACTACATATCACAACATTAGCTCCATTACAAAGCACGAATACTATTAATGTAACCCACAGCGGCACAAAAAGCTCTATGAGCTTGACATAACATTCCTTGATCTGATCCTGAAGTACATTACTATCACATGCAAAAGCAAGTTCTGCACTAACGCATGCACACTTGACTAGCACACTTTAAAAGCAACAAAATAATGTGAGCCACTTCCACACAGTTCAACTGCTATCAACAGAAAACTACAAACCAGAACAGCAAAAATAAAACGTCCGTAGACTGTTACCAATAATTTTAACTGCTAGCAACTTTCTGATATTTGGAATTCCACTTACAAAAACAAACTTGGGCACCATATTTATGCAACCTCCCAATTAAACTAAGAACATGTAAACAACATTACTTAGTTACTGCTACCAATAAATAAAACCAATAATACAATTGCAAGAAAATACATACTAAAAGATTTTATATATTAATTGTTGGTTACATCAGTGATACTACCATATAAGGCAAACACTGAACAGCAAAATCGTAATCCAACAGACATAAAACCTACCCATTACGATTAATTACATTGTCATCAAACCCATAGCCACAAAATACAAGCACAAATGTTTAGATACCCACATCCAACATAGACACTACCCTAGATACCAAGCTTACGAAGCCAAAACATATATACACAAAACATAAGTACCAAACCACATTAACCATCAGACAATTCATTGAACTCCATCAAAGTCACATGTTGCTCCAACTGGCTGATCCCATCACGAATCAAATCAATAGTTTCTTCAAAAGATTCCACAATATCACGTTCCACAACCTCCAATTGCCCAAGACAAGTCAAAGCATCCACTCCCTCCGGATCAAAAGGCCCTAAAGACTGTACCTCTGCTTCAGTCCGCTCAAGCTTCTCAATCTTTTCTCTGAGTTCACCACTGAGTTCCTCCAACCTTAGCAAAAGATTTCGGGCCTCGACCAAATTGCTGTTAAAGAAAAGCTTAAAACATGTTGCAATGTTTTGAGATCCTGCAGCCATCTTCAATTCATCGAGATTGGGAGTCGCCGCCATCAATGTTGCAAACCCTAAATCTAAAAAAAAATTGATTTACAGAAACATGTAAAATGGTAACCCACCTAAACCTATATATATATCCCATAGTCCTAAGTACTTACATCTTAAGAAACACTTAAAAGCAAAAGACTTGCAAAAAAAAAAAAGTACAACTAAAACTTTTTATTTTGCACAAACCCTTGAAATATAACAATTGTCTCATTCAAAAAAAAAAAAACCATAACATAAAAAAAAAATGTAACAAAAAAAAGGTAACATCATATCAAACCCTCTAAAATAAAATAAAACAAATGCAAAAAACCCGCCGCAACGCGCGGGTCAAAAAACTCGTTTTATTTATTACCATGTCATTTTAAGAACACCACATCACCTTTACTACACTCATTACCAAACAACAAGCTTCTCAATTACCCAACTCCCCACTTTAACCTAATTTTATAAACTGTTAAAACAAATATCGTCATTAAACGTTATTTATGTTTTTTTATCTTTACCTAAGTTTTGTTAACGACAAAAGTAAATTTAATTTTTATAAAGCTTAAAGCTTGTCAAGTTTAATAGATATTAAAACAAGCTTTTTCAAATAATATCTTCATCACTCAAGCATTTACATTGTGATTAATCATATCTTGATATGACTCTAAACCATAATGTATGATAGTAGTTTTTAGAATGTTTTGGTTTCTTAAAAACTAAACATTACATATGTATTTACATATTTCTAAAAATAGAAAAACAAACACATGATATCATGTGATGCATCATTGAAATCCTTAGAAGATTTCACTAGATACTTTGTGTAGATTTAGGCTCTACATATCTTACACAATCTTGCATAGATATGGTTGACTTTGGCAAGATTTTGAGATCTTGCTGTCAGACCTCGGCGACACCAAATATTAACGCGGGCAGAACCCTTTCAAGGGTTCCTGTGGTCCGTGGTGCTTGCTGATGTTTTTGGCTATAAATAGCAAAGCCAAATCAAGTATTTGATCATCCATTTTTATCATACTCTCATACATTCCTTCTATCTAACCTTTCTAACTCAATTTCATATCATATTAGTGATCTCGTTTGTAGCAAAGAAGATCAAGTCACATTCAAGCTTCAACGAGAAGTTGGAAGTCTTGTTTGTTTGTTGTTGTATGATTTTGTGTTGATTCATACTTCATTGTTGTACCAAACCATCATAATCTTGTGAGTGTGAGTGGTTAGTATTTTAGTCCTTAAAATACATTGTGTGTGGGAGTGGTTGTACCCTTGAAAAGAACTCGACATTTAGCTTAGTGTCGAAAATAATGTGTAAGCGAAGTGTAAAGGTTTCTCCGCCGGTGAAAGGAGCTTGTTGACTAGTGAAGTTAAACTCTCGAGTGTGAGACTCTGGGAGTGGAGTAGGGCAAGGAAAAAGAGTCCTTGTAGACCGAACCACTATAAACAACTTGTTGTGGTTTGATTGTTTCTTTCCTTATCTACTCTTTATATATTGTTTACATATTTCACTAACATATCTAAGATCAATGTCAATTGATCTTTCAATAAGTTTCAAAACAAAGTTTTTAATTGGTAAACTAATCAACCCCCCATCTAGTTTTCCACAATTGGTACCAGAGCCTCGTTGCTCAAGAATTTCTAAAATATATTGTATTTTATAAACTTGAAACGATCCATGGATTCTGAAAACTTTAAAGAAAGGGCAATCTATGCAAAGACCACCACTCTTTGAAACCAATGGATTTATCAATTGGAAATACCGTTTTGAAACATATGTAAAATCAAAAGATATAGATCTTTGGTTTGTTATTGTTAAAGGGGATTTTTGTTCTACAACAAAAGATATTTCTGTTGATGAACAAAATAAATTAATTGCTAAAAATAATGAAGCTAAAATGATGCTTTATAATGCTTTGCCTAGAAAAGAATATGAAATAATTTTTATGTGTGAAACCGCCAAAGATATTTGAGAATCTTTGATTGTTACACATCAAGAAAATTCACAAGTCAAGGATAACAAAATTGATCTTCTTGTTCAACAATATGAACAATTTGTTATCCCTGAAGATGAAACCATTGATTGTGGCTTTTCTCATTTTAATACTATTATTACATCACTTAAAGCACTTGATGAATCTTTTCGTAGTAAGAACTTTGTCAGGAAATTTCTTAGAGCACTCCATCCTAAGTGGAGAGCTAAAGTGACGGCCATTGAAGAATCAAAAGATCTCTAAAAAATGTCACTAGACGAGCTAATCGGAAACCTCAAAGTACACGAAATGGTGATGGAGAAAGATTCGGAAATCATCAAAGGAAAAAGAGAGAAAATCAAATCCGTTGCTCTAAAAGCAAGAACGGAATCAAGTGATGATGACGAATCTTGCTCCGGTAGTTAAGATGAAGAGTATGCCATGGCCGTTAGAGATTTCAAAAAGTTCTTTAGAAGAAGAGGAAAGTTTGTAAGACAACCTCGAGAAGAAAAGAAGCCATTCCGAAAAGATCGGGATGACAAAAAGGGTAAAGGTGAAAGAAAGTGCTTTAGATGCGGTGATGCAAGTCATCTAATAGGAGATTGTCCCAAGCCACCTAAAAGTAAAACTCAACGAGCTTTTGTAAGTGATGCTTGGAGTGATAGTGAAGATGATGAAGAGCCAAGCAAGGAGGAAATCGCTCTAATGGCACATGAGTCAAACGAGGTACATTCCGACTCATCTTATTCCTCTATTGATGATGACACTTTGCAAAAACAATACAATCAATTGTGTGAACTAAGTCTAAAAATCATAACTAAAAATAAAATTTTAAAGACTAAAAAGGAATTTTTAGAAAATGAAGTCTATGAGTTAAAAGAAAAGGCAAAACGATTAAAAAAGGGAAAGCAAATGACGATGGTTGCAAATCATGTCAAGAGCTTAATCTTGAAATAGAAAAACTAAAGCTCACACAAGATGTTCTAATCGAACATAATTATAAATTTAAAAGGTTTAACAAAAACATCGCTTGTGCCGATGAAATAGTTAGAATTCAAAAAATACCAGGAAACATGAATGGGCTAGGATTTAATGAAGTATTAATTCCAAAGAGTCAAAACAAAACGGCCGAAAAAGACAAACAAACTGTCAAAACTGCTGCAGTGCAGCACGGATAAGACGGACCCAAAAATAGGGCTCCGTCCTTTGTAAGAAATGGTGTCGTGGGAACTGCAGCAGGACATAATGTTTGTGATACGGACCGTAGTGAATTTGTCAAAGTAACAAAGAAAACCAAAGATAGTGTTAAACTAAAACCTGTTGTTACATCAGGAGTAGGACTTGCTAAAAATGAATTTAGATAAAAAAAACTACTCAACAACGACATAAAACACCTTTTGCCAAACACCACTTTCCTAAGAGCAACCACAACATACAACCCAACTATCAACATAACGGTTGGAATCAAAACTTCCCTAGACCATATCAAACTCAGATTACATGTCATGGAACTTGATACGCGTACAACGCGCGTTCGGGGTCAAATGAACTTCCTTTTCATCGAGCAAATTTTTCAACACCCTAGGAAATGAACCTAATCGTTGTAGTGTAGTATTAGGGTAAGCCTCGGGAATTGATATCGTTCTCTAGGGGAATAGGAATGCTAGTGAGAAATTAATACGCTAAGGTTGTGGTTGAGGAAGATTATTTTTTATATTTTTTATATTTTTTTAGGAAATTGAAAGGTACAAATCTCGGGGTATTGGATTTGGGGGGTGGTATTTCTACTGATTACTCTACTATTATCTAATTTAACTAAGCTAAGGGGTAGTCTATGTCTATTGTTGTGTGCTCTTATGATGATTAAAAATGTGTTTACTTAGATGTTATTACTCCCTAGTTATCTCTGATTGATGGTTGAATTGTCATGTCCTTATTCTTAACGCGTTGTGTTTTCTAAGGTCGTAGGGTATGCGTTTATCCCTAACTCTTTGAAGCTACCTAAGGTTAATGACTACGAAATCTCTAGGATTCATAAACTTAACACTAAGGTTATCTTTGGATATTTAGCCTACAATTCCACTAGTAACTATAAGCTAAGGTTCAACAAAGACTAATCAAGCATTAATAACGCAACGGATGACCTATCGCAATACTAGGTCAATCACAATTAAGATAAGAGACAACCAATCACTATTCAATACCTAGATTTCATATATCTAAGCAAACACACAAGTAAATTAGCCGGACATGGAGAACATGCAAGCATACTCACAAACAATTGAAGACATGATTGAATCAATGAAGTAAAACACTTATCTTATTGTAAAATAGGGTATGGAACCCTAAGATATTGCCCAAGACAACCTTGGTTCGGTTTTGGTTTTTACTCCACAAAACTACCTCTCTAAAACTGAAGAATTCGGATTCTATATATAGTGTTACAATATGCGACGGTGTCACTCTTTAATTGTGACGCCGTCGGGTCGCTGCCATTAGGGTTTCGTCTTGGCCACGTCAACTCTGTGACGGCGTCACTTTATGCTCTTGACGCCGTCGGCTTCAACCTCTGACGCCGTCGGGATCCAAATCTAGGCCGTCTGAGTTGCGACGCCCTACTCTTTTAAACCTGATGCCGTCACTTGTAAAATAGCAATTTGGCTACTGAGTCATCTCAAAATGTGTCGCGACGGCGTCGCAATTAAGCCGTGATGCCGTCCCCTTCAATTCCAGCAGCTTGAGTGTCTCGATTCTTGACTTTGGCAATTTTCTTCGTATATTCGCGCCTTTTCATCCGAATAAGTGTCATTCCAGCAATTTGCCTTCAAGAGACCTAAAAAGTGAAAAAGGAACGAAATTAAGTAGTAACGGATAAAAAAGTGATCAATTCAGGGCTTAAATGACCCCTCGAAATTGTACCTTTTAAATCCTTATCAAATATCCCTACACTTGGTATTTGATTGTCCTCAAGCAATTTTGCTTTTGTCCAATTAATTTATAAGTTAGGGGGCATGAAGCATTAGTTTAGAATGATTCACAACACATATAAGCCCCGCAAAAGTCATAACAAGCACGGAAATTACATACTAGCACCTCACAAGTGGTGTTTGGATACTCTCATCTCTCGGGTGTATATGAAATATATCAAGTTGGAAATGGAAGATAAACACTCATTAACCGGTCCTAGTACATAGATTAACATAAGCTTGAGACTAGATCAAACCTCCATCGCTTTGGTGTAAGCCCCTAGGAAAAACTATCCAAGAAGTCTTTTAAAGGGTTGTAACGTTAGGCTTACGGTAGGGAAACAAAGGGTTTGGTGGGATAAGCGATTTAGTGGTGGCAAGTCAAAAATCTTTATGTTACAAGCACGAGAAGAATGGCATTGCTAAGCCAAGACTCGACACTCTAAACTCTAGATAACTTGAAACAAACAAACATAAATTTAAAGATAGATGTAGGATGGTAGCCCGTATTTTTTTTCATTTTTTTTAACACTATATTTTTTCTTTTCTTTTTTTTTTCGATTTTTTTTCATACACTTTTACTCTACCATCCTCTACGATAACATCAAAACAATAGGGATTTATAGGCACATCCCTACACTTGAGTTTTTATTACTCTAACACTAATTTGACCCGAATTGAAAAGATCAAAACACTTGAAACAAACAAACACTAATTTGAATTTAACGTTCCCTTCCCGTCATTTCATAAAATTTAACTTTTCCCATGAGTCCCGATCGTCCCAAAACTGTGTACAAAGGATATGACTCGACTTAGCAACTTATGCAAGCAACTAGATAATTGAACTAAGGGTTTAGTATGATAACAATAATGCACTAAAAGTGAGTGCATACAAGGTAGGCTAAGGCGATTTTGGTGTACATTTGGGGGTGGATTGTAAACAATGCTCTTCACTGATATTCCGGAAAACCGAAACATCACGAGAACCGCGAAAAGGATAGGCTCTGAAGGGTTAACTAGGGGTATCGTGTACTAAAGATGAGTACAACGCAAGGGTGTGGGGAAATTACTCAACCGATGTGGAAGAAGTAATTATATTACGGGTATCAAACAAGGTTTATCCTAATGCCTCTTATCATTTAGTTATTCCTAACTACACAAGTGTAGTCTCACTAGCGATCTCGGAATGCATCACAAAACAAGTTCTAGAATCTATTATACTACCAGTACACTCTCGAAGCATTAAAGTGGAATGCTTTAATTCCTACAAATCTAAGGGCGATCCTCACATTTTGGGTGGAATTTAAGTGGTAAAGGGTTTTTGTGCTAGTCATATAACTTCCTATCCATGAGACGCTTTATTAAGACTAATGGCCCACTCCTATATGTCATGAAAATTTTTAAATTTGGTGCCAAAATTACCCTAATCGATATTTCTCATGGTTTATTGCACAAATGAAATTGGACAAGGCAAATAGTCAAGGATAAGCATAGTTTCAAAGTCCCCGTTTTCTTTTCCCTCCCTACACTTAAACTGAACATTGTCCCAAATGTTCCCCGAAAGTATCAAAGTTATGATAATGGAAGGTAATTAAAAACGAAAGAAACTAGTATGCCCCTGATTAGCTCGGTAGGATCCGTGTGAAGTAGTGGTTAAATTTTCTTCTAAGAAGAGTGTTTGCGTGAAAAGTTCCTTCCAATCTTATGTATCTTCCTCTTGATAAATTAAACCTGCACACTTGAAGAAAACAAATGAAACCTTCGCGTAAAATTGGCGGTAACAATACATATATGACTATACTAAGCTAGGATATAATGCTTGTGGAATGGATGTTTACAGATTTTCTGGAAAATTAAGACCTGGAAAATTCCAAAAATTTATAAGTAGCTCAGAAAACGAGAAAAAATAGTAAGCAGTTTCTACTCCTCTTGACGTCGTCAGGTTGCGATCCTGACGCCGTCAGGTTATCCTGACAGATGCTGGTCTGCAATTTTCTGGAAAAAAATTAGAATCTGGAAAAATTTCCTGCAAAACATCCATTATGACTCGATACAAGCATTTGACTCGAACAAACACACATGTATATCTTTTAAATAATCGTAATTCTCATGTTCACCTTCTTTGAAAACGTGTGTAATCCTCCCTACACTTATCCCTTATGTAAAATACCTTTATATGTAATTAAGATGAGGTTAAAGACAAAATAAAGCATTTTTACAAATTTAAACATGAGAATAAACAATCAATAAAAGATATACGACACACAAACAAGCAAACAATTAAGCATGGGTTGCCTCCCACGAAGCGCTTTTCTTTATTTATGAGTCTTGTAGCTAGACTCGAAGTCGTGCCCCTACATTACTTCATTACCGTCACCTTCTTCCTCATGATGGTCTCTATTGGGGTTTTTCATGTTATAGTAATGCCCTATTATGCATCTTTCTAAGAAGTCATCTTCTCCCTAATCCGTTCTATATTCCAGTCCTAGTCTCAAGCAATCCTTATAGAACCCGAAAATCTTATTCATCACATAATCAACTCCCTTTTCCTTATCTTCCTCATTCCTATAGTAGATCGATAGCTTAAGTTCTTTTTCATCATTGGATAGTGATGAAAATTTCTCAATCTTAAAGGGCATTTGGTAGGCTACATCATTGGTCTCATCCTTGGATCTCACTATTCCTAACGACGGATCATAAGTCATCCCAGTGTTTTCTATGAAAGGCTTTCCTAGAATAACGTGGGACAAGCTATTATCTATGGTCGTACTAATATCATCCACAACTATGAAGTCTGTAGGAAAAGTGAAACTTCCTATATAGACGGGCAATCGCTTAACTCTACCAAGAAAATTGCAACTAACAATAGGATTATCGGGGTCTTGCCTAGTTGGGATAGGCTTCTTCATTTCCCAATTATAGTAAGTGCTAGTCATGATGTTTATCGGGGATTTGCGATCAATGTAGGCTTTTGCCACAAAAAAGTGTCCTATGCAACAAGGTATGTTAAGATTCCAAGGGTTCCCAAACTTGATCATAGGGCTTTTCCTAACATACATGTGACAGAGGTCTCGTACTAAGTGTGGATGGCGAGAGAGTTCTTCTTCCGTAGGAAACTTATTGAAATAGTCATCGCCTAGTTCATCTAATTCCTCGGTTGTTTCATCCCTAGGAGTTTCACTAACCTCAAGTACCGTCTCATGGTTCGTTTCGTCATTTATTCTGTTAGGTTCACCAAGGCGATGGTATTGACGAATTGAACGTGCTTAGCTAACTTACTTGGGTCCTTAATCTCTACACTGCAGGCTTCGGGAGTTGAGATAGCATTAACTTATTTGGTGGATTGTTATCATTCCTTTCCTTTTTTTCTCAGTTTCAATAAAGTTCTCTTGCTGCTTAAATTTTGTTAAACTGAGGGTAAATGTGGCAATTTCGGTCCATTTTCTTGTGAATGGGTTATACGTATATATATACGACAGGCCAAATGGGTGAATAAAACAGATTAGCTTAAAGAAGAGGGTTAGCTGGGTTTAACGGGTCACACATTGTTCATTGTATATATTTGTTACAAAAAACTATTAAAATCATATTATCCAAAACACAAATTTATATTCGGAATAGTATGATTTTTGTAACCGTACTTGACTGCTTTTATTGAATATAATATTTTTTTGGACAGACAACTCGACCTGCATGATCAGACCATTTGTCAACTACACTGTCATTTTTTACATCCTTTGGGCTTTTTAAGTTCTATGTCTCCTTTGTTTTTATTGTTTCTTGCTTGACGGTGGGGATGGGGTTAAACTTTTTATCTTTAATCTAGATTTCTAGGGTAATTAGTTGGGAGAATATTGGGTTTTTGTGTGTATCACATAAACCTGTTTTGTGCAGGAACGTGAAGAGCAAGAAGAGGAGCTAAAAGTTAAAGAAGCATAACTAATACGGGGAAACCCTTTGCTTAATAACGGAGTATCCTTCGGGACGGCACGAAGGTTAGTTTCCCTATCTCCAGCATGTAGAGGTGTCAATTTCGACCCGTTTACGTATGAATGGCCGATTTGGGCTATGTTTTATCTCTAACAGCTTAGTGAAATAAAAATCTTAGATTTATTGGAGATTGGTAGAATTTCTCTAATATCTAATTTTATCATTTTATCTGCCTTGCACCTCTCAATTAGTTTTACTAAAAAAAAAGATAATTATAATAATATAGCTCTAGTTATAATATATATTTTAAGATATATTAATTTAAACAACAATGTATTAGGAGGCTGCTCAATTCAATTTGTATGATTAAGGCCACAGAACTTTGAAACTACTTAAAAAATTAGTTTGGTGTATACCAAATTCAAAAAACAGGCTCGATGATGAAGATAGCCTAACAACATTTTTTTTGAAAGTACAACTGAAGAGAACTTTTGTCATACCACACTTCTTTTTTTAAATCAGATTTGGTATAATAAATGAAACTGGATATATACTTGGGTGCCTTTAAATTATATAAAGATACTATGGCACACTGCCCATTCAATCTATGTTATTTTATTGGTTTTTTGGGCTTTTTTTAACTTTTGCATATGAGCCCATTTCCCTGGCCTGTTTGTTTGGCCTGCTTCCACATTGCACACGTGTGCTGACCAGGTTCTTAGAATATATGTGTCGCTTTGTTATCCTTCCTCCAGAAGACACCGCTCTTTCCTCTGACGAGTTTGGTGACATCTATTGCAGGTAAGCCATGCAGAAGACACCGTCCATTTCCTATGAGCAAAATTATTATGATGGTCAGTTTCAAAATTTTGTAAAACCATTGACTTCACATTCGCAATGTTGAGTCAAGAATGTAACTTGCCCTTACGTAATTTTGTTTGTGGCTAACTGTTAAATACTTAAATATACATATTTCTTATTCACCTTCTTTAGAATTATTATATCATATGGTTGCAACCGTCAAGAATGTAACTTGCCCTTACGTAATGTTGATTATAGAACAGCGTGCAACCCCTGAAAGTATTATGCATTACCATTGTCCATACAGGTGACTCTCATATCATGAAGCACCTTCTTGAAGATAACAAAAAAAAGTTTGTTGAAAATCGTTTCACGTCTTCAGGGGTTGATAAGTCGAGATGGGATTAAGCCGAGATACTTGAATGGCAATTTGAAGGTATATTGAGAATCGACGACAAAGGCACGACAAAGGCACGTGGTCATAGCCAAAGGCACGACAAAGGTATATGGATGTGTAAATAGGTAATGTGTGTGGTTACTTATCTGTTTCGTGCCTGAAGATACGCCATTCCGGGTTTAGACTCCTACGATTCCTATCAACAGGTGCACGTCTTCTGCTTCGATCTCAGGTATGCCTACCTTTGTCGTCAAATGCTGTTACGATCTCTCATTCACTTGCCTTTATGCTTACATGTTGCTGACATTTTTTGTATAACAGCTGCTGATCACACTGAGCCCACTGTTCGCAAAAGGTGAGGTCATCCACCCGGATTTGGTGGTGTGTATTCTAAACACGCGTCTCCTTCATAACTGTAATACGTTTTTGAAGACCCCCTTATTAAATAGCTTATGGTATTGTCGCTATAGGTGCACTTGATTTCAGTACACGGACTGAAACAACAGATGGCGGATCCACAACGACATCATCAGGTGAACACCAACGTTAGCGAGATTTCAGATTGGGTTTACTTATTATATGTAATGTGAACAGGTATGTTACTGACGCTTTTTAGGAGGTGAAAATATTTTTCTTTAATGATACGGCAATATAACTTAATTTTAATTGTTTTCATTTATGATATTCGTTTTCAGTTTCGGGCACAAACGAACAATTTTATTTTTTTACTATTTTTATCTTATGTTTTTGTTGTTCTTACCAAACGTCAAATAAATCAGGTGAAAGAGGCATATATTGCATTATATATGTTCATAAAGGATATATATTAATGGGAATTAGATAGATAACAGGTTAGTATGAATTGGGTTCTTCTAATTTCTTTTTTTATTCGTTGAAACATAACATCTTATCGTGTTTTCTGTGGATTTCATATAAGTTGTTACTCTTTGTGCAGAATGGTTTTAAAAGGGAATCCCAGTTTAGTGTTTGGTTACGTGTTTGACGCAATCTAATTGGAGGTTTATGTTATGTTACAGAAAGAACAAAAGATGCCCACCATTAATGACAGGAGCTTGCAAAGCACATTAACGAAAACCTACAAGTACGCACCCACCTAGCCCGTGTTCTTCGTCTGAGGTTGTTGCTACTTTAAGTGCTGAAACTGCATGTATCTCCAGCGGCATTGTCGCGTCGATTAACTGCGTTAGAGATAGTTCTAAAAGGAAAGGGAGTGACCACGATTTGGAAAAGGTTAAAGCAATGCGAAAACTTGCACGACGGTTGTTCTGGTGAGCCGTGACCTATTTTTTTGGACTTTATTTTTACTTAACCTTTTGTTGAATATTGGTTTTTATGTGTGCCGTCCGTGGGACTGTAGGTGGCGCCCATGATGCGTGCCATGACGATAGCATTGTTGCAGAAATTTTCGGTCAACAAATTTCACAATGTTGCACCAGTTTGGTCAACTACACCAAGGTAATCGTTAGACAATTTTTTCTGGCAGTTTCATATGGACATACTTATTCAGAAGTTACACCTCATTTTTACAAAAAAGTATATAACTGCAGGCCGTGGCGAGGTGATATTGGATTTTCTCTCAGGGATCATTCGACATGAACCTATTGATATGCCTACCCCGCCTGTTGGGCAAATTAGAATCCGTGCAGGGAAAAGGAGAAGCCATGCTTTTGGGGCAGAATGCTGAAAGCTATGACAGACTGCCCAGCAGCTCTAGGCATCTACAACAACTAAGAGCTGACAAGCGTAAATAGCCACTGCAAGGTAATGGGACCTGATATTTACCATCACCTTCTGATGATTTCAAATGTCAATGCATCTGATATGTAAAGAGGTGACGTGGTTGGTTACTTATCTATTTCGTGGTTGCAGATACACCATCTCTGTGATTCAGCCTCCTATGCTTCCAATGAACATGTGCACATCCTCAGATTCGATCTGAGGTACGCCTACCTTTGTCGTCAAAACTTATTATGATCTCTCATTCACTTGCGTGTATGTTTACATCACACTTTTCCAATATCAGCTGCTCAACACACTGATTGTGATGTTCGTAAAAGGGGAACTCATCTGACGTGCGCAGGTGGTAGAAAATCTAGACACGTATCTGCTTACTGACTGTAATATGTTCTTGATGACATCCTTATTAAATAACTTAATGTAGTGTCATTTTAGGTGCACCTGATTTGACTTGGAAGCCTGAAACAACAGAGGGTGAATCGACAACAACGACATCAACTGAACACCAAGGTCAGCCATATACACTTAACTAACCCGATGGGTCCATATCATTTGGCTGTCCATGCTGTAATATGAATTTTCCTTATTTCGTTTTTACTTAATATAAAGTACATGTACGGTCCAAAACGTTCTCGCACTTTGAATATACCTTCCTTTCTTACAGCCCTTTACTTTCGTTTTGGTTAAGCCTTTTGTAATACTGTAATTCGTCATCTGGCCAACAAATAAAAAATGAAATTAAAAAATTTGATAAGTATTTTGATTTGCTTTGATCTGTTGGTATATTTTATCGTATTCTCTTATCTGCCATGATCCATTTATTATATCAAGTTCGTAGGGTACATGAGAACAATATGATTGCCCTTCAAACCTAATAAGTCGATACGTGCCAGACAAAAGGTATATACATAGAACTATCAAGGAACACTATAACCATAGAAACTAATACATGGTAGTACCCTATTGATATGTATCTTTCTTTTTAGTAGGAGTTTAAACATATGGATTTTGATACCTGGTCAAATATGCATTCCCAAACACTCCAATGAATAACTCAATTCGAACAATATTTAATTGTTCCATTGTCATTGTGCTTCGGTACAAGCTCCTTATTATTGTACGTGTTGTTTAAATGACTAATGCCTTAATTAATTTGTGGTTTTGCGTTTAGCAGTTGGAGGATATGTTTGTCCATATTTCAAACGTAAACTTATAATCTTCTATACGCTATTATTAAACACATAAATTTTAAAACTTGGTGTTATTAAAATGAACATCAGTCGCTAAAGTATATTTATTTCTATATGAATTATTTTCGTGTATCGTTAAAAATGTACTAACTGATATTTTACGTGTTCATGCAGCCAATACTCAGACACCGACTGAAATACCAAATGTGTACCCACTTCAGAATACTAAAAGAAAATGTAGTACTCACATGCTGACTGAAATACAAGTGTGCACCCACTTAAGAATAATACAACAGATTGGAATATTGTTTTGGTGACACCCCTTCAGGTTCATGTTTACCTGAGAAAGGCTTGCATATGTGGAAGAGACGCAATGTTGATAAACAAGATTGTTGCGCAGACAATCGCCGTTTCGATATCGGTATCAACGGTTCGTATAATGACGTACATAGTGGTTTGTTTAGTAACTAATGATGGTAACATAAGGTATTTCATATTGTAATGAATCTTATGCATGTCTCATTGTCACAGGTAAAAAACCAACAAGCAAACGTTTTGGCGGCCGTTTGTGTAAGCGTGGTCAGCTAAGGTGACAAACAAATGTTTGCAGATTTATTTATGTACATGTTCTCATACTGTATGTAGGGTGCCTTTTAATTTCTACTCGACAATAATAGATTGCTATTGTATGAAACATTATATTAGTTGTCTCAAATTATATTATATATGACCATCAAAAAATCTAGCAAATAGCCCGCCGCAACGCGGCGGGTTCCTGCTCCTCGTTATATATATAATCATTTGTCGAAGAACTTATAGATTCGTGCCTCCCACCTTATTTAAATGTGTCCGTCTGGATAAAATATTGTGGTGGGCCGGGTTTTTTCGTTCTGGGCCATTTTCCTGCCGTCTCTATATGCATTCAGGCCAACGAAGATACACAGCGTAGTTGGTATAAACAATACGTATTCCTTGCTTCCAGAAGTTGTCTACTCTTTCTGCCAAGCTAAACACAGGTCGGTGTTCCAGATCTGTTAGGGTTCCATTTTTGCTTGCATGTTTATGCTTTCTTTTTCATGTTGGTTGTTTGTTCAACGTTGTTTTTTGGCTTTCTTTCATACGATTCTAAAAGTGTTATCCCAACTTTATGCTCCCTATATTGTGTGCCTGTTAGTTTTGTCAATTGTTTGTGCCCCATACTGTATACTATAATGAAATCCAAAAAAGGGCCTATCCCTACACGAGGTTTGGGCTATCATAAGTCAGGTGACATGGGTGGGAGGTTCATGGAATTCATGGGTGATGTTTGCGTACAGCGGTCGGTATCCGATGCCGGTTCACCCGTGCCACCACTTATGCCTTTGCAACGTGAAGATTGTGCCAATCTGTGGAAACGATGTTGTCCGGATGATGGTCAACAACCTATGCATGTCAGGAAAAAGACATGCAATGACCAGGGTTGTTCCATTGTACATGCACAAGGTTAAGCGTCTTAAATTGTTTTTTCTATGTTCACTCATGTCTGTATATGTATTTTGCTCATCTGTTTGTGCGACGTTTCAGATTTCGTGGATGATGTGGATGTAGCGCGTCCATATGTGGATGCGTCCGACGCTGGGATAAGACAGGTTGTGTGGGATTTTGCAACAGGTTCTGTTCTACATCGGCAGCTGTCTCCAGTGGATGTCACATTCCGTGAATCAGGAACGGACTATCGTTTAACAGATATTTTGCAGAGTTGCGAGGATGATTATCATACATTATCTTATCAGTTTTCTGCACCTGAAACACAACCGCTTCCACATACATGTACGTTACTCTGGTTGTTATCATAATGGTTTGTTGGTTGTTGTTTCCTTTTTCCGTTATTTTATGTTGCATTGTTAGTGATAAATATTTGTGATTTTCACTGAATATAGGGTCGTCTATCGTACGTGGCATTGGAAATTCAGCGTCGGGTAATTGTTTTTTCCTTCAGGTTGTTTACATTCATTTTCTTGATTTAGTATTTTGGTTTGACACTGCGGTTCTGGGGCCCAATGATCCACAGGTTATCGAAGAGAGTAACGCAATAGTGTGAAAAGAGGTCTACCATCATTTGATTCAGGTGTTGTTTCAGCCTTTGCAATAAAGTTATTTTCTGTACGCGGTGGTAATTCTATACATGGTTAATCTTTTGTTATGTCTGTGATCGCAAGTGTCACACCAAACACGTATACCATAACTTCATTCTTTTCTTAACAATTCAGAAATGGTTCTACCTTATGGCTCATGCAATTATTAAACATTTTCCGATGCTCCGCCTCTTCAACTTACACATCCCCCTGACAGTGACGTGAGGCCTGTGAGGGCAACGAAAAGACGTAATGTCAGCAGAGAGGATGGCGATTCTAATGTAGGCGCGTTCACTGACCATACCTTTCGTCAGTGTGGTGCGTCTCCAAGTGTAGCTCACTTGGCGCATGGACCAGGTTTATGTGAAACACGAGGTAAGGGTAGTTTTTATTCGTGTAACGTGTCTTTGTTTAATTATCCATCAATGTTTGTGAAATGTATTTGATGCATGTACCAGACATTCTCACCTCAATTACAAGGAGAGACCGAGTTTCTTTTGACGGGAATGTTGACGGTCATAGTGTTGGTGGAACTGCTCGATGTGGTTGGTTCGAATACGGAACACGTTCAGATTTTGTTCGGCCACTAGATCAACCAAACTTACAGGAAACACAGGGTAACCACTTATTTTCTTGACACCGTGTGTTTTTCGTTAATCATCAGGTAATAAAGTTCATATTTGGTTATAATAGCTGTTCAACTTTGTTGATTGTTGCCACACATAACTTTTAGATATACCTGCAACTAATATGCCCTCGGTTAGGAGAAGGAGACGGAATAGACTGAACAGGAATCATGACGGCCCTGGTGTAGCTGGCCCAAGTCAACCAGGAGACTCACATAATCGTCGGACAGGTTGGTGCGCCTTGGTTACCACCTATATTTCAAAGTCATGTATTTTAACTGTCATCCAATTCCTTTTTTTTGTTATTATGCAAGCTATTCCTGATGTAATTCATTCTTTTGTCATTTGACAGGCCCTCCAGTAGAATACATTCCTTTTGGGCCATGTGCATGTGTATGTTCCCATTGTCATGCCAGGTTTTGGTATGAAGAAAGTCTGAGTGTGTCAACTAGGCGGACGGGTCCTCTTTACCATCATTGTTGTATGGGTGGGGGGGGGGGGGGGGGGGGAGTGGAGATATTTGTGCCAGCAGAATATCCTGCTTATGTTCAACAACTTTTCAATGACCACCATTTCATTGACAACATCAGGGCGTATAACCAAATGTTCGCCATGCATCCCTAGGCGCAAACACAGATGAAACAGTCAATGTAGGAAGGGGTCCTTATGTGTTCAAAGTTTCGGGGAACATATACCATCGCATTGGTAAACTTTGTCCTGAACTTGGCGAGACACCGAGGTTTTTGCAATTGTATATCTATGACACTGACAACGAGGTGAAAAACCGGCTGACTCACTTTAATGAAACCACAAGAGCAACACTCAGGCCAGATGTAGTTGAGGGCCTTATCCACTTCCTTGATCGTAACAACGCGCTGGTACAATTGTGTTAGAACTGCGAGGGACAAACTGAATAGCATGGACGTTCCAGAATTTAAAGTCAGGCTATTTTCTGCTGTTGGTTCACCACGCCATGAATTACCCACATCCGATTAGATTGGAGCAATTTTCTATGAAAGTGGGCCGGATTCTGCTACAGATTTTGATGTTGTTATCCAGTTACATTTTGGTGAGCCGGCAAGGATAAACAAGATGCATCCCTGTTACATGTCACTACAGTTCCCTTTGTTGTTTGTATACGGTGAGCAAGGTTATGATAAAGACCAGAAGTTGATTGATCATGCAGGCGATGATGTAGACAGCGAGAAACGGGTAACAATGAATGCATACTACGCATACATGTTGCATGACTGGGTGAATAAATATGGTCTGTTGATGAGAGGTGGCAGACTATTCCAGGAGTATGTCGTGACCGCATATTGCGCCATTGAACAAATTCGGATGGACTTTATCAGGAAAAAACAATCTGACATTAGAGGTGACTTTCTAAGGGGTGTTTACGATGCCATGTCAAGGGGGACAACGACGGTTCCGATGTTGGAAGCAGAATCATTTTGCCGGCGTCATTCACGGGAGGGCCAAGATACATGTACAGTCACTATTTGAACGCCCTTGCAATTTGTCGCATACATGGGAACCCTACATTTTTTGTTACATTTACGTGTAACGTTCACTGGCCGGAGATACAAGACTTTATGGCCCAATTCCCAACGCTTACAACTGCAGATAGACCAGACGCCGTTGATAGGGTCTTCAAACGCAAGATACACCTGCTGATAAAGTATGTCCGTGACCAAAGGCCTTTCGGAAGTATATGTGCAGGTGAGTTGTAATACATTGCTTATGTTTTTTTTCCATTCCCACATGCCTTTTGGTTGATTGTTTCCACAGCACAACTACCTACTTCATCTCCAATTCAGATTCTTTTTTTAACGCTGTCGCTATTTTTATGCATACATTTCGTGACATCATTTAGTAACATACATCCTCTATGCAGTTTTGTACACAGTGGAATTTCAAAAACGTGGCCTACCCCATTGCCATATGCTTTTTTGGAATGACGCTGCTTCAAAAATAAAGTCGCCAGAAGATGTTGATAAATATATCTCAGCAGAGTTGTCGGATGAGGACAGCGATCCTGAGGGTTTCAGAGTCATATCAGAGTTTATGATGCATGGCCCATGTGGCGCGACAGCACCGAATGCTCCATGCATGCGTGACCGTTCAGTATGTAAAAAATCATTCCCAAAAGATTAATGCAGCAACACTTATATCGACAAGTCAGGATATGTGCATTATCGGAGACGGGACAAAACCATTAGGTCTACGAGAAACAATATGCAGCTGGACAATGGTTATGCTGTTCCATATAACCAATCGCTGTCAATGAGGTTTTATGCTCACATAAATGTTGAGTGCTGTGGCTGGACCATGGTTATAAAATACTTATTCAAGTATATATCTAAAGGGACAGACAGAATAGTTGCTCGGATAACAAGGACAGCTGGCCAATTCGTTGTCAACAGCTCACAGGCATCAACATCGGTGCCTGCAACCAACGGTTGTGCTACATCGGTTGATGAAATCAAGAACTTTGTTGACGCAAGATACATAGGCCCTCATGAAGCATGTTGGCGTATTCTTAATTTTGATATTCATTCTAGAGAGCCGGCTGTTCAAATCCTTGCTGTCCATTTGGAAAATATGCAACGGGTCACCTTCAGAGGCAGTCAATCATTGCAATCAGTCGTTGACAATCCAGGTTCACATAAAACAACACTCACCCAATGGTTGAGTTTTAACCGTGGTTCTACTGTTGGTAGGCATCTCACGTACGTCAATTTCCCATCTAAATTTGTATGGTCATTGAAAGACAAGGAATGGTATCCTAGACAGAACACAAATAAGCCATCTATCGGCAGACTCACATATGTCCATCCAGCTGCAGGAGACCTTTTCTTCCAAAGGCTGTTACTTTGTCATCAAAAAGGATGTACTTCGTTTCCTGGTATTAGGACAGTTAACAACCACACTTACCCTACAAACTGAGCTGCTGCAGAGACGATGGGTCTTTTGGAAAATGATGGTGAGTGATCTATTGCCATGGAAGAAGCATCCGCAACAGCAACTGCATCAGAATTACGATCGCTCTTTGTGCAGATACTTATTTTTTGTGAAGTTTCAGATCCACTTGCATTATTTGATTCTTTTTGGGAACATATGGCACATGACATACCTAAAATACTAGCTCAGCTCTATAGTACGCGATTCACGCATCTAAATGAGCCGGAATTAAAAGGGGGGCTACTCTACGAATTGGAATATTCTCTCAATTTTTACGGTAAATCGTTAGAAGATTTTGGAATAGATCCACCACCGGAAGGTTTACTGAACATCCTCACCAATAAACTAATAATGGAGGAAAAGTGTTATAACAGAGAAGGATTAGCAAAGGAAAGAGACGTTTTAGTTCCAACGTTGAATGACCAACAGCGAGAAATATTTGACACAGTAATACATTCCATCAATCATAAGATTCAGGAGCTCATGTTTGTATACGGACATGGTGGAACAGGCAAAACATTTCTATGGAAAACCATTATTACAACCTTAAGGTCACATGCTAAGATCGTTTTAGCAGTTGCATCGTCAGGCATTGCATCCCTATTGCTGCCAGCAGGGAGGACAACACACTCCAGGTTTAAACTACCGTAAACCTAACCGATGAAACCATGTGCACCATAAAAAGAAAAACACATTTAGCTGAACTGTTGCAACAAACGGATCTGATCATTTGGGACGAGGCACCCATGAACGACAGGCGCTGTTTTGAGGCTCTTGATCGTACATTGCGTGATATTTGTGAAA
Organism: Chrysanthemum seticuspe; assembly: GCA_019973895.1. Taxonomy (NCBI): domain Eukaryota; kingdom Viridiplantae; phylum Streptophyta; class Magnoliopsida; order Asterales; family Asteraceae; genus Chrysanthemum; species Chrysanthemum seticuspe. The sequence goes on along the minus strand of BPTQ01000008.1, from coordinate 330,925,030 downwards.
CGTCAACGATGTTGTTCGGAGGCAAAACGGTCATGCTTGGTGGAGACTTTCGACAAACTATGCCAATAAAAAAAAGAGCAACAAGGGATGAGGTTATTGCCTCATCCATTTCTGAATCGTATCTGTGGCGGCATCTGAAGCTATTTTTTCTAGACCAAAACATGCGTCTTCAAAGAGAGAGTATGGATGCAGCACAAAGGGACGACATGCTGACATTTTCAAAATGGTTGTTAGACGTTGGTGATGGTAAAATGGGCACACCAGATGAAACTGATCCACAAAACACGTCGTGGATATGTATCCCGGACAGACATTGTTATCCACCAACAGAAGATGGAAAATGGCAGTTGATACATTTTATATACGACAACGAAACCCTATCTTCCCCTTCAGCAGAATTGTTTCAGGACAAGGCTATAGTATGTCCTAAAAATGAGACAGTTGTCACGATCAACCTAGATATTCTGAGAATGTTACCACAAGTAAGCAAATATTACACGAGTAATGACCATGCCGTCCCTATAGGCAACGACGGAGGCGCTTCAGAGTTACTATATCCTGTAGAATATTTGAACTCCATCAATTTAAGCGGGTTTCCTCCACATCTATTAGAACTTAAAATGGGCACTCCAATCATGTTACTAAGGAATCTAAATCTTACTGGTGGCCTTTGTAACGGTACAAGGATGATTATTACTCAATTGTTAACACGCGTTATAGAAGCTAAGATAATCACTGGAACAAGGATTACTCAAAAGGTATTCATCCCCCGCATTGTACTAACAATGAAGGATGATAAGATGCCATTTATATTTAAGCGTAAGCAGTTTCTCGTAAAGATTTGTTATGCGATGACAATCAACAAAATCCAAGGACAGTCGTTGAAAAAAATTGGCATCTATCTAACGGAGCCAATATTTGGACACGGCCAGTTGTATGTTGCTTTGTCAAGAGCAACAACTCCAGAGGGGCTGAAGATGGTCATTGCAGAAGGGAAGCAACGTAACACGACTAAAAATATAGTCTACAGAGATTTTTTGGGAAAAATTAAAAATAGACAGGTTCCTTCAATTTTATTTCATTTAAATTTTTGTTTGCAGTTGTTTTTTACCATTTAGTCACATGCATACCAATTACAGCTAACCATATTCCAATTTTTTTTCATTGTCTTGCAGGAGCATCATCCATGAATCTCACAACATGTCACCGTTAATTAAATATTATTCACAATTCCTGATGTGTCACTGAATATTGTGTTAAAAATGCTACCGATACCATTCAACCCATAATACAGACACACAAGCTAATGATATGCTAGAGAATACTATTAGTACACTTCCCCTGCTTATTAGCATGCTAATGTTCCAATCCCAATTTTTATGCCAAAATGTGTTTCAAAACCATGATGCATAACATTAATGGACGCGCTAAGGTGTTAAACCTTTCATTTTTCATGTTTTATAGAACAATGGATGAACAAACGAAAGTCGCCGCTGCAGCTGCACCAACTGGAGCAGCAGACGTTGCTGAAAGCACAACAACACATACACGTAAAGATACTGGAAAAGCAATTATGACAGAGGAAGATGTCATAGACCTCATGGACCTAAAGTCAGAAGATCTGAACAAGCCGCTGGAGCTTAAAGTTTATAGAAAATGGTACTCAAGGAATGTCCCTGACCCCAACCCAACAGGCTTATGCTTTATCCTTTTGGACAAAAAGGTAAACTAGAAATCACACCCCTTTAAAATAAACATTCAATGGAATATCCACATACCAAGGCACCATATTTTATTGATAACTAAAATTTCAGGGTGACACTATCCAGGCTAATGTCCATTTATGGGACATGCGTCTCCTTGATCCTAAGCTACAGGTAGGTGGATGTTACCGGATCCAAGGGTATGGATGCAAAAAGACGGACAAGTGGCAAAGGACTCTCCCAAACAAAATGACACTTCTATTTGGAAAATATACACAAGCTACGCCAATTGAAGAAGCGGGTTTCCCAGGACATTACTTCAACTTTGCTGCTTATAATGAAGTTAGTCGGAGAACTGAAAACAGGGATTGTATACTGACTGGTATATCTAGCAATATAAAAAATAAAAAACAAAAAAGAAAACACAACTGATATAAACTTTCATATCAGACTATATAGGTATTATACGTAATGTTGGCGCAATAAAAGAATTTGGAGATGCGACGACCAACCGCATTGCAAGAAGAAATATCGACATACAGAATCTCAAGTAAGTTTCACCAATATTGCACTTGCAAAATTTACAGAAGCCTTTAGCTACTAATATTGTTATACTTGATATTTACAACAGTGGTAACGTCGTAGCATTTACCTTATGGAACGAAGCTGCAAGAGGTTTTGAAGTAGGTTTGTGCACACAACTAGAGCAGCCAGTGGTGATCGCAGTAAGATCATGCTGGGCCAAGCGGTTTGCAGGTACAACCATACCTCACTAACCATATTCGGTCCTCATTATCCACTTAATATGCATTAACAAAATGGATCAATACAGGAGGTGTCTGTTAATACAAATAAGCCGCAAAAACGTTTATTTATATTTTACGATCTTCTAATGTTTTGTCGATAACAAACGTAAAATCATTTTAACGAAGCAAATAAAATACGTAAATGGTTTGAACTAATAGTTTCTAACATATTCACATTTTCACATAAAACACTAAAACAAGTATAAGTGATTTTATGATTTAATATTACATATGTACAAAAACTAGTGTTTACATATTTGGGTAAAATATACACATAACTAGTATGTAGTATAATGGGTAATATAAATGGGTAGAAACTTAAGTATCATAACCCATTGGGCAAATACATTGAATGTAGTTGGGTACAACCCAAAGCCCATGACCCATGGATCTTGACCCAAAACCCATTGCATGACATCATGCTTATAACATATATGGATAATATGCATAACCCATAGTTTTGACCCATACCCATGTGACTAGGTGCATTGCACTCAAGAGATACATTGTATCTAGCTAAAGACCCATGGATCAACCCATGACCCATGACCCATAACCAAAATACCCATGGGTAAAAGGGAGCGTCCCACGGATCCCTAGATTTACGCTAGACGGATCCCTTATGGAAGGGATCCGTGGGATCCGGGGAACAGTAGAATTTTTCCTTTATAAATAGTGAGCCATTTCTTCATTGTTTCTCACCCCTTTCTAACATACTTTCCCCAAGAGTTAGAAACTCTCTAACCTCAGATCCAAGAGATCTATGTTTGTAGTTTTGTTTTTGTGTGATCTTCTAGGTTCCTCTTAAAGGCAAGATCACCACCTTTGAAGTCGAGCAAGCTCAAGTCCATGAGTTGCCATGCTTCCTCATCATCAAGACTACTGAAGTCTTCTTGTTGATGATTGTTTTTGTTTCCTAAGAAGTGTTGAGGACATTTGTGAATGGTGTCTCAAGTGTCAAGACGAAGATATTAGTGAAGGGTATCTATCGTCTATATCATAAGCACTTGTGATAAGTGCTTAGAAGTCAAGACTAGAAGCATTAGTGAAGGGTGCTTAGAAGTCAAGACACAAGACATTAGTGAAGGGTGTCTTGAAGATCTAGTTAAAGGCATTAGTGAAATGTGCCTTAGATGTACATTTGATATGGTGTGTTTCGATGTACAAGATAGATTAGTACTAGATCCAAGGATATTGATATCCTTGATGATGTTGTAAAGGAGTTGATCTCCTTTGGGATTAGTCGTTGGTGTAGTGTTGGGTAGTAGTTCCTCCATTGCAATGGAACTAGGTGCTTAGCCTAGTACCTAATAAAGGGTAGGCGACGTTGTGTAGGTGTGGTTCACCTTGGTGTGAAAGAACTAGGTACTTAGCCTAGTACTTTATAAAGGGTAGGCAACGTTGTGTAGGTGTGGTTCACCTTGGAGTGAAAGAACCCGGTGGTTAGCCAGCACCGGAAAAAGGGTATGCGACATTGTGAGGGCTTCTCCGCCATAAGGAGATTGGTGTAGTGTTTACGAACTCTCGAGTAGGTGACTCGGGGAGTGGAGTAGGGCAAGGAAGGTGTCCTTGTAGCCGAACCACTATAAATACTTGCGTTGTGGTTTTGTGCTTCTTACTCTTATCTTTTCATTACATACTTATATATACTTGTTTATCAACATCCAACACACACATCCAAATAGATTGACATAAGTCGGTCTAAATAGATTAAAAGGAAGTTTTAATTGGCAAAACTATTCAACCCCCCCTTCTAGTTTTCCACAACTGGTTTCAGAGCTTCGTTACCAAGTTTTTTGAAGTAATTGTACTTTAAAAACTTGATACGATCCATGGTTAATTGAAAACTACAAAGAAGGTTTTTCATAAAAACAAACACCATGTCTTTTAAAACTCTTTGTTTGGATGTTGATTAGATGACAACATTTCTTAGTATTTATTTCCTATTTAAAATGCACTAATATTCTTTGTCATGTTGATTAGTCAAAGCTCATACCCACCAAGCTATAGGAATCGCTTGGTAACAAGAATACCTTCCTTAAGAAGGTGTCTTAAACACAAAGGAGCCGGAATCGTCTAAGTGACATTTATTGTGTCATTTGTAAAGACATTCCTAAGTGCGCTGGAGGTATGATTTTCTTCTTATGACATTTGCTTGATAATTAAGTATACCTATTTAGGTATTTATATGATTATCTTTTGTGCATATACATGTATTACTTGAAGCTTCATTAGGAAGCCTTTTTCTCACATACATGTTATTTTTCTCATCTAAAGTCGTAGTATATAAAACTTGTGTTTTATTTCTTTTAATCCAATAATAAAACAAAACACAAATTTCAAAAATTATCCTTCCCCATAAATAAACCACTCGACGCCCACTTTATCAAATCCCCACTTTTTCAAATCTTTCAATTTCAAAAATTTCCTCACATTCAAAACTTCATCTTCCTCTCCATTTCGTCTCAACCGAAACCAAGAAGGATCATCTTCAACATGGTTTACATCGCCCTCGTGCTCATCGCCTTAACACTCATCGCACTTGTGTTCCCTATGATGAAGTTCACATACGGAGACATTTACTTTGTGTTGTTAATCTACATTGGGGTTATATACCCAATCCTTTGTATCATCCTTAACATTGAAATGAAATATTACTAATAATCTAAGTTTATCTAGGTTATTATCATAATGTGTTTATCATTTCTCTTTGTTTTATTTCTTTCTCTCGTGATACATTAGAAGTCATGTATGCATGTTAAAAGAAAATGTAGGCTAAAACACATATCTTGGTATAAAACTATGAGATCTAAAAACCTATGCTTTTCATCATAAAATCTGTTTCTGTAACTACAGATCTACGGATCCCGGAAGATATACTAGCCGGATCCCTTTTGTAAAGGAACCGTGGGATCCGTCCTACTGGAGAACAGTTTTTCATGCAAATTAAAAACCATTTTTCTTCTAAAAAGTAATACTCCACTAGTATGTCAAAAACATAAGTGAGTTAAGTGTCTTTCTTGTTAAAAACCATTGTTAATAAAAATCTAATAAAAACGTTAGATAATCATAGGTTGATCACAAACATCACTTTCTATTAACTCATCTCTTCTATAGGTTTCACTATGTCGCACGTATATGAGTTTGATTTTTCACTCTCTAACGTCTACACTCCGAACATCTCTCTTGAGCCCAACACACCTGGCAATAATGTATGTGGGTTCAATAATCTCGAAACCCGTCACTTCCATGAAGGACGTATTGTAGACACCTCTCTACAATTCGAAGAAGGTATCAATACCTCATTCCGAGCCATAGGACTAGAATGTCTTCTCGAAATTAACGAGAAAATATGTCCAAGGTTTGTATTGGAATTCTTCCGTCAAGTCCAACTCGTTCGCAACGAGGATCGTTCTCTATCCCTTTGGTTTTGGATCAAAAACCAAAAGTTTGTTTTGACTCTTGGGCAATTTGCTCAAATTTTCCGAATTCCAAATTATGGACAATGTGTCTTCACCGAAGATTGGTCTCTTGATTCTCTCTTCAATTTTCGTGAAGAAAATAGTCCGTATTGTTCTCACATTCCTTCCCCACAAGACTTAATTCGCATATTATGCAAACCCCATCACTCCAATCCAAACATCATCTACACACGGGATATTCTTGAAGAGTACAAGCCCCTTGCACTCATCCTACGTGAAAATGTTTGGAGTCTTAGGGGAAATATAGAAATCCTTCCCGCCTGTTGTGCTCACATAATGTATTGTGTGCTAACACAACAACCATACAATCTCGCCTACTTCTTTGCAAGGCGAATTGTAAACCTTCAAGGCTCCAAGAATAAACTCATTCCATATGGAATGTTCTTGACGCGCCTCTATCATAATGTCATGCACTTTCATCCTCAATTTCAAAGTCCGTTGTACGTACTTGTGAATTAGATGATGCAACCGCTGAACATTTCCCTCATGAAGACGTTCTTTATTCCTGAATCCGCCAACACTCATCAACCATTTGATGATCCATCTAGCGAAAACACTCAAGGAACCTAATAGTATTTCAAATAGGATCAATCCTCTTGTACTCGTGCTTTATCAATGTAATCCTATTTCCTTCATGAAATAAAATATCTTACATTTGATATCTTAGTGTTAGAACCCCTTTAGACTAACCTTGGAATATAATGCATTGTCAAGATCATTGCATACCTTTAGTAAAGGCTCTGCTGAGCAGATGGACGGATCCCAAAGTTTGTGCTAGACGGATCCCTACACTTAGGGAACCGTAGGATCCGGCAAACAGAAAATGCAATTGCATGCATTGTATTTCAAACATATCCTTAGAACACCTCACACTAAGCTAGACATAGTGTCTTAAGTCAAATTAAGTCCTTATCAAGTTAAGTAGATCCTTCCCACTCACACATAAACTCACCTAGATCACACTTAAAGACGCTTGTAGATCTATCGTTTCATTTTAATCCATTACTCTTCCGCTCTTAAGCTCACACATCATTTTTCACATGATCCCTCATATCTAAACGTTGGAAACCTCTTATAGCAAAATCGATCATAATCATCCTTACGACAAAATTGGTCAAAATTGATCAAATCCTAGTTTTTCCATTTTAAGCCTCTAGGATATTTTCCAAAGGATTAATCTAAGTCACTATCTGATCTCTAGGATCATTTAGCTTCACTTGACACTCTCAAAATCTTTAGTGTCATTTTTGTTCATTCATTGGTACTCATGAAAGTTCCAATTTCTTCCATAAAAGGCAATCATTAGCTACATCACTCATTACCTTCATGTACTTAAGCACCCCTTCATTTAAGACACTTAGGAGGACTGAAACACTCAAGATGATATAGATCTTAGACCTTAGAAACATCATTTCTACTCTTTCATAACTGCTAAGAGCCGGATCCCTAGGATTAGCCTAGACGGATCCCTCTAAGGAGGGAACCGTGGGATCCGGATGACAGATTATGTCAAACCTTACTAAAACAATCATTTCAACTCATCTTTCTAACTCAAACACTCCATTTCATCTTAAATGAGTTCCTAGATCAGTACAAACTCTGAAGTTTACTCTTGTGCATGTTAATCATCACATTCCAATGAATTTTAGTGGCTTAAGGCTTAAATGTACTTGCCAAATCTCTTGCTTTATAAACCACATTGTTAGGACTTCCATAGTCATCACCTTCATCCTAATTTTCAGCACTTAAGAAACCCTTACAAACTTCTTGAAATCATGTCATCATGAGGAAAACTCCAAGTAGTAACTTATCCACCAAAGAACCTCCCAAGAAAATTGCTCGTGTTGTACATGAAATTTCTTCAACCGAATCATCTCCGGTCAAGCCAACAAATGCAAGGATCTCTTCTCAACCAATCAAACCAATTCCTAAAAGGATAGTGCCCAAAAAACTACCTATGCCAAACACCATCATACCTCCTAGGCCAAACAATATCATCTCCACTAAACCATCACCATTGGTTCCTAGAGCTATCTCTTTTACATCTCCACTATCATCACCACACCTCTACAATTTAGAGGATTTGCCTTCTAGGCCGTCTCATCCGCCTCCGCCGACAACATTCTCCTCATTAGGAGGAATAATGGTACAAAATCAAGGTGTTGAGTCAACACTAGCTCCAGCTTACTTTTCGCCGTTTCCATCATATAATCCCATTTGGATTATGAGAAATCATCAAAGTCAACCACCCGACCATATGGAAGTTAACAATTCTCTACCACCTCCATCATTCTTGGTCGAGCCATTCTCAAATGCGCCTCCACCAATCCCTCCGTCGTTTGAAGCTCCACAAGCCACTTCACTTGATCCTTCGCATCAAGCCATTTCATTTCTTCCACCACCACTACCTAGCCATGACAAAGATTGCTATCATTGTCAACATGTTGAAAGTTTGATACATGAAGTACGAGAAGACCAACGTTTCATGTTCTATCATCTCCTCGAACGTTTCAACGAGATTAAACCTAAACAAAACTTAAGCTAGAAGATTTTAGTGGTGTCCTAGCATCAAGCGATAGTGGGTCTAGAAAATCCTAGTCATGTATTTTTTTTTTTTGTTTTCTTAGTTTTTAGAGTCATGTATATCATAACTATAGTTTTATTAAATGAAATTACATGCTACTTGCTATGTTTCTGAGTATATGATTACGTTGTATTCATATCTCACTTTTGTGATAACATTACTTGTTATATCACCATTGCTGAAATTGATCATCAGCTATACGGATCCCTCAAAATTGCCTAGACGGAACCCTACTAGGAAGGAACCGTGGGATCCGTGAGACAGAAAACTATTTTCCTACTAACTTAGACCACATTTGCAGGAAATTGTGAATTATACTTGCTTTCTAACCTTTGTTTTGTAGTTATTCAATCTACACTTGAAGACTTTGACACCCTAAAGCTAGGGGGAGCTTTGTGTCAAAGCAATACATTGCAAATTACTTGCAATATTAGGATTACGTTTCTTGATATCCCTTTGCAAAACTGCAATCATCAAGGGGGAGCACATTCGTCACTTAGACGAAATCTTTTGCAAACTTAGTTGCAAACAAACTAGCTTAGTATTACTTTCTTAACGCCCTTACATAGGGATGGACTCGTCAAGGGAGAGTAAAGACGAGATCCTTTCCTGTTACTTGCTCTCTATTTCTTTTTATTTCTTTCACATGTTTTTCCTAAAAACAATGTGTTAGTTTCCCTTCGAAGCTCTTTTTGTTTCGACAAAAAGGGGGAGAAGAAAGTAAAAACTAAAAATTCAAACTTTTACGAATTTTAGCTTTTCCTTAAAATAATTTTATGTTTTTTCATCAACAAAAAGGGGGAGATTGTTAATACAAATAAGCCGTAAAAACGTTTATTTATATTTTACGATCTTCTAATGTTTTGTCGATAACAAATGTAAAATCATTTTAACGAAACAAATAAAATACGTAAATGGTTTGAACTAATAGTTTCTAACATATTCATATTTTCACATAAAACACTAAAACAAGTATAAGTGATTTTATAATTTAATATTACATATGTACAATAACTGGTGTTTACATATTTGGGTAAAATATACACATAACTAGTATGTAGTATATTGGGTAATATAAATGGGTAGTAACTTAAGTATCATAACCCATTAGGCAAATACATTGAATGTAGTTGGGTACAACCCAAAGCCCATGACCCATGGATCTTGACCCATAACCCATTGCATGACATCATGCTTATAACATATATGGATAATATCCATAACCCATAGTTTTGACCCATACCCATGTGACTAGGTGTATTGCACTCAAGAGATACATTGTATCTAGCTAAAGACCCATGGATCAACCCATGACCCATAACCAAAATACCCATGGGTAAAAGGGAGCGTCCCACGTATCCCTAGCTTTACGCTAGACGGATCCCTTGTGGAAGGGATCCGTGGGATCCGGGGAACAGTAGAATTTTTCCTCTATAAATAGTGACCCATTTCTTCATTGTTTCTCACCCCTTTCTAACATACTTTCCCCAAGAGTTAAAAAATCTCTAACCTCAGATCCAAGAGATCTATGTTTGTAGTTTTGTTTTTGTGTGATCTTCTAGGTTCCTCTTAAAGGCAAGATCGCCATCTTTGAAGTCGAGCAAGCTCAAGTCCATGAGTTGCCATGCTTCCTCATCATCAAGACTACTCAAGTCTTCTTGTTGATGATTGTTTTTCTTTCCTAAGAAGTGTTGAAGACATTTGTGAATGGTGTCTCAAGTGTCAAGACGGAGATATTAGTGAAGGGTATCTATCGTCCATATCATAAGCACTTGTGATAAGTGCTTAGAAGTCAAGACTAGAAGCATTAGTGAAGGGTGCTTAGAAGTCAAGACACAAGACATTAGTGAAGGGTGTCTTGAAGATCTAGTTAAAGGCATTAGTGAAAGGTGCCTTAGATGTACATTCGATATGGTGTGTTTTGATGTACAAGATAGAGTAGTACTAGATCCAAGGATATTGATATCCTTGATGATGTTGTAAAGGAGTTGATCTCCTTTGGGATTAGTCGTTGGTGTAGTGTTGGGTAGTAGTTCCTCCATTGCAATAGAACTAGGTGCTTAGCCTAGTACCTAATAAAGGGTAGGCGACGTTGTGTAGGTGTGGTTCACCTTGGTGTGAAAGAACTAGGTACTTAGCCTAGTACCTTATAAAGGGTAGGCGACGTTGTGTAGGTATGGTTCACCTTGGAGTGAAAGAACCCGGTGGTTAACCTAGCACCGGAAAAAGGGTAGGCGACGTTGTGAAGGCTTCTCCGCCATAAGGAGATTGGTGTAGTGTTTACGAACTCTCGAGTAGGTGACTCGGGGAGTGGAGTAGGGCAAGGAAGGTGTCCTTGTAGCCGAACCACTATAAATACTTGCGTTGTGGTTTTGTGCATCTTACTCTTATCTTTTCATTACATACTTATATATGCTTGTTTATCAACATCCAACACACACATCCAAATAGATTGACATAAGTCGATCTAAATAGATTAAAAGGAAGTTTTAATTGGTAGGACTATTCAACCCCCCCCTTCTAGTTTTCCACAGTGTCCAACTATCTGCCACACCCGCTACAAGTTATTATCTTAATCCAGAAATTGAGGAGGCAGATCAGATACGGGAATTGTAAGTATTACAAACATTTCCTTCAATGTATCATAACAAAATATCGGATATGTTATATTCTTACAATCCTGACTACTACAGATATACTGAACTCATGGGCCCACCGATCCCACTAACAATCCCAGCAGGTCAGGAAGCCAGGTAGCGGAAATGCATCGTAGGCCAATATCACTCGCAATGCTCATGTCTATGAATCCTGAAGAACAAATGGTATTGTAATTCTCACCTATCACTTATCTATATTACAAAAAAAATAAGACTAATAGTTAATGCCCCCGATCAGCAACAAGTTTTTACAACCGAGGCAACGATAGTGCATATTGATGAGGAGAAAGGCTGGTACTTCAACCGTTGCCGAACATGTCATACGAAGATAGAGGACGGTCTTCCACATTGGCACTGCCAACAAGTGGGTACAAAGGCAACACCAAACTACAGTTACGCACAACCACTTCCTCACATCATTACAAAAACGCGACAGTCGAGTAATCCCATACAAATTAATGCGTGCAGTTATTGCTTGAAAGTGGTACTTCGAGATGGTACCGGTGAAATAGGTATGACCTGTTTTAGCCCCGCTGTTGATTCCTTGCTACCTCCATGTGATGAAGTGGTCAACTACATTCCCGAACCGAACCCATATGTGTTGCCACCAGTAATCCGCGACCTACTTAACACAACACATGTATTCCAACTGCATCTAGGAACAGGCAGCAGACAAGGGTATCCAAAATTTGTGTTAGACACTGCAACAGACTCCCTTCCTCCACTCCTTTCACCAATCCCTCCTCCACAGCAGGAAGTGGCATCTTCATCAACATCCAAACCGGTCATACAGGAAACGATCGAAGCCTCCACACCTGGCGGAACTATACCACCCCCACCACTGACAGATGAGCCAATTGAAAAGGTTGCGCACGTAGCTGAAAAGGTTCCAACAACTGCACGCAAACAACTGTTTCCACCTGATCAACCAGAAGAAGCTGAGTACGAGGCCAAGAAACTTAAACGCGAGTAACTATATACTGTCAACAAGGCTGATTTTCACTCTGCTGCAGCCATTAAAGACAACGTGACTGAACCGCGCCAACCCTCTTAAGATATATGTAAAATCGTTAGGAAAATGTACGTGATGTATAGAACGTTAGCCTAACTGTAGTATCAACTACCTGATGCATGTGACACCAACGAAATGTCCTGTACATTTTGTATCCACTAAACCGTACTAAACAGGCGTAAAAAACTTATGTACTTAATGGTATCTATAAAAACAAGGTTTCCCTACCATTAACCCCCATGAAAAAAGGCATTACACATTGTGCATCATCAAACTATATCTCCTCACAGGATTGGAATGGCATCCTCAACATATTCAAAAAACAATAATAATAATCATGGGTTATGAAAAAAAGATAAAAAAACAACAACACACATACCTTTATTAAACACAAACATCACATACAAAATACAGCTACACATTGATAACATACAATAATAAAAGGTACAACAAACTAGGGAACCACACTAGCTCATAAGACAGACACACACAACAACATCAAAGGGCCCTGATGCTATTAATACACCCTGCAGCTGCACGAAGAGCAACATGTGCATCACGCACCATTGCCTGAAATGCCGCCTGCTTCGTACGCTCGCGTGCTTCAACCTGCCTCAAATATGTGACAGATGTTGTGGCAACAATGCCTGGACCCTCTTGGAGTACCTCCTGAATAAGGTCTTCCAAGTACCTGATACGCGCCCCAATCTCAAAACAACGTGCGCGCACCATAGCCTCCCAATCACGTGCCGCGATAACTTCCCGTTCAAAGAACAAACACATTTGATCTTGTAACTCATCACTGTCACACCCAAAACTTAGCTCATCCAAACAATCTCTGCGCGACATATTTACAAACAAGAAGCAACACCAAAGCAGAAACAATCAAAGATTTACAAACAACTGGACCAATACTTATAGAAAAAAGAGGGGAATGCATGCTATCTTCCACTAACAATAGTATCAAGACCATGACAAAGCGTGCTATACAATAATGACTAGCATGCATAATTGGCAGAAAAAATCAACCATTCTACTGCAGATAAAGGTATATATTCTATAAAAAGCATAACAAAAGACTATTGAAAAAAAAGGGGGCACATACATCAAAAGCATGCAAAACCAAACAACAAATGCTTGCTGCCAAATCGCCTGAACAGCCACATTTGTCATTTAACAACCCATAAACATACATACCCGTTCCCAAACTGAAACGTTTAAAAACCGCATCGAGTAAACAAATATATATAATGTCACACATTTTCACACAACTTATTTACTAAAGAAGATGATAACACACCAATATTAAAAAATTTGAATGACAAGGGAAAAATACCAAGGTTAATATAAACATGCCATCAACTATTCAATTAACATTACCATAACTGCACCATTGTTCATTAACATAATACCGGTGGTTTACATACCAAAAGTGTAACCTACGACAGATTACATCCACCGCTTAACTATACATAAACATAAAACCACTACTACTAATCACCATTGCCATAAAGAAGTTGCCCAAAAGACTGCTACCCTATGTCCACTAACACTAAGCATCAGACGGTTGTTCATTGACCTCCATAAAACCAACCTGCTCCTCCTTCGTTGCTATCCCACCACGTATCCCATCAATAAGAGCATCAAGACCAACAAGTGTTTCGCGGTCAGCACGCTGAAGCTCAGCAAGTGCCTGCAAACAATCAATCGCCTCAGTATCAAAAGACCCATACCACTGCGTTTCTATGATAGTCCTCCTACGCTTCTCCATTTTCCCCACCAATTGTTGTCGCTCCCTCTCCACACGCACCAAAAAGGCACGATCCTCAGTCAACTCAGTGTTGAAAAGGTATTTAAACGCTGAAGGTAACTTTTCAGATCCGCTGGCGCTCTTGATCTCATCAATATTTGGCATTGCGCTCATCTTGACTTTTTTACACTAAACAGATAGATGAAGGATTGGCAAATGTGTTGTAACCTCTAAATAACTAGGTTAAATACACTACTTAAACAAACGCAACCCCTTACAAAACAGAAAATAATAATAATAAAATAAATAAATAAATAAATAAAAAAGGAGTCATGTACAAAGGAAAGGACACAAAAAAAGGAATAGGTTCCAAAAAAAGTTTCTATACATATGATTGTACAATAAATCGTACGACCAGGCCTTCGATGATGATCGAAGGGTATGAGGGGTGATATGCTTGCGCCAAACTTGTAGTCAATCTGCAATAAGAAATAATAGACACTTCGTTAAGTGATTGCGCAGGGGTTGGGCCCTGCGAACCACCTCCGGCGTGTGAATAAGTATGTGATATGAGTTATGGATAATATGATGTATGTGAAATACTGTGTTTAGTGAACATACCATTGAAATGACTTGTCCAACCTATTTATAGGTGATGAAAATAGCTTGGAGAGCGTTAGCACACGTTTAGGAGATCATGGGGGCGTCCCCTGATTTATGGTAACCGCTAGGGCTTCATCCCCACTATCTCGGACTTGGCGGGGAAGCTAAGGACATAGTGGGAACGTGGGGGAAGACCAAGTCAAGGTTCTTGTTTGTCTTGGCATCTTCAAGAGAAGACACCGAAGGGCATAGGCCTTCGGCTGGCGGATTCCCAACTGGTAACCATGTCAATGATGAATGGTTTTACGCCACCAATGACTTATAAAGAAAGACTTGGGTCTTCGTAATGCAATTTCGACTGAGGCCGAAGGGGGGTCCTTCGACCTGGTCGGAGGGTACGTCATCAAGCCCCCCAGTCGAAAGTGATATGTACGGACGAGCAATATTGCTTACGACTCAGAAATAAAAACGAAACCTCCCCTTCGTCACAAAAATGAACGAAGATGAAAAGTTTTGTTAATAGTGACCGCAATAAATGCATAATTAATCCTAACTAACCCTGTTTCCTCGGTACTAGTAAACATCCTTTCAAAATTTAAAAGGGGTTTGAAATCCGGTAGAAAAGGGATAGCACGGACACGTGTAGGGCTGAGATGCAACATTTGTAGGGTATATAAAATGCAAAAAACAGTAAAACCCTAACAAAGTAACTCTCGCCCAAAGTTTTTCACCTACTAAAATTCCTTTCGATCAAGCCTTCGACGAAACAAGGTAAAGCACTCCTTCTTCTTCTGTATTTCAAATATTTTTGTGTTTTTTAGAAGGTGTCATGTCAACCAACAAAAATTTTGTGATAAAACAACAAGGCTGCACATTAACCAGGGAGGATCTTAAAGCGTTCCTCACTGATTATCCCATTCCAAAAGAACACAAAATAATGCTACCGAGTAAAAATCAAGGGATATTTGATGCCCCTGAAAATTATGTAGGCTTGTATATCCACGCTTTCACCACTTCCAATCTTAGGATACCACTGCATCCTTTAATTTTAGAATTCCTCCGATATTATGAGGTACACATTTCTAGGTTCAACCCTTTTGGCCTAGCCAAGCTGACAACATACATTGTTATGTGCAAAGCTTATGGGTTTGAACCATCCTTGACTGTGCTTAGGGGTTTTTTGAATCTATACCCGGGAGGAGATTGGTTGACCTTGGCCAAGAGGGGTGAAAGGGATGTGCCCATATTGATAGATAGACCTTTTACGAACATAAGGAACTGGAAAGGCAAGTTCTTTTATATTCAGACTACCATTATCCCTCCTGGATACTCTGCATTGTTAAACCCAGACTTTCAATATGATGAGAAAAGGTTCACCGATCCATTGCCTTATACTGTGAGAAGAAACCCATTGTATCAGCGTTTGGCTCGTCATCCAGCTGACTGCCAGACCTTCCCTGAGCCAATCCTGTTCATGGCTGGCATTGCTGAGAGATGGGAAGGGTCTCCGTTGGTACCTGAGATAATTTGTGATGGAGAAAGTATGTATTTTTTAAATTAACATAAGAAACAAAAACTTATCTTGCTGATATTTATCTTATCTGCTTCTTTGTGCAGAGATGTCGTTCAGGAACTTTGTTGTGGCTGGAGGTGCCAAAGAGGTAAGCTTTCTTCCAAAGAATCCCCAAGAAACAAGCTATGGCGTGGGCTCCCCATCGGTGTCCATAAACAAAGACGAGGTGGAAGCCCATCCTGTCGAGCCTGTATCTTCTGCTCCTCCGTCAAAGGAACCCATAGATGTAGAAGATCAGTTTTGTTGTAGGACTTCCTGATACGAAGGAGCTTCCTTCTCCCCTAGCTTGTCACCAACTTATGAGCCATGTGATCCCATCCAAGTGGAAGGAGGTGATGAATAACATGTCCATAGAGAGGCTTTGTGATCTTCATGATAAAAGCTATGTTCGCCAGGGCATGCTTGACAACCAACTCAATGCTAGGACAAGGGAATTGCTCCGCGCTGTCACCAAAGCTCGAGAAGAAATGGATACTATGCTGAGGGGGGAGAAGGCTAGAGATCAAAAGTATGCAGACCTGGAGAAGAAGTGTGAGGAAGCATTGGAGGATTTTGATAAGAATCCCTTGGTTCAAGATCTTAGAGCTGAGAATGAAAAGCTCAAAGGTCAATTGGCAACGAGCGAGGCTGAGTGCAGCAGGTTAACTGTCGAAGGCTCTATGGTTGTTGGCTATAAGGAGCAGATATCTGTTCTTTCATCCAAGTGTGGAGGTCTCGAACAAGAGAGGTCAAAGTTGCTGGACCAAGAGATCAAGCTCCGAGAAAAGGTAAATGGCCTGAACCTCCGTCTGAAGATGCTGAAGAAGGACAGGGTGGACCTGGTAACCAAAGTGATCCCCTACATTGCTATGGAACTTTACCATAGCGATGATGTGGGGATTGCCATTGGGAATGTGGTGAATGCTGCCATTTTTCATGGCAAGTGTACCACTTTGGAGGAGGTGGCGAAGACTGGGGAACCAGTGGTGCTGGAGAAAATTCCGTATTACAGGGCAACTCATGAAAAAGAATATGATGATGCAGGTAATCACTTAACTGCTTTAGAGTTCCCTTTCCTTGCAGATGTGACGAAGGACCCAGCAGCCTCGATTGAGGATCTGCTAGCCAAGAAGCCAAGGACAGTCCAGCCTCCTTCTCCCTCCAAGAGGACTCCATCACCCCAGGTTCCATCTCCAGGCTCAGCTGATCCCACTCACTCCAAGGTTTAAAGAAGGCAACCATGTGGTTGTAATTTGATCCCCAGGGTGGTATGTACCCTGTTTAAAACAATTGTCTGTGCTCCGTTCCAGGCTTCGTGCCTGATGAAACAATTTACTTATTGCATGTTGGTAGTAGGCTACGGCCTAAGACAATAGTTTATAATGTTGGATGTTTAAGGCTACGGCTTGTTTTAGACTAGTAAAACTAGTCATAAATCTACAACGAAGCCACTAGGGCTCGAATTTTGCCATGTGTGATTCTTCTCTTTTTACTTTTACTTGCGTAAAAATATTTTTTACAACCTAAGGCGTATGGTAGATGCATAGCCTCATTGTGTGTAGTTACTTCACCAAGAATATTAGCAATCGTATAATTTGACTGCTGACAGAGGGTCGCGACCCACTCCGTCTTGATCCTTTAAGCAGCGAAAGGTTTGAAATACCTTAAGGCCATATAGGAAATTTAATGTGAAGTTGAGATGGATGTTATGCATATGAGCAAGACATGTTGTTTAGTCTTTGTACATCCCTTCGACATTCAAACTTATAAAGCGACTTGGTGGGCAAATCTTTGTTGTATTGAACGAAACAAGAGATTTGAGGGAAATGTGTTATTATCATTAAGTGGGTAGGGAGGATTACATCATTTTAAGAAATGAATACTAGACGCCTACCATTAATGCTTCTTTCCCCAAGTGAGAAGAATGCAAATACATTGATTGAAAGCAAATAAAATGCGTCCTTAGACATTGTAAGTTTCATACGTAGAACTTACGAAGAGTAGTGCCATTCCAGGTTCTATCAATAACGTCTCCTGCCAAGGTTTCCAGCTTGTAGGCTCCGTTGCCATACGCTTCCTTAATAACGTAGGGTCCTTCCCATGTAGGTCCCAGTTTACCCTGGTACTCAGCTTTACTTGCGCTATTGAGTCGGAGGACATATTCCCCTGGTTTGAAAGTCGAAGGCCTAACTCGCTTGTTATAGTACCTTTCAATCTTTTGCTTGTGGATAACCTCTCTAATGGAGGCTATTTCCCTTCGTTCTTCAAGTAGGTCCAAGTTACTACGGAGTCTTTCTTCGTTATCTGCTGCTTTGAAGTTCATGACCCTTTCTGTTTCGACACTTACTTCTGAAGGGATGACAGCTTCCGTGCCATATGTCAAGTTGAAAGGCGTTTCTCCATGACTTGACTTTGTATGCGTTCTATGTGCCCAGAGTACTTGAGGTAGTTCATCTACCCAACCGTGACGACTGTATCCCAGCCTTCGTTCTATTCCTTGTATGATGTCTCTGTTGGTAACTTCTACTTGACCGTTACCTTGAGGATGGTAAACGGAAGTGAAGGATTGTCTGATATTCAGACCCCTGCAAAATACTGGGAATACCCCTTCGGCAAACTGATTCCCATTATCTGAAATGATGATGTGAGGTACTCCGAACCGACAGATAATGTGTTCCCACACAAATTTTTCCATGTGTCTTCCTGTGATCATAGTTTTAAAAAGCGCGCCTTGAGGCGCGCCTTGGTGCGCCTCGCTCAAGGCTCAAGCTCTAGGGATTTTTTCGGATCGAGGCTCACGACAGGCATGAATCCCATAAAAAGCGCAGCGCCTTGGGCTTTTTGCGCCTCAGAGATGTAACAGGTTTTGGGGATGTTTTCTAAATATTAAGAAAAGATACATGGGCCTTATAAGTTATATATATGAGCCTTTTAAGTTATATCTAATAACCCTAATTTGGAAAAGAACTAAAACACACAATCAAGTGGGTAACTATAGATTCTGATCATTTTACAAATATGTAATCTCTCTCACAGTCTCACGTCATAAGTTTTGTAACACCCCAACCCGACAAGGGTAAAGATATCACAAATACAGTTTCATATCAGAACTTTAAGTACTATCCAAAAGCAGAAGTCTTTACAAAATTTTCAAAGAAAACATAAATAACATAATAATCAAAATAAATCTAAGATCTCTAAGGTCAAATCTTGCTCTCAGTTCTACTCTCAACCCAGATCAGCCATCCCATAAGCTCATCTTGAATGCCTAAAAACCTGCCGCAAGAAAAGAAAATGCGGCTGAGCTTACAAAGCCTAGTGAACAGATATAACAGAACAAAAACTAAACAAAAACAGAAATACAAAATTGAAACAAAGAAACGAATAACAAAGTCGTAACGGAATGAGATTCAATGAATCATGGAGGATTCTGAGGAAACACAATTACACAGAAATCCGGAAGAACAAATAACAAATAAGAACAAACACATAGCACATTACTGACACAAATGCAAACACATTAAAATAACCAGACCTTAACTAAATCAGGAAATTCGAGTGCATATAAGCCAAACGAAATATCAAAACTAACAGAAACAATTTCTATGAAGTAAACATGACATTCACACAAATCAGATAAGTTACATTTAATAAACTTAACCAGTGTCGTAGCAGCGGAAACAGCAGTCAACACATAGTAGTCACACATACCAATGAGAAAACCTTACAAAAACTATAATTAAATGAACTAGAAGCATAACATAGCAGATAGTAAGTTAACATGCCAGACATTATAAATTAAACCATTTTCCCAGATCAAACTTTAGTATAAGCAGAATTTAAACATGGCAGGTTACACATACAGACAGAAAACACAGTAGACAAACTATAACTCAATAGACAAAGACATGACATAGCCATTAGCAATTATCAGAACAGATATCATAAACTAAACCAGTTCTCAGATCAAATCTTAACATCAGCAGAGTTTTAACATAGCAGATCAAACATAAGCAGATAGATACCCTAACGTATAGGCAAAGTTCATAAAATAACTGAACCATCATACATACTAAACTTCCAAAACACTCAATTGTACACTAGCACATTCATCTTGCAGATCAACGAATTTCACATAACGATAAACTAACATAACATCAGATGACAGCATGCGAAATATATTTAAACATATTATTCATAACCTAGCATAGTAGGCGGTAGTCACATAAACATACAAAAGCATAAACACATATAATAACATATAATAAGCCGAACACATAATTATAAACACTTGAACATACCGAATCATAATCAGAATACTTAACATAGAAATAACAGATAAAGATTTAGTTAACTACCACGAGCCCAGAACATATCATATCAGAAACATCATACTTATACAGAAATAATCTCAGAAAAATAATTTGGAGTATCTAGCTCCCAGAGTTTTGGGAAGACGCGTATTGCACACGACATCATTCACCAGACAATTTATATTGGATAACAGATCAGATCTAGGATGCATCCATACGCCCCAACAGACAGATATTGGTCATATAATATAACTTGAGCTCATAACAGATAACAGATAAGGGACGTGGCAGAACTTCACTCTACTGCCCTAAAGTCATGTCAGAGGTGCATCACTGACACGGACATGGAACCCCCATGACTAGTTAATATTTGGCTCGGGTGTCAAACTATCTTAGGTCAAATAGATTTTCATAAATGACAATAGATCATAATCAACACAAGGTCACAGATAACATATTAGATAGTTCATATCATAAGGTTCATATTCAGATATTCAGAAGTCAGAAGTTCATATCACAATCACAAATCATACATTCATATCTAGAAGTTCATAATTAAACTTAGTGAGGTTCAATAAATATGCATATCAGAGACTTCATAACACAAGTTCAAAACAAATATTGCATGGATCAATAAAACAGAAGTGCAGATAAACAACAGATCAAACAATCAGGAAAGGGTTCATAGCAATGGCATCGGAAACCCTAATAAGCATAAGAAAGTGACAAGAAAAGGAGATCATGAGAAAACCTTTACTAAAAAGGTCAGAATATCTGTACCTTAAAGTAAATGAGAGAAAAGCAAACGAACGAGTGAATCACGAAGATATAACGTCGCGTCTCCTTCAACGAATCTACACGGATTATGATTTATTTAATACTTATTAGCATCATTAAAGCTATAACGGATTACTCGCATTAACATTCTTAGAGTTATAAGTATATTTCCATTTTATAAGCTTCTTATGCATTTGTAAGTGTGTTACCTATTGATATCATATTTTATCTTTCAGTTTCTTAAACTCATATTCGGACCAGATTTTAGCGATTTTTATAAAATACTTATTTAGCTCAAATGAAATCAAGCAAAATTCCAGGGGTTCCCATATGATTTATAAGACTCTCCAAAAATTGGTGAGTTCTATCTCTATGCCAAATGGCCTATGGAAAATCACAAGTCCAGACCTATCCAGAAAGTAATCAGAAAATACACCTTAAAAGTTTACACTTATTGGACCTGTTTAGACACCTTGGAAAAATTCCCAAAACTCCCAGAAATTCATTTATATCCTAAATGTCAATCCTGAAAAAGGAGAGCTCCCAATTCATTATGGTTTGCAAATGAAAAATCAAACAATCCAACTAAATTTCAGACCCGTTTTCTCAGCTTTGACACTTGATCTTGTAAAATTCAAAAATACGACTTAGACAACTCCAAATTCGACCAAACCACTTGGAAAACTTAACTAAGACATAAAATAAACTTTTCCCACAAAAACCCAGATTATTGCCCTTATAAAATTGGATCTATAACACACACAAATTCGACATATGATGCTGTCCAGTTTTAGGGTTTATTAAAACCATTATAATCACATGTTTAGACCATTAATTACACTTAGGGTTCCATTCCAATTAGGGTTTCGAATTTATTAGGCATGATAACATTTATATATATGTGATTCGGTTTCATACTGTTCGACAAACACAAGGCCCGATTCAAACATGACATATTACAACATATTATTAACGTTATGTGTATCAAATGAGACGAGGAAGACTTGGTTATACCTTAGCTTGCTCACGTTGGGACTAAACTCGCGACACCAAGGGATTAGGGTTCGGCCGAATGAAAAAGAAAGAAAGAAGAGGCAAACTAGGGTTCCAAATTGAGGTTAATGTGTTGTATATATAGGTGGTACAAATATGTTAGGGCTTTAGGGGGTGGGCTTCGGCTTGGGTCCAACCGAACAAACAAACACACGGCCCAAGGGGCTCCCTTGGACTCTCGGCTGGCAAAAGAAAACGAGCCCAGCATGGTTCACCATTAAACGAAAACAAGGCCCAAACGATTTACGCGAGACGTTTAATCTTTCGTCGTACAATGTCGATCACATACACATATTCGTTAAGTTTTAATTATTCGTAAGTTAGATTTTAAATTTCGTTAAACGAATATAAATGTATTTTACGTATTTAATAAATGTTCGATTTCAAGGGTATTTTAGTCTCTTAACACGTTTCGTATTTTTAGGGTTTTACAACTCTCCCCTTCTAAAATGAAAATTTCGTCCTCGAAATTGAACAAGACGGAACAGAATAGAAAAAAATCGGATTTCAGAATTTCAAGGAACATAGCGAACGCGAAACTTATCCTAGAACAAACGGATTCTTATCAGAACATTTAAAATCCTACTATTCAGAAATCAAAGCAAAAATCAAATACTTGAAACGGATAATCATATACTTATCATAGTAATGGCAGAAAACAGATGAGATGCAGAAAATCAAACGACACGCTCTAACTTATTCGGATCCCTAATGATGAGAACAAACATATACATAGACAGAACGAATCCTAACGATCTCACTAGTCGCAGATAATCAAACTAAAAGGATCTAATGTTCCTCAAACACTTCACGAAATATCCTATGATCACAATAAGGGTACACGGAGACGTACACATTTAGAGCAAACATAGCAATCCATAGTTCACACAAATCATAACAATTTCGGTCCAACGCGCACAAAACTTACACGTAACAGATATCGACGAAAAACTTACAACTAGGTACGGAATTTCAAACGAACATGCGGAGTGCCAAATAACGGATACAAGTCATATTCTTTTCACGTATCAACCACAGGCATTTCCCCAGACGTCATATAATTTCAATAAGTTCAAATTATATGATCTCGGTATTATCACGTTGATCAGGCGTCATAATACTTGCATCACATAACAAGTCCTCATTATCATCATATTCTGTCTCGGGTCATGACAAACCACATAAATAATATCAGAACAAAACGGATAACATATAGATAACAAGCAACATACCAAAACAGACCAGGTACACATTCATGCAGCATATAACACATCAGACAACTTACCATATCACAATGAAAGGAGACCACCAACCAGCATAAAACGGTTCCTCATGACTCATTACTGACGATCCAAAAGAAAACTGGGATATTAACAAAATGCCAGACGATAAACTTCACGATTCAAACCGAGTTCCGAACAAATCAGAGAAAAGCAATACGGATCAGAATCACTTAGCAGAATATCAAACCGTCACAAAACACATGACAAACGAATCAGAATATCACAAGTCGCGCCCAAATCATATGAAGTAGATGAACCTTCCCAGCCACCGGTTGAATCATGTCTTCGTCGTCGCGTCTTTGGTTGATTCGTCCTGCTTCCTCCAGCAGCATCCTGATGTCATCCAGCAGCACGACAGTCGGGTGTGGCTTCTGCTTCACGAGCCTCTCCAGCACAGGAACTGTTGCAGCAACGCAGGGTCGGCACCATCTTCTTCGGCTCTGCGGGTAGTCTCCATCTAACGATCGACAAACGGACGAGCGAAAACAAAATAACAAAATTCGATGCGAACAGAGGAGGGCCAATTCAGTGAAGGCAAAAGGATATCGAAGTCAAATCTGAACGACCATCAAAAGGAATCGAAAAATATCTGAACAGACGGAAACCTAATGTCTACCCAATCCTCACAGGTCATAGCCTAAGCTCTAAGGGTCCTAAAACCTAGAGCTCTGATACCATAAATTGTAACACCCCAACCCGACAAGGGTAAAGATATCACAAATACAGTTTCATATCAGAACTTTAAGTACTATCCAAAAGCAGAAGTCTTTACAAAATTTTCAAAGAAAACATAAATAACATAATAATCAAAATAAATCTAAGATCTCTAAGGTCAAATCTTGCTCTCAGTTCTACTCTCAACCCAGATCAGCCATCCCATAAGCTCATCTTGAATGCCTAAAAACCTGCCGCAAGAAAAGAAAATGCGGCTGAGCTTACAAAGCCTAGTGAACAGATATAACAGAACAAAAACTAAACAAAAACAGAAATACAAAATTGAAACAAAGAAACGAATAACAAAGTCGTAACGGAATGAGATTCAATGAATCATGGAGGATTCTGAGGAAACACAATTACACAGAAATCCGGAAGAACAAATAACAAATAAGAACAAACACATAGCACATTACTGACACAAATGCAAACACATTAAAATAACCAGACCTTAACTAAATCAGGAAATTCGAGTGCATATAAGCCAAACGAAATATCAAAACTAACAGAAACAATTTCTATGAAGTAAACATGACATTCACACAAATCAGATAAGTTACATTTAATAAACTTAACCAGTGTCGTAGCAGCGGAAACAACAGTCAACACATAGTAGTCACACATACCAATGAGAAAACCTTACAAAAACTATAATTAAATGAACTAGAAGCATAACATAGCAGATAGTAAGTTAACAGGCCAGACATTATAAATTAAACCATTTTCCCAGATCAAACTTTAGTATAAGCAGAATTTAAACATGGCAGGTTACACATACAGACAGAAAACACAGTAGACAAACTATAACTCAATAGACAAAGACATAACATAGCCATTAGCAATTATCAGAACAGATATCATAAACTAAACCAGTTCTCATATCAAATCTTAACATCAGCAGAGTTTTAACATAGCAGATCAAACATAAGCAGATAGATACCCTAACGTATAGGCAAAGTTCATAAAATAACTGAACCATCATACATACTAAACTTCCAAAACACTCAATTGTACACTAGCACATTCATCTTGCAGATCAACGAATTTCACATAACGATAAACTAACATAACATCAGATGACAGCATGCGAAATATATTTAAACATATTATTCATAACCTAGCATAGTAGGCGGTAGTCACATAAACATACAAAAGCATAAACACATATAATAACATATAATAAGCCGAACACATAATTATAAACACTTGAACATACCGAATCATAATCAGAATACTTAACATAGAAATAACAGATAAAGATTTAGTTAACTACCACGAGCCCAGAACATATCATATCAGAAACATCATACTTATACAGAAATAATCTCAGAAAAATAATTTGGAGTATCTAGCTCCCAGAGTTTTGGGAAGACGCGTATTGCACACGACATCATTCACCAGACAATTTATATTGGATAACAGATCAGATCTAGGATGCATCCATACGCCCCAACAGACAGATATTGGTCATATAATATAACTTGAGCTCATAACAGATAACAGATAAGGGACGTGGCAGAACTTCACTCTACTGCCCTAGAGTCATGTCAGAGGTGCATCACTGACACGGACATGGAACCCCCATGACTAGTTAATATTTGGCTCGGGTGTCAAACTATCTTAGGTCAAATAGATTTTCATAAATGACAATAGATCATAATCAACACAAGGTCACAGATAACATATTAGATAGTTCATATCATAAGGTTCATATTCAGATATTCAGAAGTCAGAAGTTCATATCACAATCACAAATCATACATTCATATCTAGAAGTTCATAATTAAACTTAGTGAGGTTCAATAAATATGCATATCAGAGTCTTCATAACACAAGTTCAAAACAAATATTGCATGGATCAATAAAACAGAAGTGCAGATAAACAACAGATCAAACAATCAGGAAAGGGTTCATAGCAATGGCATCGGAAACCCTAATAAGCATAAGAAAGTGACAAGAAAAGGAGATCATGAGAAAACCTTTACTAAAAAGGTCAGAATATCTGTACCTTAAAGCAAATGAGAGAAAAGCAAACGAACGAGTGAATCACGAAGATATAACGTCGCGTCTCCTTCAACGAATCTACACGGATTATGATTTATTTAATACTTATTAGCATCATTAAAGCTATAACGGATTACTCGCATTAACATTCTTAGAGTTATAAGTATATTTCCATTTTATAAGCTTCTTATGCATTTGTAAGTGTGTTACCTATTGATATCATATTTTATCTTTCAGTTTCTTAAACTCATATTCGGACCAGAATTTAGCGATTTTTATAAAATATTTATTTAGCTCAAATGAAATCAAGCAAAATTCCAGGGGTTCCCATATGATTTAAAAGACTCTCCAAAAATTGGTGAGTTCTATCTCTATGCCAAATGGCCTATGGAAAATCACAAGTCCAGACCTGTCCAGAAAGTAATCAGAAAATACACCTTAAAAGTTTACACTTATTGGACCTGTTTAGACACCTTGTAAAAATTCCCAAAACTCCCAGAAATTCATTTACATCCTAAATGTTAATCCTGAAAAAGGAGAGCTCCCAATTCATTATGGTTTGCAAATGAAAAATCAAACAATCCAACTAAATTTCAGACCCGTTTTCTCAGCTTTGACACTTGATCTTGTAAAATTCAAAAATACGACTTAGACAACTCCAAATTCGACCAAACCACTTGGAAAACTTAACTAAGACATAAAATAAACTTTTCCCACAAAAACCCAGATTATTTCCCTTATAAAATTGGATCTATAACACACACAAATTCGACATATGATGCTGTCCAGTTTTAGGGTTTATTAAAACCATTATAATCACATGTTTAGACCATTAATTACACTTAGGGTTCCATTCCAATTAGGGTTTCGAATTTATTAGGCATGATAACATTTATATATATGTGATTCGGTTTCATACGGTTCGACAAACACAAGGCCCGATTCAAACATGACATATTACAACATATTATTAACGTTATGTGTATCAAATGAGACGAGGAAGACTTGGTTATACCTTAGCTTGCTCACGTTGGGACTAAACTCGCGACACCAAGGGATTAGGGTTCGGCCGAATGAAAAAGAAAGAAAGAAGAGGCAAATTAGGGTTCCAAATTGAGGTTAATGTGTTGTATATATAGGTGGTACAAATAGGTTAGGGCTTTAGGGGGGTGGGCTTCGGCTTGGGTCCAACCGAACAAACAAACACACGGCCCAAGGGGCTCCCTTGGACTCTCGGCTGGCAAAAGAAAACGAGCCCAGCATGGTTCACCATTAAACGAAAACAAGGCCCAAACGATTTACGCGAGACGTTTAATCTTTCGTCGTACAATGTCGATCACATACACATATTCGTTAAGTTTTAATTATTCGTAAGTTAGATTTTAAATTTCGTTAAACAAATATAAATGTATTTTACGTATTTAATAAATGTTCGATTTCAAGGGTATTTTAGTCTCTTAAAACGTTTCGTATTTTTAGGGTTTTACAACTCTCCCCTTCTAAAAAGAAAATTTCGTCCTCGAAATTGAACAAGACGGAACAGAATAGAAAAAAATCGGATTTCAGAATTTCAAGGAACATAGCGAACGCGAAACTTATCCTAGAACAAACGGATTCTTATCAGAACATTTAAACTCCTACTATTCAGAAATCAAAGCAAAAATCAAATACTTGAAACGGATAATCATATACTTATCATAGTAATGGCAGAAAACAGATGAGATGCAGAAAATCAAACGACACGCTCTAACTTATTCGGATCCCTAATGATGAGAACAAACATATACATAGACAGAACGAATCCTAACGATCTCACTAGTCGCAGATAATCAAACTAAAAGGATCTAATGTTCCTCAAACACTTCACGAAATATCCTATGATCACAATAAGGGTACACGGAGACGTACACATTTAGAGCAAACATAGCAATCCATAGTTCACACAAATCATAACAATTTCGGTCCAACGCGCACAAAACTTACACGTAACAGATATCGACGAAAAACTCACAACTAGGTACGGAATTTCAAACGAACATGCGGAGTGCCAAATAACGGATACAAGTCATATTCTTTTCACGTATCAACCACAGGCATTTCCCCAGACGTCATATAATTTCAATAAGTTCAAATTATATGATCTCGGTATTATCACGTTGATCAGGCGTCATAATACTTGCATCACATAACAAGTCCTCATTATCATCATATTCTGTCTCGGGTCATGACAAACCACATAAATAATATCAGAACAAAACGGATAACATATAGATAACAAGCAACATACCAAAACAGACCAGGTACACATTCATGCAGCATATAACACATCAGACAACTTACCATATCACAATGAAAGGAGACCACCAACCAGCATAAAACGGTTCCTCATGACTCATTACTGACGATCCAAAAGAAAACTGGGATATTAACAAAATGCCAGACGATAAACTTCACGATTCAAACCGAGTTCCGAACAAATCAGAGAAAAGCAATACGGATCAGAATCACTTAGCAGAATATCAAACCGTCACAAAACACATGACAAACGAATCAGAATATCACAAGTCGCGCCCAAATCATATGAAGTAGATGAACCTTCCCAGCCACCGGTTGAATCATGTCTTCGTCGTCGCGTCTTTGGTTGATTCGTCCTGCTTCCTCCAGCAGCATCCTGATGTCATCCAGCAGCACGGCAGTCGGGTGTGGCTTCTGCTTCACGAGCCTCTCCAGCACAGGAACTGTTGCAGCAACGCAGGGTTGGCACCATCTTCTTCGGCTCTGCGGGTAGTCTCCATCTAACGATCGACAAACGGATGAGCGAAAACAAAATAACAAAATTCGATGCGAACAGAGGAGGGCCAATTCAGTGAAGGCAAAAGGATATCGAAGTTAAATCTGAACGACCATCAAAAGGAATCGAAAAATATCTGAACAGACGGAAACCTAATGTCTACCCAATCCTCACAGGTCATAGCCTAAGCTCTAAGGGTCCTAAAACCTAGAGCTCTGATACCATAAATTGTAACACCCCAACCCGACAAGGGTAAAGATATCACAAATACAGTTTCATATCAGAACTTTAAGTACTATCCAAAAGCAGAAGTCTTTACAAAATTTTCAAAGAAAACATAAATAACATAATAATCAAAATAAATCTAAGATCTCTAAGGTCAAATCTTGCTCTCAGTTCTACTCTCAACCCAGATCAGCCATCCCATAAGCTCATCTTGAATGCCTAAAAACCTGCCGCAAGAAAAGAAAATGCGGCTGAGCTTACAAAGCCTAGTGAACAGATATAACAGAACAAAAACTAAACAAAAACAGAAATACAAAATTGAAACAAAGAAACGAATAACAAAGTCGTAACGGAATGAGATTCAATGAATCATGGAGGATTCTGAGGAAACACAATTACACAGAAATCCGGAAGAACAAATAACAAATAAGAACAAACACATAGCACATTACTGACACAAATGCAAACACATTAAAATAACCAGACCTTAACTAAATCAGGAAATTCGAGTGCATATAAGCCAAACGAAATATCAAAACTAACAGAAACAATTTCTATGAAGTAAACATGACATTCACACAAATCAGATAAGTTACATTTAATAAACTTAACCAGTGTCGTAGCAGCGGAAACAACAGTCAACACATAGTAGTCACACATACCAATGAGAAAACCTTACAAAAACTATAATTAAATGAACTAGAAGCATAACATAGCAGATAGTAAGTTAACAGGCCAGACATTATAAATTAAACCATTTTCCCAGATCAAACTTTAGTATAAGCAGAATTTAAACATGGCAGGTTACACATACAGACAGAAAACACAGTAGACAAACTATAACTCAATAGACAAAGACATAACATAGCCATTAGCAATTATCAGAACAGATATCATAAACTAAACCAGTTCTCATATCAAATCTTAACATCAGCAGAGTTTTAACATAGCAGATCAAACATAAGCAGATAGATACCCTAACGTATAGGCAAAGTTCATAAAATAACTGAACCATCATACATACTAAACTTCCAAAACACTCAATTGTACACTAGCACATTCATCTTGCAGATCAACGAATTTCACATAACGATAAACTAACATAACATCAGATGACAGCATGCGAAATATATTTAAACATATTATTCATAACCTAGCATAGTAGGCGGTAGTCACATAAACATACAAAAGCATAAACACATATAATAACATATAATAAGCCGAACACATAATTATAAACACTTGAACATACCGAATCATAATCAGAATACTTAACATAGAAATAACAGATAAAGATTTAGTTAACTACCACGAGCCCAGAACATATCATATCAGAAACATCATACTTATACAGAAATAATCTCAGAAAAATAATTTGGAGTATCTAGCTCCCAGAGTTTTGGGAAGACGCGTATTGCACACGACATCATTCACCAGACAATTTATATTGGATAACAGATCAGATCTAGGATGCATCCATACGCCCCAACAGACAGATATTGGTCATATAATATAACTTGAGCTCATAACAGATAACAGATAAGGGACGTGGCAGAACTTCACTCTACTGCCCTAGAGTCATGTCAGAGGTGCATCACTGACACGGACATAGAACCCCCATGACTAGTTAATATTTGGCTCGGGTGTCAAACTATCTTAGGTCAAATAGATTTTCATAAATGACAATAGATCATAATCAACACAAGGTCACAGATAACATATTAGATAGTTCATATCATAAGGTTCATATTCAGATATTCAGAAGTCAGAAGTTCATATCACAATCACAAATCATACATTCATATCTAGAAGTTCATAATTAAACTTAGTGAGGTTCAATAAATATGCATATCAGAGTCTTCATAACACAAGTTCAAAACAAATATTGCATGGATCAATAAAACAGAAGTGCAGATAAACAACAGATCAAACAATCAGGAAAGGGTTCATAGCAATGGCATCGGAAACCCTAATAAGCATAAGAAAGTGACAAGAAAAGGAGATCATGAGAAAACCTTTACTACAAAGGTCAGAATATCTGTACCTTAAAGCAAATGAGAGAAAAGCAAACGAACGAGTGAATCACGAAGATATAACGTCGCGTCTCCTTCAACGAATCTACACGGATTATGATTTATTTAATACTTATTAGCATCATTAAAGCTATAACGGATTATTCGCATTAACATTCTTAGAGTTATAAGTATATTTCCATTTTATAAGCTTCTTATGCATTTGTAAGTGTGTTACCTATTGATATCATATTTTATCTTTCAGTTTCTTAAACTCATATTCGGACCAGACTTTAGCGATTTTTATAAAATATTTATTTAGCTCAAATGAAATCAAGCAAAATTCCAGGGGTTCCCATATGATTTAAAAGACTCTCCAAAAATTGGTGAGTTCTATCTCTATGCCAAATGGCCTATGGAAAATCACAAGTCCAGACCTATCCAGAAAGTAATCAGAAAATACACCTTAAAAGTTTACACTTATTGGACCTGTTTAGACACCTTGGAAAAATTCCCAAAACTCCCAGAAATTCATTTATATCCTAAATGTCAATCCTGAAAAAGGAGAGCTCCCAATTCATTATGGTTTGAAAATGAAAAATCAAACAATCCAACTAAATTTCAGACCCGTTTTCTCAGTTTTGACACTTGATCTTGTAAAATTCAAAAATACGACTTAGACAACTCCAAATTCGACCAAACCACTTGGAAAACTTAACCAAGACATAAAATAAACTTTTCCCACAAAAACCCAGATTATTGCCCTTATAAAATTGGATCTATAACACACACAAATTCGACATATGATGCTGTCCAGTTTTAGGGTTTATTAAAACCATTATAATCACATGTTTAGACCATTAATTACACTTAGGGTTCCATTCCAATTAGGGTTTCGAATTTATTAGGCATGATAACATTTATATATATGTGATTCGGTTTCATACGGTTCGACAAACACAAGGCCCGATTCAAACATGACATATTACAACATATTATTAACGTTATGTGTATCAAATGAGACGAGGAAGACTTGGTTATACCTTAGCTTGCTCACGTTGGGACTAAACTCGCGACACCAAGGGATTAGGGTTCGGCCGAATGAAAAAGAAAGAAAGAAGAGGCAAATTAGGGTTCCAAATTGAGGTTAATGTGTTGTATATATAGGTGGTACAAATAGGTTAGGGCTTTAGGGGGGTGGGCTTCGGCTTGGGTCCAACCGAACAAACAAACACACGGCCCAAGGGGCTCCCTTGGACTCTCGGCTGGCAAAAGAAAACGAGCCCAGCATGGTTCACCATTAAACGAAAACAAGGCCCAAACGATTTACGCGAGACGTTTAATCTTTCGTCGTACAATGTCGATCACATACACATATTCGTTAAGTTTTAATTATTCGTAAGTTAGATTTTAAATTTCGTTAAACGAATATAAATGTATTTTACGTATTTAATAAATGTTCGATTTCAAGGGTATTTTAGTCTCTTAACACGTTTCGTATTTTTAGGGTTTTACAAGTTTATATCTTGAACTGATTTTTATTGATTGTTTATTTTATTGATTTGTAAATAACGTCATAAGTTTATTTTATCTTCAAGCATCACATCATAGGGTGAGTATTTGTATGATTTGCATTATGCCTTGAATATTAATATGTTGCTTGCTTGATATTTGGGTTAAATTGTGAACTTTGTTAGATGTAAGTTTGCAAGTGTAGGACACAAGCATATTTAGTCTGATATGGATTTTAATCTATATGTAGTTCATCGAGCCAAAGAGTTGATCCATTTGAGAAGTGACAGCTGGTCCATTTTAATCTTTATAATGGCTATATGTGTCATGTATTAAGTATTTAATGTTATTTTGTGTTATTTAAGCTACATAAATGGTCACATATATTATAAAAAAAACTTAATGTATTTAGTGCGCCTCGTATTCATGAATCCCGCGCCTTGGTATGCGCCTCGCCTCGAGGCTCTTTGGTCCCCTTCGCGCCTTAGTGCGCCTTGAGCCTTTCAAAACATTGCCTGTGATGGATGCCAAAGGCTTTGCTTCCACCCATTTAGTGAAGTAATCGATGGCTACGACCAAGAACTTTACTCATCCAGGAGCAACTGGCAGAGGGCCTACGATATCTATCCCCCATTGGCTGAAGGGCCATGCGGACGTTACGGAAGTCATATCTTGCTTTGGTAGCCTTGAGACTTTTGAGTGAACTTGACATGCTTCACACTTCTGAATGATGTCTACAGCGTCTCTGTGCATCGAAGGCCAGTAATATCCGACCCTCATGACTTTGGAGACAACGGAGCGGGGTCCTGCGTGAAGTCCGCAGGATCCTTCATGCACTTCTTGGATGATGTTGGCAGCTTGCCTTGGCCCTACACAACGGAGCCAAGGGGATAGAAAAGATCTTATGTATAAGTAATTTCCCATGATCCTGTACTGTGGTGCTTTGATGCGCACCTTTCGAGCCAACTTCGAATCCTCCGGCAGTATGCCGCTTATTAGATATTCTCTAATTGGAGTCATCCAATTCGAGTCTTCCTCCAGTATTACGTCAGACACCTCCTTTCGAACGATGGACCTATCTGCCAATACTTCGACCAAAACTTCCTTTGTTAAATGAGCAAATGCCATTGATGCCAGTTTGCTAAGTGCATCCGCCTTCTTGTTTTGGTTTCTTCGAACATGCTCTATGTTGTAAGATGTGAACCCTTCGAGCATTTCTTTGGCCTTATCCAGATATTGCTTGATCACAGGTTGTCTCGCCTCATAGGAGCCTTTTATCTGGTTGGCCACTAGTTGTGAGTCAACAAAAATAGCCAAGTCTTCTACTTCCATATCTTTGGCCAATCGGAGACCTGCTAACAAGGCTTCGTACTCCGCTTCATTGTTCGTAGCATCGAATTCGAAACGAAGTGCGTAAGTGTATTCCTTCCCTTTGGGATCAACGAGCATGAGACCTGCACCAGAACCATCGGAGCTGGAGGCTCCGTCAGTATAAAGTTTCCACCCTTCGATTGCCTTAGCGGGCTCCTTTTCAACAACCTTTTTGTCATGTTTCGTTTCGGAGGGTGTTTCTGCTAAAAAGTCTGCCAATATTTGCCCTTTGACCGAGCTCCTGCCTTTGTATTCAATATCATGTTCTCCTAGCTCGATAGCCCATTTAGCTATCCTTCCAGATTTCTCCGGCTTTGAAAGTATCTGCTTAATTGGCTTGTCGGTAAGTACGGTTATGGGGTGAGCTTGAAAGTACCTTCGAAGGCGTCTCGCAGCATGAACTAAAGCCAAAATTAGCTTCTCCAATGCTGGGTAATTTAGCTCAGCTCCCTGTAGTACCCTACTAACGAAGTATATGGGGATTTGCTTCTTCTCCCTTTCTGCCAATAACACGGCACTGATGCTTTCGAAAGAGGCTGCAATATACATGAACAACACTTCGCCTTTGATTGGGGCCGTAAGTGTAGGTAGAATAGCCATGAATTCCTTGAGCTTTTGAAAGGCTGCTTCTGCATCTATGCTCCATTGGAACGTCTTTTTGTCCGTGCATCCTTTGAGTGTTTTGAAGAACGGCAAAGATCTGTCTGCACCCTTCGACAAGAACCTGCTGAGGGCTGCTAGCTTTCCGTTAAGACTTTGCACTTCCTTTAGGGACTTAGGAGGCTGCAAATCTGTGATGGCTTTGACTTTCGAAGGATTGGCCTTAATACCCTGCTTGGTGATCAGATGCCCCAAGAATTGTCCTTCTTCCACGCCAAAGGAACACTTCTTGGGATTTAACTTCATATTGATGGCGCGAAGCTGATCGAAGGTTTCCTTGATGTCGGAGAGCATATCTTCCTACGATCTACTCTTAATGACCATATCATCTACGTAGGCCTCCAGATTCCTGCCTATTTGCTTGTGGAAGGCTTTGTCCACCAATCGTTGGTAGGTGACACCTGCATTTTTCAAACCAAAAGGCATCTTTTTGTAACAATAAACGCCTTTTCCTGTAAAAAAGGTTGTCTTCTCTTCGTCTTCTTCGGCCATTTGTATCTGATGGTAACCTTTATAAGCGTCTAGGAAACACTTTAGTCGAAACCCTGACAGGGATTCCACCTTCCAATCAATCTCTGGAAGAGGGTAGCAGTCCTTCGGACAGGCTTTGTTAATGTCAGTAAAATCTACGCACATTCTCCATCCTCCGTCATGCTTTTTGACCATCACCGGATTGGCCACCCAAGTTTGATACTTCACCTCTCTGAGTATGCCTGCTGCCACGAGTTCGTCCACTTCTTTGCATGCAGCGGCATTTCTTTCAGGAGCTAGACTTCGACGCTTTTGTTTGATGGGTTCAATATGTTTGAACTCATTGAGCTTGTGTTCAGTGCCGAAGGGCTTTCCGTCTATGGTGAGAGTTCTGGGGACCCCCGTCATGTCAGAATAGGTCCATGCGAAGACATCTGCATTAGCACGAAGTACCTTTTCCAATTCTGCTTTAAAGGAGGTTGGAAGTTGCTTTCCGATTACTACTGTCTGATCGGGGTAGAGATCATTTACCACGATGCGTTCTTCAGCGTTAGCGCAACTGAGAACATCTTTCGAAAGTTCCTCCAAAACCTGTTTGACCCTCTTGCTTTCTGTCGTAGACTCCTTCACCTTATAGCTGGAGAAAACCGTTCCAATGCCGAAAGGTGTTTGGAATTTGATCGCGGCATGTATGGTTGAGACAACGATGCCCATCTTCTGCATTGCTGTTCTCCCTATCAATAGGTTGTAGGGAGATTCCGACCTTACGATCGTGAAAACCAGAGTTTCTGTTCTTTTTAGCCTCCCTTCTCCAATCGTAACCTCTAGAGGGACTTCTCCCAAGGGCCATGAGTGTTCCCCTGAGAACCCTACTAAGGGTACCTTTGAATCTACTCTCTTCGACCTTATTGAAGGTTTGAGCTTTAGGAAACAACGTTCGTAGATAACTTCGCAGGAGCTACCGCAGTCAAGGTAGACTCTGTTTACTTCTCTATTGGAGATCAAGACTTTGATGACCACGGGGTCATTTGAAAGAACTTTCCCTGTGATTGAAGGGAAAGTGACATCTCCTACTCCGCACAAGGCTTCCTCTGCTTCCTTCCTCTTTGAACCAGAGTCTTCTTTATAAACCATGAGGATGGGTGCTTCGACAGGTGTGGTATCTTTCCCCAACTGTGTGTAGGAGGCTTTTTCTTTGCCTCTCTTTATACCCTTCACCAAATGTCCCAATTGGCCAGACTTCACGGCCTCTTCTATCTGCTTTTTGAGTTCTCGGCAGTGATTGGTGTCGTGACCGTAATCGTCATGGAAATAGCAAAACTTGGAAGTGTCTCTAGGCCTCCCTTTGTTTGCCAAACGAGGAGGAGGATCAAAGGCCTTCGCAGCCTTTTCGGTAGCGAGTATCTCCCTTGGGGATTTGGACAGATTGGCCAGGAGGCCATGGTTGATGTTTTTGTGGTATGGAGTAAACCTGTCCCTGCTCTTGTGTTTGTTTCTTGACCCTTCCCACGAAGGATGCTTCGGGGCCTTGTTGTGATTTTCCTTGTTTTCG
This sequence comes from Chrysanthemum seticuspe, assembly GCA_019973895.1. Lineage (NCBI taxonomy): Eukaryota > Viridiplantae > Streptophyta > Magnoliopsida > Asterales > Asteraceae > Chrysanthemum > Chrysanthemum seticuspe. The sequence continues at coordinate 330,888,143 of BPTQ01000008.1, read as the reverse complement.
ACCGGAGCCCCGTTGGTGGACACTTCTTTTGCTTCGATCCAGGTGTAAGCCTTTTCCACTAATCCTTTATAGGTTGCAGGAAGATCAGTGGAAAGGAATTCAACCAAGCTTCTGTTCCGTAGGCCATGTACGAAACCTGAGATGCGCTGGTCTTCGTGCAAACCCATTATCTGCAAGGTGTCATCAGTGTATCTAGTAATGAAAGCCCTGGTGCTCTCGTTCTCCTTCTGCTTGATGTTGTGCACTGTTAGGTGCGTTCTTGTGAACTTTTTCTGTTGGCTGAAGTGTGACCTGAACTTGGCTTTAAGATCATCCAAATTCACAATGCTACCTGGTTTTTGCCCGTTCCACCATATACGAGCAGAGTCTCGTAGGGTGTATGTAAACATGTGACAAGCAACAGGCATTACCCACTTCTGCATTCTAATAGCCCCTTCGAACAAGTGTAAAAAGTTATCCGGATCCCCTTTTCCATCATAAGTACCAATATGTGCGGGCATTTTCAACCCATCAGGCAAAGGGTAGTCTTCTATCCACCTTACGAAGGGTGTTGTGGAGCCCATGGGCTCCGAATAGAGGCAGTTATAAGGTGGCATGTATGTAGGGGCAGCATTGTATGGGTTATGATTTGGAGGTATTCCAACAGTATTTTGGTTAACATATTGGGGGTAAGCAGTAGGTATATAAGGTGGGTGACTTCCAACAGGATACGAAGGATATACCATAGCTTGCCCATAGGGCATGCTTCCGTATGGTTGAGTAAAATTGGGGTTGTTAGCCTGCCCGTTAGGTGGGGGATAAACCCCTTAAGGGTAAGATTGAGCCTGAAAAAGAGGGTACATACCATGAGGAGGAAGATTTCCTCCCCTATTTAATTGAGATGGATTGCCTTCTACGCCGGATGCGTGAGAAGGCTGTAGTGGAACCCCTGCCTCATTTCTTCCCAGATGAGCCGCCAACAGTGGTGGCAAATTAACTTCCATAGTATCCCTTTGATGACTTCTTCCATTGGAGCCTTCCATCGTTCCTTCCCTTCTTGTCGGAGCCCGTTCCGGAGCATCTTCGAAACCAACCGACCTTCCACTAGGCCTTCGGCTACTTGGAGACCCTACCCTTAACACTGAGCGAGTAGCCCCAGGAGCCAAGGACCTAGTCTCCATTTCTAACTCTTCGTCATACTCATCGCTTGAGTATTCTAACTCCCTACGCATTTCCGCATTCCGGTCTTTCCTCCTTCGAGCTCTTAGTAAAGATTCTAATGCTTCGATGTTAGCTTCGACAAACGCTGGACTGATTACCGGTTCAGGGTTAGCCGAGGTTGAAGCATGATTGTTGGGAGTTATTTCAGGGTGAGATCGTGTGGTAAAAGTGGATGCGGTTATATTGGGAAGGTTGCTAGGATCATTGACTGGGATTGGTGTCAAGGTCGAGAAACCCGGAGGGGGTGTATCTTCTCTTCCTTGAGTCATGCCGTAAAACTAGTGAGAGTGATTGACTGGGTGTAAGTTTGGAATAACGAGACCAATAGTAGTGGGTCCCACGGAAGGCGCCACTGATTGTACAATAAATCGTACGACCAGGCCTTCGATGATGATCGAAGGGTATGAGGGGTGATATGCTTGCGCCAAACTTGTAGTCAATCTGCAATAAGAAATAATAGACACTTCGTTAAGTGATTGCGCAGGGGTTGGGCCCTGCGAACCACCTCCGGCGTGTGAATAAGTATGTGATATGAGTTATGGATAATATGATGTATGTGAAATACTGTGTTTAGTGAACATACCATTGAAATGACTTGTCCAACCTATTTATAGGTGATGAAAATAGCTTGGAGAGCGTTAGCACACGTTTAGGAGATCATGGGGGCGTCCCCTGATTTATGGTAACCGCTAGGGCTTTATCCCCACTATCTCGGACTTGGCGGGGAAGCTAAGGACATAGTGGGAACGTGGGGGAAGACCAAGTCAAGGTTCTTGTTTGTCTTGGCATCTTCAAGAGAATACACCGAAGGGCATAGGCCTTCGGCTGGCGGATTCCCAACTGGTAACCATGTCAATGATGAATGGTTTTACGCCACCAATGACTTATAAAGAAAGACTTGGGTCTTCGTAATGCAATTTCGACTGAGGCCGAAGGGGGTCCTTCGACCTGGTCGGAGGGTACGTCATCAACATATAATTCAAAACCGATATAGCAAACATTTTTAAACTTAGAGAAAACCGAATAGAGAAGTTAAAAACACACCCCCTCCGCATCGCGGCGGGTTTCATGCTCGTTTGTTTTGGACAAGTGGGTTGGGTAAACAATGGACCCGTCTCAGCTGTCACATAAATTAATCCGTTTTGACTTCTTGTCTATCACACCTGGCAGATCAATTTTTTGCAACCTCCACCTGTGTGTAATCTTTCTGTTAATTGAATCCCGATAGTGTTGTTGATATCTAACGTTTAATATTTCAGGTGGGATGATGATGTGGTTTTCAAGAACCAGGCTCGTGGGGAAGCCAAGGCTCCAAAGCGTTTCATCAATGACACTATCCGTAGCGACTTCCACCGAAAGTTTCTGCAGAAATACATGAAGTAGAACCTTGTTTCATAGGTCAAGGATTGGGAATAGGAAGGAAAGTCCAAAAAGATTCTGGTTCCTTAACATGTGGATCTCGTTCTTTGTATCAACTTTTGGCTATATGATTGTATAATACTCGACAGTATTGAATTTGTGAGCTTCATTCTGCAATGAAACACCTGGATAATTCTATTTGTAATAGTTTCCATGTACTGTACATCTACTGTTGAAGCTTCTTTTAATCCTTGTTACATGTCCGGTTGTTTTATATTATGCTGGTAGATCAATAAGTACTACTGAAAGTATGAAAAAGGAGACTGTGCAAGGTTATACAACTTTTTAACGTAAATGATTGATTAAACACGATTAGCGCATACTAGTTTGTGAGTAAGAAGGCTTGTTGAGGTAAATTATCAAATAACTGCTTAAGTATAAGCTCCGAGCTTGAAATAGCATTGAGACACGACAACTCATGCCAGCTGTTTAGATAAGCCAAACACCCAATTTTATTAGCCACTGAAAATAAATGAATTTAGACGGAAAGTTGTCGTGTATGAAATTTGTTTGTTTCATTATAGCGCTCATTTCGCCACAATACTTATAGCGGGTCAAAATGGGTAATTATTTTACGAGTCCGCCATACTTGATTTAACGACTTTCTACCCAATTTGACATGCGTAACCAATAGATCCATATTTTTTTTTCAGCTAAACTGCTTTTTTTAGCCAACATAACCTAGATCAACCGAAAACAAATGTACCAAAATTGACATCACTACTTGCAACAATCAAGGATCAAGTTTTATTGATTATATTTTATTCTTTTTTGTAATTTAATTGTAAGAAAAAGCCATAAATGCTCACTTATAACTGATATAGGTTATTCCTATATTTAAACAGAAGTACGTTGTTGGCTAGGAAAATCTGACCAAACGGTCTTTGATGAGTACTCAGAATAGCCTATAACTATCCTAAGGAAGCTGAACCCATGGTGACTCATAGCCCTATAATTTGAAAGGTTTACTAACCCTGAAAGTTCAATATCTGTGAGTCTATATGTTCTTCAGCAACAATGAGGAATCAAACTATAACTGTTTATTATTTTATTCCTTTTTGTAATTCAGTATGTAAGAAGAAGTTGTTACGCTCACTTACTACTGATTAAGATTAGGATATTTGTATATTCAAATAAGGGGAGATTGTTGGGTCGGGTTTTCGACCTAATTGTCTCTAACAAGTATTTAAACATAAAATAGCCTAATTTACTTAGTCTCTAATAAGGATATGGGAGAATAGCATTCACTGATAGAGGTGCACAAAAACCGGTTTTTACCGGTTTTCGGTTTTTGGAAAACCGGTTTTTAAAAAACCGGTTTTGCCAAAAATCAGTTTCGGTTTTTTCGGTTTTTCCGGAATCGGTTTTTTTCGGTTTTAAATGTTCGGAATCGGTTTTTTTCGGTTTCAAATGTTCGGAATCGGTTTTTTATCGGTTTTTTACCGGTTCAGTTTTTTCGGTTTTAAATGTTCGGATCCGTTTTTTATCGGTATTTTACCGGTTCGGTTTTTTTTCGGAATTTAAAACATTTAATACATTTCGAATACAATCATAACTTTTATTTAAACAATACAATCATACAACTAAAACTATAAAATACTAATACATTTCGAATACAATCATAACTTTTATTTAAACAATACAATTATAGAACTAAAAATAAATAAATACTAATACATTTCGAGCTTAGGCATGGCCATCACCCAAAAACATATTAGTATACTCAAGTATATCGAGCTTCGGCATTGCCATCACCCGTGTATACTCAAGAAATTAAATCATCCAAAAATTCTTCTACATCTAACTCTTCAACATCAAATGGTTCAAATTCACCTTCATCTAATTCGGTAGCCGGAGGTGATATCCCCATGTCATCTTCTTCTTGTGCTATAGTTTCTTCAACTTCTTCAATCGAACCTTCCAACGATGTTTGATGTTGTACCCTATCTACTCCGTCCATATAATCTTTCAAACATACACATACTTCCACGGATTCGGGGCTAAGTTTTGTCCTTTTATCCGATATAATTCGACCACTATGAGAAAAGGCCGATTCGGAAGCTACCGTCGAAGCTTGGACCGCTAATAAGTCACGAGCCATAGCGGCTAAAATTGGAAATTGGATTTCCCTTTCTTTCCACCAAGCCAAAATGTCAAAGTTTGCAAACTCATCTGGACTTAAAGTTGTTAAAAAGTTTGTAGCCATATATTGTCCCAACTCGCTTGTCGGGGCCGATGATCGTTGACGCTTTGTAGCGTCTTCACGTAAAGTATTATAAAGGTTTATGTTAATGTCCCTTGTCATTCGAGACGAACCGGCCCGCATTGGGTCGAGAATTGGGTTTGGTTGTTGACCATATTTTGTTGTATAAATTTCAAACAATTTTTTAAAATAATCATTAAATTTAAAAACTTGAGATTCTATATAGTTGGGATATTCACCGTCCAACCCAAAAGATAATTCTAAATTTTCCATTATTCTTCTTATTAAAAGTTCTACGCCTCCAACATTTAAACATGGATTAAGTGTGGCGGAACAAGTATAAACCAAAGGTAAACTAGCAAAATATTTTATAAATCTCTTTTTTATAACTTTAACCATTTTTCTAAACATTTGAGTATGTGAGTCTTTTAATTCGTCTAATTTTTCCGTCATAGCATAAACTTGATTTAAAACTAATGGGCTAGTTGGGTAATAAACACCCGATACTATAGTTGTTGCCTCTTTAAAAACTTGTAAAAAAATAGTTAAAGCATGTAGTCGTTGCCAATCTTGGTCATCTATCGAAGTAGAACGGTTTTTTTCAACAAGTAATTCATTAAAAGCATCTAAAGTAGTACGTTGTCGTAATATATTTTCAAACATAATGCAAGTAGAATTCCACCTAGTAGGTGTATCAAATTTCGGTCCTAGCCATGGTTCACCACATTGTTTACGAAAACGTTTATAGTTCATTTGTCGTTCATTACTCGAGCGATATATATTTTGTTAACATACCCCTAAATGTCAAACGTAATCTCTCACATATTTTTAATGCCGCTTGAACGGATAAATTTATAACATGAGCAACACAACGGGAATGAAAAAAAGCACCATCTAAAATGGGTTTTATACGTAATTTTAACAATTCCATAGCTCTAGTATTATTAGATGCATTATCTAGTGAAATCGTAAAAACTTTATCATCTAAATTATATTCAATTAAAGTGTCATGTAAAATTTTTCTTAAATTAGATCCCGTATGTGGATAACCAAATAGTTTAAAAGCAATTGTCCGTTTCATTAATAACCAAGATTCGGGATTAAACCAATGAGCCGTAACGACGAGATAAGAATTTGCCGAACCATGTGGTGCGGTCCAAACATCCGTAGTTATAGAAACACCATATTTATAATCATGAAAACCATTAATAATATCATTTTTAGCCGTTTCCCATATATTAAAAGCATCACTTCTAAGTTTAGTACGACTTACTTGTTTATACCGCGAGTGTAGCCTCTTTTTGATGATGGCCGTAAGCTTGGCGTTGTCGAAGAGGTTAAATGGATAAGTATATTGAATGACCCACCCCGCAAAATCTCTTTGAAGCGCATCATTATCATATACACAAATTTGACCATCCTCACCAATAGTACCGTCGGCATTTTGAGGTACCGCGGAACATTTGGCTATATGACCCTTTAGTGTAGTGTTAGCCCCGGAAGCATAAAAGCTCAAACATTTTTTGCAACGCGCCTTTTCCGTCCCATCCTTCATAACACACAAATCCATATGATTAAAAACCTCGGGATTTCGTGAAGTTGGTTTAACATGATGAACATCATCTTGTGTGTAATGTTTTCGTGACCGGGAAGACTCAACGGAGGGAGGATTAGTGGAAGCTTGTTGTGATTGTGTGTTTTCCATTATAAAGAAATTAGAGATAATAGAGAGATTAAAGAGAGATTTGATGTGTTTTAAGCCTCAACCCAAAACACATATTTATACTACAAGTTCTAGCTTCAAAATACTCAAAAAAATCAAAAAAAAGACAAGAAAAAACGGTAACAAACATGTCCCAACGTCTACTGTGCTACAGTGCACGTTTTCCAGTTGACCGGTTTTAAAAACCGGCGAAAACCGGTCAAAACCGGTTTTTAAAACCGGTTTTCGCCGGTATTCAAATCCAACGGCTCGTTTGACTTTGCGTTGACCGGTTTTTAAAACCGGTTTAACCGGTTTAAACCGGTTTTTAGCGGTTTTCGCCAAAAAAAGAAAAGAAAAAAAGGAAATCGGTTTTAACCGGTTTTTTCAAAAAACCGGTTTTACCCAGTTTTAGAACCGGTAAAAAACCGGTCCGCTGGAAAAACTTAAAACCGGTACAACCGGTTCGGTTTACTAAAACCGGTTTCGGTTTTGTAAAAACCGGTTTTGTTGAAAACCGGTTCCGGTTTTGTCGTCCGGTTTTTTTGAAAACCGGTTTATAGTTGCATGTCTACTCACTGATAAGGATCAGAGAGTAAGACACCCTCTAATTAAAATTAAAAGTCTTACTCTTTGATGGTTATCAGAAAATGTTACTCCCTCATGGTTATTAGAGGATGTGATGGCTATTAGAGAGTATCACACCCTAACGGTTATCAGCGAATGTAACTCACTAATGATCATCAGTGGATGTAACTCACTGATAAAAGAAATCAGTGAGAGTTGTATAAAGCTCAATCAACTATCAAGCTTCTATGAAAGTCGAAGACCAACTAAAGAAAAACTTTACAAATTGATGCGGTGTCAGGGAGTAAAGTATAAAGAGCTACAAACAACACCAGAGTCACTAAGAAGATCTGAAAAATGTCTCAATGACCGTGAAAAATTATCTCTGAAGAGCAACTTAGTCTCTGATAAATGGGCGGGAAACTTCTTGGGAAGATAAGAAAAAGGTCTTATCACTCAGATCATCTTTACAACTTTGTAATTACATAGTAACCTAAATACATACATACCAATAGAGCACAAATTCTAAAACCCATACCTTTTACCCTAACAAAATCACTCGAGAAAAACCGTGCTTCTTAAAGGGTAGGTTGACAAGAATCCAAACAAACTGCTTCAACTAACAATATACAACTGCAAAGTGCAAACTGCTTCTTAACTTGAAATATCATTCGAGTCTTTTTCTTCTGTATCTGCTTCATCCAAAACAAACTCTACATACAAATCCTTGAGAGCTATAACAACTGTTGTTATCAATGGTCCCATTATCGCTCCCTACATCACCATATTTGACAGTTAAAAGAACCAGTAAACAAAACGAGAAAAGAAAAACATAGTACTAACAAACACCATATAAGCATTTTGAAAATAAAAAATCATTAAGATCTGATATTTAGCATGCCATTTTCCTAGAAAACAAGATTTCATATAGTAGGCACTCAACTCGCAATGCTTACTCCTGTTCCTATGTGACAGGAAGTGCATGGCATATATTTTATTGATATTGGGTAACATTAAAAAAAACAAGTTATTTCTCAAGTTAAAAGAGGCAACTTCAACCCATTTATGTAAAACTGGATCGCTGTGGGTTCTATTTCATTGATAAGGTTCAACATAAGTAAAACAAGTCGATCTGTCGATCAGTTTAAGTGTCATTGTTACAACTTAAATTTGCAGGTTGACTCCATAAAAGTATAATGACCATCATGGACCACTTTGCAAAGCACGCTGCTGTTTTATGAAATCTGCCCAGATTATTAATAAACGCAAGACAAATAAGGACAAAAATTGGCAACAAAGCAACACGACCAAAACTTTTTTGAGTTGCTCTAAATATTGCCAACTTAGCTGGCACCTATAGTTCAAGTCATAAAAATAGTATATACACAAAACGTAACAGATTGGTTTCCTAGAGTGTATTCAAATGCACAGAATATCCTAAATCGTTTTGTTTAATAAAACTATATTATTATTGCACATTCATATATAAAAATAAAAATAAATATAAAAACAGATAAAGAAAGTGATTGCGGGTTAATCGAACCCGTTTCAGCTCTTAACTTAATAGCTAACAAGTCCGACCCACACATTTACCACGATTAAAATTTCAAGAAGTACATTTTTAGTGAAATAACAGTACGAGGGGTAGATTCGTAAACATACCTCAACTGCAGACGGAAACAATGCAACTCCACCAATGATACTAAGCCCTGTGAGATACGCACTATGACCCGGTATATCTTCTTGAATTTCCGACGCACCATACTCAATAAGCCCAATATGAATAAGCGCCAGACAACACGCAAGTATGTATTGTCCTTCAAGCATCAATTCCAGCCATACCATGAACGTCGAAACAAAATACGGAATAATCGGAAAAAATGGGCTAAGGACCGCTATAACAGTGGACGTATACAAAAATTGTATATCAAATAACTTAAACAAAAGCCAAGTAAGACACCCTTGAAAAAAAGCAATCTCAACTGTTGCTAAAAGTACACCCGAAATAGCTTTATTAAGGACTTCAACACACCGAGTTCGAGCTGGTTTTGAGATCGGTATCATACACATAACTTGTTCAGTAACACCACCAGAATCCGAAGTTATCAAAGAATACAAAACCCATATGAAAACCGTCATTTGTGAAACAAAATTTAACACACCTGCTGCACCCGACACAATCAACTCAACAATGACAAAAACAAGCTTACTACTGCCACCAATTACCAATTTACCATTTGCTAACACACGTTGAATCACATCTTTCCCCTGAAAAGCAATAGCTTTTGCTTTTTGAGTAATATCCGCCCTGCTAATCACAACTTCTTTAAAAAGAACATTTATCTCGGGATATATCTCTCCCCATTCTCGATTAATAACACGTTTTTTCAAACTAAGAATTTTATCAGCCAACGGATTTCGCACAGCTAAAGCAGTCGAACGTGCAGAACTATTACTAAACCGAGGCGAAACAATATTCTTAATCTCCTCAACTATTTCAGTCATATTATACTGAACCGCCAAACTATCAATCTGCTCATAAACTGTTTCATAAAACTGATTAGTATACCGATCCACCATTCCCGACACGTCATTCTGATCCATCCATTGCTTCAAACCAATCTTTTCAGCGTAATTACTTTCCTCAACATGAGACTTAATCGAAAAAACTGCATCCTTACCTTCCACACCAACTTTATACGACAAAAACACAACCATAGCTAACGACCCAACAATCATCCCCACAATCAAACCAATCGCCACAATAGTCTCCAACCCATTCAATATTCGTTTAGTAAAAAAAGCCGAATACGGACTCCGCTTAAAACTATGATTCCTAAAAGACGACACATACAACATAGTATTATCCACACTACTACTAGTAAACATAAACCCTAACGCTAAAACACTCACAACGCCAAATCCACCAAGATTCTCATACAACATAACGAAAACCCAAAAAGCCACCAACCATCTTAATAAAATCGAAAACCCGGATCGTTTCCGCTTCAAAGCCCTTAACTTTCCGCTTTTCCGCCAAAAAACTTTTAACAAAATATCCCTAAACTGCACTAAAGCCCCTACGAAAACCCGAAAAACCGAAACAGGGATAGCTAAAACAGTCTCAGTCAAACCCATCTTTAGAGGCTCACCCCAAAAGGACACTAAAGTCTGCTGAATCCCTCTTAATGGTATCGAACAAAGTACGGCCCACAATATTGGTCTTAAATATTGCTCTAGCAGCTTATACACACCATAAAATATAAAAAAAGTTAGCACATAACCTGCATGTGCTGTTGCTATGTATAGTGCTAAACGGACCTGGCTGTCTTTTGTGGCGGCGGCTTCTGGCGGCGCCGCCGGCGGCTGTGACGGCGGCGGCTGTGGTGAATCTGTTTCGAGCATGTCATGACTGTCTTTTGTGGCGGCTACTGGCGGCGGTGGCGGCGGCTGTGGTGAATCTGTTTCGAGCATGTCATGACTGTCTTTTGTGGCGGCTAGTGGCGGCGGTGGCGGCGGCGGTGACGGCGGCGGTGGCGGCTGTGGTTTGGGGGTTGAAGCTGTTTTGAACATGTCTTGCCATGGAGGTGAGTTTAAGGTTTGGTTAGGATCATTGTATGGAACTAGTTTCATATCTTGGTTTTTTTCTTTCATTTTTTTTTGAGGATAATGAAAATATTTTTTTTTATAAATATAATATAAAGTTTTGGAGATGAAATAATGGAGTTTGAAACTTTGAATGGCTGTTGTGATATGTGTGGGGGTAGACACTTGAAATTAAAAAAAAAGTGATGTTTTTTACAGGCTGCTTTTAAAAGTGGTGAAATAAAGAAAGCTGGAGTTTGAATGATTTGATAACGTGGGGACATGAATATAACACATGGAAAGTAACATTTTGGGGGCTTTTTCTGCTTATGGGAATATTGAATACGACAAATTTGGATGCATTATTTTTGTAGTGTGGAATCATCTTCTTGAAATTATGGTATGATTATGGATGTTTTGTAGATTTCATTGTCTATGAATTTTGCTTTAATATTTCTTTGAATCATACGGTGCTAGAAAAGAAAAGGCATAGATGTTGAGGTTGTTAAATGGTGAGATTGTGAAAATGGTGACATTGTATCTAGAGGTGTCAGGCTTGTCGCAGTGGAGCAAAAAAACATCGGTTGGGCATGCAAAATACACACCCACGACCGATGTTAGATCGGTTGGGTACCAATGTGGGAGATCGGTTGGCCAAGGAATTTGTGGACATCGAGTGTTTCGGCGCTCGATATTGGAGCATGTTTTAGGCTAGTCCCGACGCATTCAATTAATACAAATTTTAAAAATTCGACAGTTTGGTCATACAAAAAAAAAAAAAAATCAAACCTATTTTACCACTCTATAAATACACACATTACCTCAAACACAAATCACAACTTACCATTTTCATCTATATTCAACTCAATCTAATTCTTATCCAACTTGAAAATGTCAAAGAAAAATACACCACAATCAAAAACCCGACGATCACGACTACCCCAAAATGCCCCGGATCTAAATTTCTCGCCGGAAAACAACTTCGAGTTAACCGGCATATCACCACAACAAAACCGGCCTCCTATTCGCTTTCGTCCGCAAAGTTTTGATTATCAATCACAACTACCCCAAGCAAATCAAAACCAAAACGCGTTTTATCTTAACCGTCCTTTTGTCCCACCGCAACGTTCTTACCAAGATTACCGGCAAGAACCTAGTGGGTCTGGTTACCATCCAAACATGGACTTCATTTATCCTTCTCAACCGTATCAACCTTATTCCCCTATTCGAAGCACTAATCTAGACATGAATTTGGAAGATTGGATGGGGGAGTATCCGACACAAAACTACCCAAGTCAAAACTACCCAAGTCAAGATGCTTCGATGGGACAAGGTTCGGGTCACGGTTCGCACCACGGTTCCATTCCCGTTGATGATTCTGATGATGAGAAAACCGCTTCCGCTGAAGAGATGTCCCCCATCAAACCAAGGCAGCCATCTAGACGTGCTTCAAAGGCCAAGGACAAAGGCAAGATGCCGGAAACAAGCAAGGGGAAAAACAAGAAGGCAGCAGATCCATGGACAAAGGAGGAAGAGGTGGTGCTTTGTAAAGCTTGGGTCTATGTGTCGGAAAACGCGGTGAGAGGAAATGCCCAAAACCGCTTCAAGTTTTGGGAGCAAGTGATTGAGTACTTTAAGAAAGAAACAAGGAAAGACCGAACCTATGACTCCATCACTACCAAATGGAAGAGCAGGATTCGTAACAGGGTTGGAAATTATTGTGCTATCATGGAGAATATCAAGAACACCCATGGAAGCGGTGAGAATGATATCGACGACACCTCAAAAGCTCTTAAAGAATACCGTATGACGTACGGTCATGATTTCACTTTAGAGGAGTGCTACGATGTGTTAAAGGGTCATGTTGCTTGGAAGGAGGTTGAGTTGCCGGCTATATCAACAAATAGTCGGAAGAAAACAAAGGGTTCTAGCACTACCTCTGGTTCAACGGCAGCTCGTGATCCTTTCGATGTTTATGACGTTGATGATTCTGCTGAGGAAGCGACTAGAGAATCACGACCGGTTGGTCGTGACAAAGGAAGGAAGAAAGCATCCTCCTCCTCTCGTGATGGTGATGTTCCATCATACTCATTTATGCAATTCCATCATACTCATTTATGCAATCGTTGGCCAAAAATTTCTTAAGGACCAAGAAGCCGTCAAAAGAGGATAAAGATAAGAATAAGCAGGGTTTAGAAGATACTTGGTTACGGTTAAGGGAAAAAGAGCTCGAGATAAAACAGGCAAAACTTGAGCTCATGAGGACATCAAAACGGGAGTCAGACATCATCTTCTACAACACCCCAATCGATCCAAATTTGACCGGCCGCCAACTAGAAGAGTTGGAGAAAGTTAAGGCAGCAATCAAAGAACGTTACAATTTAGATTATTAGTTTAAGTATTCTAGTGCTTATTTGAATTTCGTATTGTAATGTTTTTTTTTTTTTTTTAATTTCGCAGTGTAATGTTTTTTTTTTTTAATTTCGTAATGTAATGTTTTTTTTTTAATTTGAATGAAATTTAAATTTAATATTAAAAATGTTTGAATTAAAAAAAAATAAATAAATAAAAAATAAAAAAATAAAAATCCTCGGGTCGTCGACTGGGACATCCGGGTTGTCTCAGGTTGCTGGAGAGAGAAAGCTGACGTGGCGCAGGTTGTCCCAGGTCGTCCCAGGTTGCGACTGGGACTAGCCTCATAAACCCGAATCCGAACTTGAATAGACTATTCGAGTCAGGCTTTCAAAATTATATTCGGTCAACCCAAATGACTCAAGTTTTAAATAGGGTTGGGTTTGGATATGTTTTTAATAGTCTCAACCCAAATTGACCTGAATCCGACCAACACGACTCGACTAACACTTTTACAATATAAAAATATTGAACTAAGACATTTTTTTAATCATTTTACATATACTCGGGTGATCCGAACCCGAATTGACCCGACCCGAACTGACTCGAACCCAACTAACCTGAGTTCTAAATAGGGTCAGATTCGGGTATGTTTTTTAAGCCTTGACCCGAATTGACCCGACTCAAATTGACCCAAACCCGACCGAATCAACCCGAAAACACCCCTAATTGTGTGTCTCATATCATTTTAGCTATTTGGATGGTCATGACAACAATAGTCGACGGGTCGAGGGATTTTATCGTTTCAACATGAGCTAGTTCATTTCACTAGATCATGCTTATATACTTTGAGATATTTTCTAAATCACGAGTCTTTACTTTTCACAGTGCCACCACCCGGTCATGTAAATGTGTCAAAAATTGTTGAGTTAAGGTTTCGGTGGGTTATGTCTCATGTCATGCTTTCTACGTAACTGCGCTTGGTTGGTCATGATTGTATCTTAGTATGTCATATATTCACTTTATTTTTGTTTTTTAGTAAGCATGGTTTCTGACTTTTTAATCGACTAATACACGAGGTTTGAACACACCGGCACACATACGCAAATCAGGTAAACTCGTCTTTTTTCATGAGGATGGCGTGACCCTTCATAGTTGTTCGCACATAGTAGAAATTGAATTTGAAACTACACATTTTTAATGTGATAGTCACAAATCTCTTTGACACTAGGTCACTATCAGTAGTTGATATTAAATCCTCGTTTGGTCTTGTTTTGGTTAGCGTAATAGTATGATGTAGGGTTGATTTGTTAATGTTACGCCCCGAGCCCATTTTGACCATAAACTTTAAACTTTACGCATAAAAGATTTGACTATAACGGATCTTCTATTACTCTTTAACCAACTGATAAAAATTTATAACAAAATAGCCATTGTGAAACTAGACTCGATTACCTTCGAAAGGCCGGGTATAAGTCAATATTATTCTGCCATCATTGCACAATTTTGATGTTATTTCTTAGCACACTTAATTAAAATATACCCTTTTACGTGAGTGCAGAGTACTATGACCTTGGCGATCCTACGTTCGAGTGTAAAGAATGTCATGCCCTCTTATGGGAAGCAGAAGCAAAACAAGGAAATGCTAATCCGTTGGGAAAAGTTTATTCCATATGTTGTGGTAAGGGAAAAATTTCTATTCCACAAGCACCTCCAGCTCCAAAACAATTACTTGATTTATTCTTGAATGACGACAACAGAAGTCAAAATTTCAGAAACAACATTAGAACGTACAACAGCATATTTGCGTTTACTTCAATGGGTGGCAAAGTTGATGACACAATCAACAAGAACGGACGCGGTCCGTATGTTTTCCGCTTACATGGTCAAACGTACCATAGTATTGGTAGTTTACTTCCGGAAAACGAGGCTCCTCCAAAGTTCGCACAGTTGTATATATATGACACGCAAAACGAAACCGAGAATAGAGCAGCTGCTTTAAGGTAATTTACATTAAATGTTTTGTAAGATATAACTTTTCACATACACATCAAACCATAACACAAGGTGGCGAATAAGATGGAATTCTAGAGAGAGAAAGTTAGAGGTTTAGGGAACTTAGTGAGAGAAAGTGAAAGATATTATTATTAGCTCCAACTCTCTACCTTGGAAGGTAGAGAGTATTTATAGTCTTACATAACTCGCCACACTTTGGGCTGTGGATCAGGCATACAGTGGGTAAAGACCCGTCCGTCCTCCACGGTGTTACTTAACTAAATTACTACTTAACTTAAAAGAACTACGACTACGAGCTTTCTAACGATTACATATACTTGAGGTGACCGACTCTTTAATACCGGGAATTTCTAATTCCTAACAATCTCCCCCTAAGGGAGGTCACCTCAATAATATACCAAAATTACATTGAATACAAATAGATATGACATTTAACAATTGATCTTGCATTCTTGATGTAGTCCTTTGCTCCTAAGCTCGTAGTCATTGATTCTTCACAATGCATGTTTGGTTATTCCAAGTGGAGGTCTTTTACTGATCCGCGTGATGATGAGTTTGAGCCATCTTTGGAGATCATCGGCTATCAAAAATCTCTGAGACATCCATTGTGGTGTTGTGACTTTGGGACCGACATGCTCACATTCTGGATCATGATATCTTCTCATCAGAGTAGCGGAAGCATTTGTTGAATCATGATATTGGCAGTAGCGTAGCAGAAACATGGAGTGAAAATATCAGAGTCATTGATGCACTAATCATGATTTCTTTTGAGATGAATGTGTTAAGTGAGCATGCGGCTGTGGATTGACCGCTTCATTCTGATCAGCTGCAAACGTCGGGCGTACCTGCATACAACAGTTAGCAACAAATCGCACGAAAGTGTCTTTGATCACTTTCGATGAATTGAGGTACACGGCCCACGGTTCCCCGTTGATCAGTATAAATACTGCCTGTGATCAGGTAGGATTCCTAAGAATCTCCTTGACAGGGTTTCGCAGCTGTTCTAGCTGTTCTCAAACCGGAACGTCTCAAAGAAGACAACACGGAGTGAGTGAACCAGCGAATTTTTAAGTCCACTGATTGATGAAAAGAGATTTGAAAAACAGTCGAGTATTGCTCAATAGAAATTGTTTTTGCAATACAACGAAGGTTTTATTGAAAATCAATTATCAATCATAAAAATACCTTTTGGTATGAAAAATGAGTACACGGTCGATGTGCTAAAGAAAAGAGTTTATAAGCACAAAGACCGGTTTTTCAAAGGTATTCGTCAATCCCTCACCTGAACCAGGTTTGATTCAAGAGATTGAATCGCCCCATTGTTTCTGTTCAGTTGTCACATGGTTGATCTATAAAATAGATCTCACATGCCACCTACCAGGAGCTTGTTTGATGTTGGCTCCAGAAGGCTTTCCATCTTCATTGTGAATATGTAAACACATCACTCAGATGTTCTGGCAATACCACAAGGATAATGCGTAGGACTCAAGATATAATCTCTCTTTCCACATTGTGTGAAACAGAGAGTCTTCATTGAAAAGTGTCCTAATGAGATTTATTGATGATCTCGTGGCTTTAGACTCAATTTGTGCATATTTGGATCCTGTGCCGGAGACTAGGGAGAGGGTCTCCTACTTCAATATCAACAATCTCTAAGAGAAAGTCGATAGATAATGTCGGTTCCCCGTGAGAATGAAACAAGCCCTTTTAAGAGGAACTTGAGTGGTTTGGAAAGTTGAAGTGCATTGCGTCACTGGGTCCATGACGTCTTGTCTTCAATACCGATGTTACCATCAGTAGCATATGAAGTGAACCCGGTTTCTGCCCTAAGGTTGAATTAACGGAGGGCTATTTGTTTTCACCCTATTTTCATTCAATTCTTTTTAATTCTTCAACCCCTTCAGTGCTTACCGAGACTTCATAGCTATTACCTTGTTGGGTTTATTCCAGTACTAGCTCAGTCTTAGTCCGCACTCTTCCCATATCTCACTTTTCTCCTTTTATCATCATACCTAAGGACTTCTACACTAACTAGTGGATTGTCCCTGGGTAGATCCCTCCGGTTCTGGCGGATCATGGGAACACATACCTAACCTTATCATCCTTATATCACCGTACATGAAGTAAAGTTGGTCGGTCTATTTGGTATTGTTCATCTGCCAATGGATCCAATTGAAAACCATTTGAAAATCAATTCAGATACTTGTGATATATTATCAAAGCTTTTTGTACCTGAATTGTTTTTGATATTTTTAGAACGAGAACTCCCCCTCAACATGTGCATCAAGTATTGAAAATGTTTTGCACACGGAGGCAGGAGAAAGAATTAACTTCTTTTGATTACCATTTTCTAAAAGATATCAACATCACTTCCCTCAACAAATCAAGTAGATACAGCAATTCCGGGAAGGATGAGGTTTCCATAAATTTGCTCCCCCTCAATATGTGCCTCGAGGTTTGAAAAGAGTTTTGCACATACTAGAGGGAACCTGCACATTGGGATAAATGATCACGTTTTAAATCAAAGGTTTTAAGATAGATGCTCCCCCTCAACATGTGCATTGAAAAAATTGAAATCGTTTGTCACATGTGGGCGGGATAGCATGTACATCCTATTATAACCATTTACCTAATTATCAGTTTAAATCCAATTTAAATCACACATTCTCCCCCGATCACAATTATCAAATCATTTGAAATTTGTGATCTCGTATAGATTTAAATTGATTTTGAAAGCTTTTAAGGAGAATTGTGACTTGATTGTGAAATTGTTTTAACTGATACGGATCGGATTTTGAGACTTTAAACTCCATTTATAAAACATGCATGTATATCTTTTGAAAACAATTTTAATGCCAAATAACTTTTTAATTTAATTGAAATCATTCTCCCCCTCAATCAATGACGTAGGTTGTTGATTGAGAGATATAGATTTTGACAAATAAGTCCTGATGATTATCAAAAATAGAGTTTGAGTTATTTTTCAAAGCAATTGGTTTTCAGCAGATAAATGTTTATAGAATCAGAGCATGGAATTTGAAAAACATGGTGAAACATGGCTCTGTTCTTTCTTTTAAAACCGGGTTATTGCCTGAAAATGACAATAAACCATTTATTCTCTTTCTCCCAAAAATATTTTTTGATTTTTTGAATTTTTTTTTTTTTTTTTTTTTTTTTTTTAATAAAAATTCGAACAACATCTAAAGTCCCGTGTCATTCTTTGAATGACAACATCAAGACCGTAGATATTATCGAATCGAGAGAAACATAACAGAATGACAATATTTTTTGAAGATTTTTCGAATTTTTCAAATTTTTATGGATTTTGAAAGATTTATATTTTTCTATTTGATTTTTTGAGGATTTTATAATTTTGTATTTTGTTTTTATGAATAAATATTTACAAGAGATAGATGAAGAAAGACCTTTACTCCTCGTCTTCCTCCTGAAGACGTTTGAGAGTTTCTGGTTGAAGGCTTTTCAAACCAAGACGTGGAAGAATAAACTCAAAACGTTCTCTTGGAAGAGCTTTGGTGAAGATGTCCGCTAACTGATATTCAGACCTCACAAAATATAGTTCCACTACACCTTTTTCCACTTGTTCCCTGATGAAATGATGTCGAATGTCGATATGCTTTGCTCTTGAGTGTTGAACGTTGTTGCATGAGAGAGCAATAGCACTTTTATTATCACAGTACAGAGGGATTTTGTTGAATTCAAAGCCATAGTCAGATAATTGAGATCTCATCCATAAGATTTGAGCACAACAAGATGACATGGCTATGTATTCAGCCTCTGTAGAGGAAATAGAAGTACTCATTTGCTTCTTTGAAGACCAGCTCACAAGCTTATCACCCAAAAACTGAGCACCTCCAGACGTACTTCGACGAGTATCTTGACAACCTGCATGATCGGCATCTGCATAGGCCGTTAGTGACATACCGGTGTCCTTCGGGTACCATAGTCCCATATTAATGGTTCCTTGGAGATACCGAAAGACCCGTTTAACTGCTTCAATGTGCTTTTTAGTAGGCTTAGCCTGGTATCTAGCACACATGCACACAGAGAATAAGATGTCTGGTCTACTAGCAGTGAGATACATCAGGGATCCAATCATACTCCTATATTTCGTTTGGTCAATCATGATCCCTGAGAGGTCCTCATCTAGTTTGGTTCGGTCAATCATGGGGGTGTCAACAGGGTCACTTGAATCAAATCCAAATTTCTTTAAAATCTCTGTTGCATATTTAGATTGATTTATGAAAATGCCTCCGGGACTTTGTGAAATTTGTAATCCCAAGAAAAATGACATTTGTCCCATCATTGACATTTGAAACTTTGAACTCATTTCATTAGAAAAACGATCACATTCCATTGGGTCAGTCGAGGCAAAAATAATATCATCAACATAAATTTGAACATGAGTTAAATGTTTGCCTGACTTCCTGGTGAACAATGTAGGATCAACTGCTCCTTTGCTGAATCCGGTTGAAAGAAGAAACTTTGAGAGTGTATCATACCAAGCCCTTGGAGCTTGCTTTAAACCGTAAAGAGCCTTCTTCAAACGATAAACGTGAGTAGGATGCTCTTGATTCACAAATCCTTCAGGTTGGCTGACGTAGACGACTTCTTTAAGATCTCCGTTCAGAAATGCCGTCTTTACATCCATCTGATATACCACCATGTTCTTACTTGCAGCATTAGCCAAAAAGATTCTGATTGCCTCGATTCGAGCAACTGGAGCAAATGATTCTTCAAAGTCTATACCCTCCTCTTGACGATATCCTTTAGCAACCAATCGAGCCTTGTTTTTCAACACATCACCATGCTCATCAAGTTTTACTTTGAAGATCCATTTTAGAGCTATAATCATAGCACAGTCTGGAGCAGGTACTAACTCCCATACATCAAGACGATCAAACTCATGAATTTCATCTTGCATAGCATTGAACCAGCTATCTTCATTCATGGCAGTTTTAACGTCTTTTGGTTCGATCTTAGATAGTACGGAGTTGAAGAAGCACCATAAGGCATCGGTTGCGAGTTGCTTCCGGGTTGATACAGGACGAGAGGGATTTCCAATGATGTTGTCTAATGGATGATCGTGAGTCCATTTTCTGAGGTGTTCATGTGGCATTTGTTGAGGAACTGAAGTAGCTGAGTCGATGTCTCCTGAAGAAGATGGTTCTGATGATGATACAGGAGTAGCAAATATGTTTTCAAATGGAGCATCTTCAGGAGTTGCAAAGGGATTAACTTCATCATTGGTGCCAGAAACATTTCCATGATGTACATTTGAAGAGAGATGATTTGTTGATGAGACTGAAGGATCAGCAGCAGGTGCTTCTTGACTTACAGATATAGAGACTGATGAATTGACTTCATTCACTGGAATATGAGCATCCTCTGTTGTAGGGATCAGCACCTCATTAGTAGTAGACTCATATAGCTCATCAAACATGGGATCAAACAGTTTCTTTACATCATCTTCAGATGGAGGTACATATGGAGTTTCTTGAGAGGAGTTTGGAACAAGAGATGAACCAATAGGACTGTTTTGAAGTGCGGGTCCTGAGCTTGAGTGTCCAGGAGCCATTTGACCGGTCAGCTCATCAAACGTAACGTGAATTGTTTCCATGATATTTCGGGTTCTTTTGTTGTAGATTCGGTATCCCTTTTTGTTGGGTGCATATCCTACAAATACTCCAATGTCAGCTTTAGCTCTAAGTTTACCCAAGTCTTGACCCTCATTAGTTGGATAGCACAAGGCACCAAACACACGAAGGAAAGATAGATTAGGTTTCCTGTTGTGGACAAGTTCGTATGGAGTTTTTCCATGACTGGTGTGAATCAGGGAACGATTTTGTGTGTAGCATGCAGTGGCAATTGCTTCAGCCCAGAGAAACATTGGAACCTTTGAGTAGATCAGCATTGTTCTGGCAGCTTCAACGAGAGTACGATTTCGTCTTTCAACTACACCGTTCTGTTGAGGGGTTCGTGGAACACTTCTTTGATGGCTGATTCCAACGCTTTCATAGAATTCACTAAGTTGTTTGTTGACAAACTCAGTTCCATTGTCTGTTCTGATAATTCTGACAGTTTTGTTTAGTCTAACCTGCAGCTGTTTGATGAGTTTGATGATGATATCAGGAGTTTCATCCTTTGTCCTTAAGAACTTGACCCAGGTGAATCTAGAATAATCATCAACCACAACTAACACATATTTCTTCCCAAAGATATTCTGCACCCTCATTGGTCCACATAAATCCATATGAATCATATGAAGAACTTCTGTGACAGAGTTAGTAGGTTTGGGTTTATGGGCATACTTCTTGCTTTTTCCCAATTGACATGCTGAACAAAGATGATCCTTTTCATACTTTAGTCTAGGTAAACCTACAACTAAGTCCTTTCTGGAAAGATCGTTGATGGTGCCGAAGTTCAAGTGATTGAGACGACGATGCCATAGCCATGACTTTGTCTTTGAAGCCTTTGATAACAAGCAGATTGGTGAAGCTCTCATCATGTCATCGATAGAGATAGTGTAAAGGTTTGAGCCACGAGTTCCTTTCAACAGTTCCTTACCATTTAGATCTCTTACAAAGCAGGTATGTTTTCTGAAGGCCACTTCTAGATCAGAATCACAGAATTGACCAACAGAGAACAGATTATGACCTAAACCTTCCACATAATACACTCTGGAGATGACACTATCACCAACAACATAATCTCCATAACCCATAATAGCACCGAAATGATCATTACCAAATCTAACAGTCCCGATGAATTTGCTCACGAAGTTCATGAGCCGTGACCGGCCTCCAGTCATATGCTTGGAACAGCCTGAGTCCAGGTACCACAGAACGATTTGAACGATCTGCAGTTGAACACAGACAAGAATGGATAACTGGATATTTGGGATCCCCATGCAAGAATGGGTTCCATTTGGTTAGTAGCAACAGTTGGGCCACCCACATCAGAAATAGAAGCATTCATATCAGACAGTGAAGTAGGGGAATCATTGTGAATAGATGCAATACTAGTGTCTGTATTAGTCCTATTTACAGTGTGACCACTTCTTAAGGGAATAGTTCTACCAGTAGGCATCCATTTTCTAGTGGGCATTATCTGATTAGTCTTATGACCAACAGGTATCCAATAAAAGCCTATTCTGCTGAATGTTCTTCCTGTGGGTTTCCATTGTTTTCTAACTCTCTTTCGCTTTTGCCTTTTAGCCCTTTTAGCATGAATTTTAGCATTAACAACATTAACTGGACAATTAACATCATTAGGCAGAACATTAACATCACATTCATGATTAGAAACAGAATTCAAGCAATCATCAGTACAAGGTTTGCAAATAGCATCAGAATTCGAATTAATTACAGTACGCTTATGGCTAATACTAGAATCAACACGATTCGTTTTATTCGATTCAAACTTAAGGTTCCTAGATTGTTCTTCTACTCTCTTCCAGTGCACATTTTTAGCTTGAGAGGTCCTATCATTCCTTGTATTGTCTTGAGACTTTGACCTGCTCCCTTTAATGTCACTGATTACTCCTGTAGAGGGAATGGGAACATTAGTTTGTTTTACTACTCTTTGCACCACCTGTTTAGATGTGCTGGGATCTGAACTACATGCAGGTGCACTATGGTTCACTTTCTTAACATTAGAGGTACTGAGATTAGTACTCCTAGAAGGCACATTTGAGTTCACTTTCCTAGTATTGACAGATCTAAAATCTGAACTACTCACTGGTGCACTACTCCTCACATTCAAACCATTGGGAATCGAGTGCATGTCATGTTTGGCCTTAGGCATTGAGCATGGAATCAAGGGGTTAACTCTCTCACCTAATGTCTTTGGGCATATAGTGATCAAACATTCTAAGATTTCTTGAGATCGTTTGGCATATAAGCATGCATGTCCAATTGCATTATCATGAGGTTTCTCTAGCTTATCCTCTTCAACAATCTCACGCAGGCATTCTAAGCAATCCTTAAGGTATGAGAAATATGTTTGAATGGCAAGTTTGTTGTTCCTTAGGTGAGGGGGGACATATGTCACAGATAAAGTAGATTTATTCCCAGAGTGAACCTTAGATACAACATTCTCCTCATTGATCATTGGCATTTTCCCTTTTACCTGACTCTTCAGATTCTCAATTTCCTTTTGCAATGAAGTTATTTGTTCGTTGTTTTTGTTACGAGTGACTTTAATTGATTCAAACAACTCATTGAAATGACGTTTAACCTTTTCATTCTCTTCTAGAAAACTTTCGTTTTCCTTTTGTAAAGCATTTACTAGGTTTTGAAGATGAAACGTTTGAGAATTCTGAGAATCTAAAGAGGGAGGCATTTGGGAGCCTGTCATATTGTTCGTTTGACCCTTTAATTGAGAGATTTGGGCCTTCAACTTTCTGATCGTGTTGGACTGAGCTTGAATCTGTTCATCACGTTTGTTAATTTGAAAAACTGCATCAAACTCTGGAGCATCTGAAGATGTCTTGATATTTGAAGTTTTGACATTTTCTTTGAGATGTTGATATTTTAGTTGTAAATTAAAATACTCAACTTCTAGTTTAGAAAAGTGTTTAACCAACGTGTCGTGATCATCCAGTTCAATTTTCTCGTTTAGTTTAGAATTAGTTTTTTCAAGCTCAATGACACGATCATGGGAGACTTTCAGGGCCACAGATAATTCATGAAATTTTGAAGCATTAATGGAGCAATTTGAAGCAGTGAAAAACACATCTTGAGCAACACATTCAGTAATAAGATTCTCATTTAATGTATGCAAGTTCTTTCTCTCAATCTCATTATATTTTAGTGCACGCTCATAATCACTAACTTCAGCAACCATTGCATCAAATTCCTTTTCCATACCCTTAATATCAGCTTCTACCCCCTTTTTAAGACTCTTAAAGTGATCTTTTAGAAGTTTAAAGAAAGGCATGACCTCAGTTAAATAACATTCTTTCATTTGTTCAAAACCTCTTTCACCTTCAGTTATACCAGTGGGAGTGATCCTTTTCTTGCAAGTTTTTTCAAAATCAACAAATAGTTGGAATATAACGTATTGGCTAATTAATGTCTTGCTTTTAGTGGCAATTGTTCTAGGTACAAGATGCATAGGTGTATTAGGAGGATACACAGTTGCTCTAGGCATTTTCCGAAGGGGAGGGTTTGTTTCTACAATATTTTCGGCTTTCTGCTTATCTAAATCCATTTTCCAGAAGACTTGTTCGGGAGTCAACAAAGTCTGAGGCTTAAACTTGTTTAATGCAATCCAGTTTTCCTTTTTGTAATCGTGAGGAGAGATAATTATTTTTTTTCTTTGCATTTAGGGTCATCTAGTTTTTTGTTCATCCTTTCCCTAGTGACTTCATCTGATTTATTGTCTTCCTCAGTGCACTCAACGCAACTAGGTTTCTGCCTAGGCTTAAGAATTTCATTACCATCATAAATCACCTTATGAGCATTTCTAGCCTTTTTGATTACCTCTGGATTTGGTTCCTCAACAAGGGGAATGCTATGCTTATCGCTTAAGACTCGATGTTTGGTGACCATGTGAGCAGTCTGAATGGTGTTTCCTTGTATGTACAACTTGTTTTCAAGTTTGTTTTTCAAAGTTTTCAGATTAGAAAAATCTCTCAAGAGTTTTGATTCCTTTGCATTGAATTCTTGCTTAAGCATTTTCACGTTTTCTTGAAGTTCTTGTTTTTGCTTAGCTGTTTTAGAGAGTTTTTCTTGCAAAGAATTTAATTCTTGTTTCAATACTTCTTCTCTAAAATTACTTTTTCTAATTACTGTACGCACTTGGTCATCCATTTCCTGCTCACGAGTGGTCAACTCAAATTTTGCACGTTGTTCATAAATGGCAACACGTTCCTTATAGGCATTAAGTTCAGAGATAATGGAATCATCAGGAGCACATGCAGTGTATTCATCAAAGACATAGTCATTGTTGACTGCAGAAGATGCATCACTAGGTACAACTTCACTTTCACTTTGTTTCACGTATTGATCATATGGGACAATATTGATATTACCCGTATTTTCAATATTTGATTCAAAAGTTTCGGTTGGTTGTACTTTGTCATGCATCTGTTGCACATCAGCATCATCATATAGCTTTAATACCTCAGAGATGAGTTTGTCCTTTGATGGGCCAGCTTGTGGTGAAGAAGTGACCTTGGGAGACACCATGGGAGAGATGCTAGCCATAAATATTGTGTGTGCAGTAGGTCCATCATCCACATCAGAGTCGTAAGCATCGCAGTCACCGACTTGAAAGGCATTTTGATGATTGTGACCTATCTCCTGAATGGGCTGCTCATCTACATCTGCATCATAGGTCTTGGCATTGCCTTCAGCAAGAAACAGCAGTTCCTCTTCATTCAAAGTAGCACCATTGTCCTGAGCTTGAGCCAGCAACATCTTATCTCTGAAGTATTCGGCATTTTGTGGACGCTTTGGAGATGTGCAATTCCTTGCAAAGTGTCCCTCACCACCACAGTTAAAGCATTTGATTGGCTTAGCTTGACCTGGGTTACCATTCCTTCCTCGATTCTGGTTTCCAACATAACCTCTCCCAGCTCCACCTCGTCCCTGTTCATATTGTCTTTCCTGAACTGGTTGCACCACGATCCTTCCATCTTTAACAGTGGCTTGATTATGTGGGTTAGATGCAGTTCTGAGGTTGTTGTTGGTTTGTGGAAGAGAATTCATGTTTTGACTAATGAGAAGAGCAAGTTGATTAATGATGTTACCCACGTGTGCATCAGCATCAGCTTGTTTGAACTGAGGATCAGGGATGAGTTTGTGATTACCATTACCCAAGGGTATGACTTGTGATGCTTTGGTTGTGATTCCAATGTTTGAGTAGAAGGCAGTTGAATCATTAGACGAGCTTGTCTCTCCTGGGTTAGTTTTGAACTGATTGAGAATCAATTTTTCAAACATGGCATGTCTTTCATTCTGAAGGAGGAAGGCATAGAGTTGCTCATAGTTTGTGTTCTTCAATCCTTTAGTGAGCTTCACAGCGGTAACAAACTTGTGCCATTCGGGATTCATGTTGTTCACAAATTTTGAGTTCAACTGAATGTTAGGCATAGTCATCTTGATATTCCTCATGTCATTCACTAACTTATGAAATCTCACATAGTACTCATAGACACTCTCATCTGGTTTCATCTTGAAGTGCTCAAAATCATCATAGAGTTGGGATTCCCTGTCTTCCATAGTTAATTTTGAGCCTGAGAGAAGCATCTTAACGTTATCCCAAACAGCCTTTGCATCAGTGTTATGATTGATCAGCTTGTAGATGTCTTTAGGAAGACCTTGAAGAACAATGTTTGAAGCCCTGATATCTGCATCGAATCTCTTTTTCTCCTCATTATCAAGCTCATTGTACATCTTAGGTCTGTCCATTCCGTAGATAGGAGTACCATCTTCATTAGTATCAAGTATGTCTCTAGTCGTTTCAACCCGATATGGTCCTTCATCAATGGATTTGAGAATGTTTACACCATTTTCCTTTCCAAGGCAATACAATCTGATTCGTTGAGCCCAAGAATCGTAGTCAGTTCTGTCAAGCATTGGTGGACGAGTATCTGAGCCAGCTGCTTGAACATCCTCGGCAACAGTGGAGATGACAGTGGGGACAGTGGGAATGTTGGTAGACATGTTAACAGATTATACGGGATTTTATAACTCTATGATTAAACCGGGAAATAGATTCTTTCACGGGATTTTACTAAATCAAGAGAAAACCGTAAACAATCACTCAAGTTGCTAGATGATAAAGTGCTAACTCGCTACCAAATAATGCACTAAGTCGCTAGAAATTAGTGCACTAAGTCGCTAACCCTTAACTCGCTACACGTCTAAGTCGCTAGAGTCCCAAGTCGCCAACAGAAAAGCAAGTCGCTAAGTAGTAACTCGCCACAGACTAAGTCGCTAGCCAAATTTGTGCAGTAATTCGCTACACAAGTCGCTAGATATGCAAGTCGCTAAAGAGCAACTCGCTACAGACTAAGTCGCTACCACAAGTCGCTAACCGTAGTGGAGATTCCACTACTTGTACTTTAACTCGCTAGCTCTAACTCGCTAGATTTTATAACTGTAAGTCGCTACAAAACTATGAAGTAAGTCGCTACCAAGAAAACAAGTCCGAGAGCTAATTCGCTAGCTTGAAAAACCAAATAACCTTCACTTTTCAATCCAAAAACAACCCAACCAAGATGATTCAAGCTTACCAAATGAAAACCTAAACACTTTTGATGATTCTAAACATAAAAGTACCAACAAAATTCAAACTTTAACACAAGAAATCAACCAAATGATGCAAAGACCACTAAACTTTTTCAAACTCAAAAACCACCTAAAAACCACTATAAATCCAAAGATGTGCAAGATATGATCTAACCATGGCTCTTGATACCAATTGTAAGATATAACTTTTCACATACACATCAAACCATAACACAAGGTGGCGAATAAGATGGAATTCTAGAGAGAGAAAGTTAGAGGTTTAGGGAACTTAGTGAGAGAAAGTGAAAGATATTATTATTAGCTCCAACTCTCTACCTTGGAAGGTAGAGAGTATTTATAGTCTTACATAACTCGCCACACTTTGGGCTGTGGATCAGGCATACAGTGGGTAAAGACCCGTCCGTCCTCCACGGTGTTACTTAACTAAATTACTACTTAACTTAAAAGAACTACGACTACGAGCTTTCTAACGATTACATATACTTGAGGTGACCGACTCTTTAATACCGGGAATTTCTAATTCCTAACATGTTTTATTATTGTGTGTACATATTTACGAAAAAAAATACATGATGAGTGTCTAAATACTCATCATTTTTGTACAATATAAACTGCAAAATCATCTGAAAACACTCAGAAACACATCAAAATGATCAAAATATCACAAATCAGTGTTTTATGTGTTTTAAATGCAAAAATATCAAAATCATATGAAAAACATATCAAATTTGCAAAAATTGCAGTTTTAGTCCCCCAAGTTTCAAAAATTGTCAAAAATAGTCCCTGAGCCAAAATTTCAAAAGAAAAGTCACCAAAGGTCTTTTTAAAATCATAAATTGTCATATTTAGTCCTTTGGTGGAAAATCTAAAAGTTTTGAGAAAATTACAGTTTAGTCCCTGAAAATCCAAAAATGGTCAAATTTAGTCCTTGGAAATTTTCAAAAATGTCAAACTAGACCTTGGTCTATTAAAGGTTGGCAACATTAGTCCTTGGATTAAATCTTCATAATTTACATGTTTGGTCCCTGGGAATTAAAGTTTTACACATTTGGTCCCTATGTTTTTATTTCACAAACCAAACGGACCCTAATTAAACCCCAAGCCCAACAAACCACCCCTGGCCCAAATCTTTAACCCGGTCCAATCCATGACCCGACCAACCCGTAACCCACATTTCAAAATAAAACAAACCCGCCCCCTATATCCTGTCTTCCCCGACAGGATTGTCTGCAACCCATCTCCCCCCTCCTACTCCTCACCTTTCCACCTTTCTTGTTCCCCCCTCATCAACATCCTGCCAAGAGCATTAAATATGCTTCCAACATCCACACTCAACCCCAGCTGCCATATACCCATTTTCCCGCCAAAATGAATGAATGGTCAAGATGAGCTTCAAGTGATCCAAGGGTCAGAATTTATGGTGGGATATGTTCAGATATGTGAGAGAGACAACTGGGAGTATAAAAGGAAGCATGAGGAAACAAGATAGAGAGTAGTTAGTTTTTCATAAATTTTACTTATGTCGATTTTTAAATTATTGTCTTAGTTTAAATGGAAATGGTGTAATTTCAGGTTCATTGTATTACTTTCAAGTTAATAAATCATTGTATTAAGCTTTTGAGTTTTCAATACAAGTTTTTAGCTAAACTCTACATTTCAGGTTACTGTTGAAATTTTCAATGTTAAAATCTCTTGTGTAAGCTTCCAATAGCTTTTATTTCATCTCAAACAAGCTTGTATAAGCTCATGAAAGCTTTGTACAAGCTTGCATTCAAGGTTTAAGTCATTTCATTGATGGTCAACATAAGTCAAACCTTGAAGTCAAGTTTAGTTTTGGTAAATTTCTGGTGTTATTCTGTTTTATGGTCAAGTTTAATGTTAGTTTACTTGTTTTGAGTCAGTCACAAGTTCATTTCATGAGTTTGCAATGTTTTGTTTCAATATCAGCATGTTAAAGTACTGTTTGGTTTAGTGTTAAAATCTGTGTTTGAGGTTTAAACATAAGAGTAGCTCTGCTGGTTTAGATTTTTCATGGTTGTTTAGGTTCACATCTGTCATTGTTTTGCACACAATAACACTGAAAGTCAAATTTAGCTAGAATCTGGTCTTGTTTGCTAAATCTGTTAAAAACCAGTCCACCATAATCCTTCATAAAGTTTTAAAACTTGATAATATAGCTTGAATAACTTTCATTTCATCAAATTACATCAAGTTCAGTCCATAAATTGCATTCAAGTCTCATTTTAGTCAAACTAGCTACTGATTTTCAAAAGTCAAATATGTCAACACAGTTTTCTTCAAATCTTGTAGCAATAGCATAGTGTTCATTTTAACTAGTTAAGGTCTCAAATTTGGTCTACTTGCAGTCTTCTAGGTGGTCTTTAAGACCACATATCTAGTTTTAGCTTTAGCTTTTCTGATAAGCTCATAGATAAGCTCAAACTTGCATACCTGTTACTGTTCTGCACCAGTTAGCTACTGTCCTCTTATGGTCAGTTAGCTTTTGATCTTTTTCTTCTTCTATACTTGTCCTATTTAGCTGTAATTTTGGATGTATGATCTCTGGCTGGTAGACTAGAGAGCCACACTTCTGTTTTTAGCCTTAGCTTATTAAATAAGCAGTTACTTAAGCTAGAACATAGGGCCAGATTAGCTTTTTTGCATAATATCAGTTTGCTTAAATCCTTGGTAATCAATGCTTTAGCAGTTAGGAGTAGGTGCTATTAGTTCCCTTAGAGTAGTTTTAGAGTTGTCTAGCTTATGTAGTCAGTTGGTACACTTTAGAGCTTATTAGCTTATTTTCCTAGTAGCTTATTAGGATCAGTTTCATAGCAGCTCTTAATTCTGCCACATAGGCCCTAGTTTTTATATTTTTCTCAGTTTTAGAATAATATTTTAGAATTTCCCTGAAATTTTCATTAATTTTAGTTACTGTTTGCTATTTTTCTAGATTAAATTCAGTTTTTAAGCCTTTTTAATTAGCTTTAATCGCAAATAATTAAGAAAAAGTTCAAAAAAAATAATTTTTCAATTTTACCAGTTTAATATAAATATAAAAAGCATAAAAAATATTTTTCCTTATTTTTCTCCTTTTATTTGGTATTTTTCATAATTTAAATTAGATTTAAATAGATTTAAATTCCTAGAAAATAGAAAAATAATCAGAAAAATACAAAAATAGTTTTGAAAATTCTATTTTGATATTTTAGATTTTTCTAAGTCTTAATTATATTTTTCTAGCTTTATTTCCTAATTTCTTGTATTTTAGGTAATTATTTAATAGTTAAAAATAGTTTTTAATTAATAATAATTAGATAATTAGTTATAAAAATAATTTTCTTTTTCTATAAATTTTCTTTTATCATTAGGTTTGTAAAAATGTATTTTTCATATTTTTAGGACTTGTATTCCTTAGTTTTCACTTTTTGTTTTGTACGTCTACGTATTTTTAGTTTAAACGTAAGTTTTAAGTTTTAAGTTTTAAACGTTCATCACTTTAAATATAGTGATAGCGTTTATTTAATAGATTTTATCTTTTTAATTTCCTTTAATTTTCATTTTAGCCCTTGTAGTTTATGTCCTTTTTCCGTAGTGATAATAATTCCAAATCTCCTTTTCCGTTCAAATCTCGCGATCACTATACGTTTGATAATCCATTGCATAGCTCGCTGGGACATAACGACCCGGGGAAACACTATACTCCTCAGATCTTCATTGATTTCGTTCCTGAGCCGTTTTAAGGTTCTTACGGTCTGCCATTCACAAGTGGCAGGCTTGTGTGATAAACCTTGACTGTTCTGGAGCGCATCAAATTTTTGGCGCCGCTGCCGGGGAGCTGTGCGGCTTATCTTCCGTCTAGCAGATTAGTGATTTGGATATTCACTCTTTGTTCATACCATCCATCTGTATATGTTTGTATTTTCTTTTAAAAATCAAAAACCCAAAAAGATTTTCATTCTTTGTTTTTACAAAATGTTTATCCAAAAACCCAAAAATATCCATCTTTACCCTCTCACATCTTTGATTCTTCATTTCTTACCCTCTGAAAACCTTTGATTCTTTCTATGTCTTATCCTCACCCTCTTGGTTGTCAATGGTGTGTTGGTCCTTATAATGGTGGCAATTGCCCCAGTTGTAGCATGGTGGAATCAGGAAACAGGTCTGTCTATAACCAAGATCCCTATTCCTACCATAACACGACTGATTTATTCCATCAGCTACCACACTGTGAGACTCAGCAGTTTTACTGTTGTGAGTACTGTGGTGGTTCACACTCCAGTTCTGATTGTCAATCGGGAAACACGCTTGTCTATGAGCAGGTTCCTGATACCAATTATGACTACAACGCATACCACTCACAACCACATCAGTTTTACTGTTGTGAGTATTGTGGAGGTCCTCACTCTAGCTCGGATTGTCAAACAGGGAACCCAATTCCTTGTAACAATTACGACTCTTCATATCAAGACCAACCTCCACAGTACCAAATGATTCAAGCGACTCCTCATGAAACTACGACAGGCCTTCTACTGAAGACTCTGGAGTTATTAAAAGAACTTAAGGAGGAGTCGGCTATGTCCTCCCAAGATAATCCAAATGAGAAATCCATGGAAGTTTTGTTAGCCGAAGAGCGGGCCGCTAAATTAGATTCCCAAATTGCCTTTGAACAATCTGTTAGGGAATTAATTGCAAAAGAAAAAGCGGCCAAATCTAGCTCTCGATTCCGTTTCATTCCTGATGACGATGATGATGAAGATATCCTTGATATCCTACAATTTTATAACGGTTCATCAAGTTCATCAGTTGAAATTCCTTCCATGAAAAGTCAGGGAGAAAAGACTATGATGGAATTACTAGCAGAAGAACAAATGTTAAGTATAAAACATATGTATGCTAGTCCTTCTAAACTCCCTCAGTCTGTTGTTATCACACCCGAAGCTCCCACTCACTCTCTGAACATGGGGGATGAGCATCTTGACACTGTTCCTGAAAAGGAATCGGACGAATTCATAAAGTCTAGTGTTGAGAACCTTGTCCCAATCCCAAGAGAGTCACAGGGAATTCTCGAGCATCTGTGTGATATTCCTTTCCCTCTTGAGTGTTCTCAAGATCATTTTGAAACTTTCTCTGATCTTAGCGACGATTGTGCTTCCTATGAAGACATCGAGTACGTTGAGGCATCACTTCCACAATCTGATGCTGATCCCCTTCTTGAGGAGTTCTCCGGTGAACTCACTCACATCAATCCACTCTTTGATTTCGAAGCCGATCTGGGAGAGACTGAAAGTCTCATTGATAATGATCGTTCACTCACTTCTTATCCCAACAGTCCAATAGAGAATGTTGATCACTTTGTTCCCGAAACATTCAAAGCTACTTTCACCAATCCTCTATTTGAATTCGACTCTGAATTCACTTCAATTTCTGAGAATCCACTCTATGATACTCAGATTGAGGATAGTGATGAGCCCACAATGGAACAAGAGCTCACAAATTCACTTCATGTGAATGATTCTCTTCATAAAGAGTTCTCCGGTGAACTCTCTCATGACATATCTCCTCCGGAACATGATCATTTCTACTTTGATCTTGAGGATGATATTAGCTCGGAGGAAGGTGTACTCTATCGTATGAGTTTGCTTATTGATGATACTACCTTCACCCTTCCTCCCGATATGTCTGCATTTGGGGATGAGGAATGGATCTTGATTGTTATCAAGACCTTTCTTCCTTTCCTCAAATATCTTGTGATTTCCCTTCATCTTCACTCCTTCGAGAATGAAGACACTATCTTTGACCCCGGCATTTTTATTTATCATTTCTGAGCCGGTTCTATGTATATCTCATCGGTGTGGAACTTTCACGTGCTTCAAATGTTTGTCCAAACATCTTGAATGAAAGTCCGATGGAGATTGTTTCTTCCACTTTGCTTCCCCATGAACCAATTAATTCGGGGTCGAGTCAAGCTAGCGACTCGGTAATCAAAAACAGTAGCTACACATGGGTTTTCACCCGTGTGTACCACCCTAGTGTGGGGGAGTTACCCCACATTTTATATATATATATAAGTTTCTTCTTCAAAAAAAAAAAAAAAAAAAAAAAAAAAAAAAAAAAAAAACTTCAAATAATGGCCGTAGTATTTCCCTTTTACGTTCTTTGTTTCGGCATAACCGCCGGTACTTTGAATATTGAGGGCAATATTCATTTCTAAGTGTGGGGGGGATTCTCACGAATTTTATTATATAATTATACCACCTAATTCCCCCGTTTTTGGCCAAATTTTTTTTTGGAGTAAGTGTTTTGCACTTACTCATTTGGTTATCAGTCCGCCATGTCTGTAAGACTAAAGGATTGGCTAATCCAGGAGCAAACGGCTTTTGGTAAAGATTTCTCAAATCCGTTTATATGGCTTGCAATTTGCCCAAAATTGTATGGTATTCAGCTCACCATATCCTAAAAAGTGAAGAGTTGGCTAGCCCGCAAGATTATGGCTTGTGGTAAAGGCAGTGGAAAAACCATAATTGGTAATCAGCTCACCAAAGATAATATTGATAATTTATCTAAGAGTTGGCTAGTCCAGAAGGGTACGGCTTCTGGTAAAGACAAATCAAATCCGTTGGAAGCTGGTGGTTTGCTCAAAATCACATGGTTATCGGTGTACCATGGTTCTTACTTGAACTGAAACATTTGGCTAATCCAGAAGTAATGGCTTTTGGTAAAGAGATTAAAATCCATTATGTTTTCTCAAATCATTGCTAGGGACTAGCAATATCTCAGTGTGGGGGATTGATGAGTGTCTAAATACTCATCATTTTTGTACAATATAAACTGCAAAATCATCTGAAAACACTCAGAAACACATCAAAATGATCAAAATATCACAAATCAGTGTTTTATGTGTTTTAAATGCAAAAATATCAAAATCATATGAAAAACATATCAAATTTGCAAAAATTGCAGTTTTAGTCCCCCAAGTTTCAAAAATTGTCAAAAATAGTCCCTGAGCCAAAATTTCAAAAGAAAAGTCACCAAAGGTCTTTTTAAAATCATAAATTGTCATATTTAGTCCTTTGGTGGAAAATCTAAAAGTTTTGAGAAAATTACAGTTTAGTCCCTGAAAATCCAAAAATGGTCAAATTTAGTCCTTGGAAATTTTCAAAAATGTCAAACTAGACCTTGGTCTATTAAAGGTTGGCAACATTAGTCCTTGGATTAAATCTTCATAATTTACATGTTTGGTCCCTGGGAATTAAAGTTTTACACATTTGGTCCCTATGTTTTTATTTCACAAACCAAACGGACCCTAATTAAACCCCAAGCCCAACAAACCACCCCTGGCCCAAATCTTTAACCCGGTCCAATCCATGACCCGACCAACCCGTAACCCACATTTCAAAATAAAACAAACCCGCCCCCTATATCCTGTCTTCCCCGACAGGATTGTCTGCAACCCATCTCCCCCCTCCTACTCCTCACCTTTCCACCTTTCTTGTTCCCCCCCTCATCAACATCCTGCCAAGAGCATTAAATGTGCTTCCAACATCCACACTCAACCCCAGCTGCCATATACCCATTTTCCCGCCAAAATGAATGAATGGTCAAGATGAGCTTCAAGTGATCCAAGGGTCAGAATTTATGGTGGGATATGTTCAGATATGTGAGAGAGACAACTGGGAGTATAAAAGGAAGCATGAGGAAACAAGATAGAGAGTAGTTAGTTTTTCATAAATTTTACTTATGTCGATTTTTAAATTATTGTCTTAGTTTAAAGGGTTAATAGACAAAGATGTCACTAAACTTTCAAAAAAATTTGTCCTAAGTCACTAATGTTTGTATTCTGTCATCTAGGTCACTATACTTCACGGGTTTTTCACATATGTTACTAAACCTTTTTATAAGTGGCACCCTAGTCACTCGAAGGATTGGTAACCGGTTGTGGCCAATACATAACTAAACCTATACAAACAAGTCACTAAACTTTGCGAAAAATTTGTCTTAAGTCACTAATGTTTCATTCCTGTCATCTAAGGTACTAAACTTTGCTAAAAATTTGTCCTAAGTCACTAATGAAAATTTTTTCCTAAGTCACGAGTTGTGGCACATGTTACTGAACCTTTAAAATTTTACGTTTTATACGATTTTATACACATTTTATACGTTTTTATTCATTTTTATACGTTTTTGTTCGTTTTTTTCGCTTTTGTCCGTTTTTATACGTTTTCGTCCGTTTTTTCCCCATTTTTTACGTCTGTTTTTATACATTTTTATGTTTTCATCCGTTTTTATACGTTTTTGTCCGTTTTTATATGGTTTTGTACATTTTTATACGTTTTTATTCGTTTTCATACGTTTTTATTCGTTTTCATCCGTTTTTATACGTTTTCGTCTGTTTTTTACGTTTTCGTCCATTTTTCTTATGTTTTTGCCCGTTTTTCTATGTTTCATTCGTTTTCGTCCCTTTTTTATGTTTGAAAACATAAGAAAATAGGCAAAAACGTAAGAAAAACGGACGAAAACGTATAAAAAATGATTAAAACGAATAAAAACAGATGAAAACGAATAAAAACGGATGAAAACGAAAAAAACGTATAAATAATGTATAAAACCATATAAAAACGGACAAAAACGTATAAAAACGGATGAAAACATAAAAACGTATAAAAACGGACGTAAAAAATGGGACAAAACTCGTGACTTAGGACAAAATTTTCATTAGTGACTTAAGACAAATTTTTCGCAAAGTTTAGTACCTTAGATGACAGGAATGAAACATTAGTGACTTAGGACAAATTTTTCGCAAAGTTTAGTACCTTAGATAACATGTGCCAAAACTATCGAGTATACCATAACCGGTAACAACCGGTTGTTTCCCTATCGGTATCCACGATAACCGGTTACGTAAAGTATAGTGACCTAGATGACAGAATACAAACATTAGTGACTTAGGACAAATATTTCTGAAAGTTTAGTGACATCTTTGTCTATTAACCCTAGTTTAAATGGAAATGGTGTAATTTCAGGTTCATTGTATTACTTTCAAGTTAATAAATCATTGTATTAAGCTTTTGAGTTTTCAATACAAGTTTTTAGCTAAACTCTACATTTCAGGTTACTGTTGAAATTTTCAATGTTAAAATCTCTTGTGTAAGCTTCCAATAGCTTTTATTTCATCTCAAACAAGCTTGTATAAGCTCATGAAAGCTTTGTACAAGCTTGCATTCAAGGTTTAAGTCATTTCATTGATGGTCAACATAAGTCAAACCTTGAAGTCAAGTTTAGTTTTGGTAAATTTCTGGTGTTATTCTGTTTTATGGTCAAGTTTAATGTTAGTTTACTTGTTTTGAGTCAGTCACAAGTTCATTTCATGAGTTTGCAATGTTTTGTTTCAATATCAGCATGTTAAAGTACTGTTTGGTTTAGTGTTAAAATCTGTGTTTGAGGTTTAAACATAAGAGTAGCTCTGCTGGTTTAGATTTTTCATGGTTGTTTAGGTTCACATCTGTCATTGTTTTGCACACAATAACACTGAAAGTCAAATTTAGCTAGAATCTGGTCTTGTTTGCTAAATCTGTTAAAAACCAGTCCACCATAATCCTTCATAAAGTTTTAAAACTTGATAATATAGCTTGAATAACTTTCATTTCATCAAATTACATCAAGTTCAGTCCATAAATTGCATTCAAGTCTCATTTTAGTCAAACTAGCTACTGATTTTCAAAAGTCAAATATGTCAACACAGTTTTCTTCAAATCTTGTAGCAATAGCATAGTGTTCATTTTAACTAGTTAAGGTCTCAAATTTGGTCTACTTGCAGTCTTCTAGGTGGTCTTTAAGACCACATATCTAGTTTTAGCTTTAGCTTTTCTGATAAGCTCATAGATAAGCTCAAACTTGCATACCTGTTACTGTTCTGCACCAGTTAGCTACTGTCCTCTTATGGTCAGTTAGCTTTTGATCTTTTTCTTCTTCTATACTTGTCCTATTTAGCTGTAATTTTGGATGTATGATCTCTGGCTGGTAGACTAGAGAGCCACACTTCTGTTTTTAGCCTTAGCTTATTAAATAAGCAGTTACTTAAGCTAGAACATAGGGCCAGATTAGCTTTTTTGCATAATATCAGTTTGCTTAAATCCTTGGTAATCAATGCTTTAGCAGTTAGGAGTAGGTGCTATTAGTTCCCTTAGAGTAGTTTTAGAGTTGTCTAGCTTATGTAGTCAGTTGGTACACTTTAGAGCTTATTAGCTTATTTTCCTAGTAGCTTATTAGGATCAGTTTCATAGCAGCTCTTAATTCTGCCACATAGGCCCTAGTTTTTATATTTTTCTCAGTTTTAGAATAATATTTTAGAATTTCCCTGAAATTTTCATTAATTTTAGTTACTGTTTGCTATTTTTCTAGATTAAATTCAGTTTTTAAGCCTTTTTAATTAGCTTTAATCGCAAATAATTAAGAAAAAGTTCAAAAAAAATAATTTTTCAATTTTACCAGTTTAATATAAATATAAAAAGCATAAAAAATATTTTTCCTTATTTTTCTCCTTTTATTTGGTATTTTTCATAATTTAAATTAGATTTAAATAGATTTAAATTCCTAGAAAATAGAAAAATAATCAGAAAAATACAAAAATAGTTTTGAAAATTCTATTTTGATATTTTAGATTTTTCTAAGTCTTAATTATATTTTTCTAGCTTTATTTCCTAATTTCTTGTATTTTAGGTAATTATTTAATAGTTAAAAATAGTTTTTAATTAATAATAATTAGATAATTAGTTATAAAAATAATTTTCTTTTTCTATAAATTTTCTTTTATCATTAGGTTTGTAAAAATGTATTTTTCATATTTTTAGGACTTGTATTCCTTAGTTTTCACTTTTTGTTTTGTACGTCTACGTATTTTTAGTTTAAACGTAAGTTTTAAGTTTTAAGTTTTAAACGTTCATCACTTTAAATATAGTGATAGCGTTTATTTAATAGATTTTATCTTTTTAATTTCCTTTAATTTTCATTTTAGCCCTTGTAGTTTATGTCCTTTTTCCGTAGTGATAATAATTCCAAATCTCCTTTTCCGTTCAAATCTCGCGATCACTATACGTTTGATAATCCATTGCATAGCTCGCTGGGACATAACGACCCGGGGAAACACTATACTCCTCAGATCTTCATTGATTTCGTTCCTGAGCCGTTTTAAGGTTCTTACGGTCTGCCATTCACAAGTGGCAGGCTTGTGTGATAAACCTTGACTGTTCTGGAGCGCATCAATACATATATTTACACTTTTACCTAATGTTTGTCCCATTACTCTATTAACCAGCGGTTCTAAATATGCTTCGTCTGGTAATTCTAATTCAAAGACACCTCTTGATCGAAACATTATCAATGAAGTGAAAGATATTTTGGATGGATCAAGTGATTTGGTCAAAACATTTAGAAGGGCACGTGACCGCTACACAGAAGACAGCGAGCAAAATATTAGAATAAAGCTCATAGCAAAGCGAGGCAAGAGTGGACGGCAATACACTCTTCCAGCTGCCGACGAGGTTGTTGGACTTATTGTAGGCGACTTGGATGCATGCACAGAAGATAGGGATATTGTGATAGAAAAGTTTGGTGAAGGTTTGCAGCGTATCAATATTTTTCATCCTATGTACCTTCCTTTGCAATACCCTTTGTTGATGCCCTGTGCGCAAGATGGGTATTTTTTAGGAATACCACAAAGAAATAAATCGGGACAACTAGCCACTGAAAAGAATGACAAAACAGTTACTATGCGTGAGTGATTTGCCTATCAGATACAAGACCGCCCGAATCAAGAGAATTTATTCATACGTGGAGGTCGTTTGTTCCAGCAATTTCTTGTGGATGGCTTCGCTATGGTTGAGAGAGAGCGTATGTTTTTCCATTGTTCCAAACAGTCCAAACTAAGGTGTGATACGTATTCAAATGTGCGTCAAAGCGTCACATCTGGAAATAGCGACCCGTCCACAGTTGGAAAGCCTATCATTTTGCCTTCTTCTTTCACTAGCGGACCAAGGTACATGCATGAAAATTATATGGATGCCATGGCATTGTGTAGGTGGTATGGTTGTCCAGATTTGTTTATAACGATCACATGCAACCCTAAATGGCCAGAGATTGAAAGATATATGCGGGAGCATAACCTTTCATCTACAGACCGACCTGATGTGGTATATCGAGTTTTTAAAATGAAACTCGATCAGCTGATGAAGGATGTCAAAGAGTTGCGTTTGTTCGGACGTGTTCAAGCAGGTATGTTTTTTATTTATAGGCCACCTCACATTCATACGTGTAGTCTTATAACAAAATGTCTATAATTATAATTAAAACTGATATTATGATTATTTGAACAATATTTTGCAGTTGTATACACCGTTGAATTTCAGAAAAGAGGCCTTCCACACGCACATGTTTGTTTGTTTTTACATAAGGATGACAAGCTGCCAAACGCCGAACATATTGACAAACACATATCTGCTGAGATACCAAATCCAAATGAGGATCCCGATCTGCACAAGTTAGTTTATGATTTTATGATGCAATGTCCATGCGGTGTTGATGACCCAAATCAGGTTTGCATGGATGATGGGAAATGTACCAAACGCTTCCCTAAAAAGTTCATGCAACACAGTTCTGTTGACTCGGAAGGCTACCCTGTATATAAAAGACGTGATAACGGGATCCATGTTGTTAAGAGTGGACATAAGTTGCACAACGGTTATGTTATTCCGTATAACGCTACGTTATTGAAACGTTATCAATGCCACATCAATGTTGAATGGTGCAATCAGACGGGATAAATAAAATATTTGTTTAAATACATAAACAAAGGTCCCGATAGAGTATCAGCACAGTTGTATGAACCAGCAAGCACCGAAGACGGTCAACAAAATGATAAACATGTTGACGAGATTAAGGCGTTCTATGATTGCAGGTACCTATCTGCTTGTGAAGCCGCTTGGAGAATATTTGGATTTGAGATCCATTATAGAACACCATCTGTTGAACGTCTCTCATTTCATATCGAAGGCGACCAGCCAGTTGTATTTGATGAAAACTCTGACCTTCAAACCGTTATTCACAAACCAACAGTTGGGGCTTCCATGTTCCAATCCTGGATGCAGATGAACGAAATGTATCCATCAGCAAGGGAGTTAACATATGCTGAGTTTCCTACGAAATTTTTATGGAATCTTGCAAAAAGAATGTGGACACATAGGAAGCAAAAATATGCAATTGGCAGAATTCATAATGTTCCAATCTCAGCTGCTGAAGGTTACTATTGTAGGATGCTACTCAATATGTTAATACAAATAAGCCGTAAAAACGTTTATTTATATTTTACGATCTTCTTATGTTTTGCCGATAACAAACGTAAAATCATTTTAATGAAACAAATAAAATACGTAAATGGTTTGAGCCAATAGTTTTCTAACACAATTACGTTTTCACATAAAACACTAAAACAAGTATAAGTGATTTTATGATTTAGTAATACATATGTACAACAACTAGTGTTTACATATTGGGCAAATATATACATAACTAGTATGTATTATAATGGGTAATACAATTGGGTAAAAACTTAAGTATTTGACCCACTGACCAAATACATTGAATGTGGTTGGGTACAACCCAAATTCCATGACCCATACCCATGGAACTTGACCCATAACCCATTGCATGACATCATGCTTATGTCATATATGGATAATATCCATGACCCATGGTTTTAATCCATGGCCCATAGTTTTAATCCATGAACCATGGACTAGATGCATTGCATCTTATATATACATTGTATCTACTTGGATACCCATGATCCATAACCCATGACCCAAAACCCATGGGCAAAAGGGAGCATCCCACGGATCCCCAGTATTA
Source organism: Chrysanthemum seticuspe (assembly GCA_019973895.1). Classification (NCBI taxonomy): domain Eukaryota; kingdom Viridiplantae; phylum Streptophyta; class Magnoliopsida; order Asterales; family Asteraceae; genus Chrysanthemum; species Chrysanthemum seticuspe. The sequence continues at coordinate 330,846,922 of BPTQ01000008.1, read as the reverse complement.
CACTGGACGGATCCCTCAAGCGAGGGATCCGTGGGATCCGTGGAACAGTAGATGTTTTTCTTCTATAAATAGTGAGCCATTTCTTCCTTTTGGGTTGCCACTCCCACACATACTTTCCCCAAGTATTGTAACTCTCTATCCACAGATCTTAAGGATCTTTCTATGTAGTTTGTCTTTTTTTTTTGTGATTCTCTAGGTTCCTCTTAAAGGCGAGATCACCACTTCTTGAAGTCAAGCAAGCTCAAGTCCATGAGTTGCCATGCTTTGTCATCATCAAGACTACTGAGGTTCTCTTGTTGATACTTCTTTCTTCCTCTTTAGAAGTGTTGTGTCCAAGGCATTAGTGAAGGATGCCGAAAGAGTCAAGACGAAAGCATTAGTGAAAGGTGCTTAACGTCCGTGTTAAAAGCATTAGTGAAGAATGCTAAAGGAGTCGAGACGAAGGCATTAGTGAAAGGTGCCAAGCGTTCGTGTCAAGGGCATTAATGAAAGATGCCTAGAAGTCAAGTCAAGTGGCATTAGTGAAGGATGCCATGTTTGTATACTCGATGAGGTGCATTGATATACAAATAGAGATAGGTTGTTTCCAAGGATATTGATATCCTTGATGATGCTGTAATAAGGAGTTGGTCTCCTTTGGGGTTAGGTGTCGTGTAGTGTTGGGTAGTAGTTCCTCCATTGTAATGGAACTCGGTACTTAGCCTAGTACTGGATAAAGGGTAGGCGACGTTGTGGTAGGTGTGGTTCTCCTTTGTGAAAGAACCCGGTGGTTAGCCTAGTACCGAAAAAAGAGTAGGCGACGTTGTGAAGGCTTCTCCGCCATAAGGAGTTGGTGTCGTGTAGTGATTACGAACTCTCGAGTAGGTGACTCGGGGAGTGGAGTAGGGCAAGGAAGGTGTCCTTGTAGCCGAACCACTATAAATACTCGTGTCGTGGTTATGTGCTTCTTACTCTTTATCTTTCATTACACATTTATATATCTATCTATCAATGTCCAACATTGATGAGTGTGTAAATACTCATCATTTTTGTTCCTTCTACACCGCAAAAACAGTCAAAAACACTTTGAAAAGTCTCAAAAAGACAGAAAAATATTTAGACTGTATTTTATGCAATAATTGTCAAAATCTAGTCCCTAGTTATTCAAAACATGATAATTTTTCATAAAAGGCCCTCAAGGATTTTCAAGTTGTCAAAATTAGCCTTATAAAGTCAGTTTTGCAAAATGGCAACTTTAGTCCTCGGAGTTTCAAATTTGGCAAATATGGTCCTTTTATTATTTGAGATTGTCAAATATGACCCTTGGATTACTTTTCAGAAGTTACATGAATGGTCCCTACAATTTCAGATTTCACAGCTTTGGTCCTTGGAAATTCAAATTAAACACATTTAGTCCCTAAGCTACTTTGGTCCAAGTTAACCACAAACCCAATAACAATCCAAGGCCCGGTCAACCCACCAAACCCAGTCAATGTTTAACCCAACCCATAAAACCCAAAATTAACCGACCCACACTCTTTCTACTTTCCCTCCCATCTCCTTCCCCTTTCCTGCTTTACCCAAAACCCAGAAACATTCACCCTTTTATTCAAATCATCACAACCAAGAACACTCAATCCCTAAACCCTCTATTACCCAGGTTATCCCAACTCCCAAACCCACTTCCCTTTTCCCCCTCCTCCCAAGGTCCAAGCTGGCAATCCATGGGCATAAAGCATCCACTAATGGCTCAGATGACTTCAAAATTGGTACCTAACAGTTGGATGGCTGGGATCATCTCAAGAAAGCACAGGAAAGAGTTTTGGCTGTTTTACCTCACACAACAAGCACAACACAGGAAGCACAAAAAAAGAGATTGAAGACCCTTGACACTTAGTATAAATAGGGCATTTGTAGCCATTGATGAGGCATCCCTTAGTGTAGTTTTTTTAAATTAGCTGTTTTATTTTTTTTCTTGTAATGTCTTCAAATTAATGAGAAAGGCTTTTAGTTCCTGTTCTAATTTTAGGCTTATTTACCCATAAGCACTCAAGTGCTTATATTTTTTTTTTACTTTCTCAATTCCCATTTTCCAGTAGCTTCACAACAGTTAATTAAGTATTCAGCTAGTAACATGAAATTTGTTTTAATAATTGAATCAATTTTCAGTTTTTTATCTCATGAAGGTGCGTTTGGGTCAAGAGTTGTAGTTGGTCAATAAGCTATTTTTAACCATTTGACTTTTGAAGTCAAACCACATTTGATGTTCTAAAGTTAGTTTGGGTGAATCAGAATTGGATACACATAGTTTTCATTAAGGTTTGGGTAACGAAAAAAAAAAGAAGTTTACTGTTTTCTTAATTGCACGGAACAGCAGCAACAACTGCTGTTCGTGGGCTTATTTCACAGCTTTTTAGAAGTACAAAATTTGTAAAAGTTGGTTTTCTCAAATCTCTATATTCCAATCTAACTTGAGTTTCAGTAGTGTGCATTCAAATTACCTCTAGCTTAGTTAAAATCAAGTTAAAAACTGCCTTTTGCCACTTTTTCTGGTTCAGCATCAGTGAAAAAATGGGCCAAATCAAGCTGGTGACAGCTTATTTATAAGCTGTTAATCATCCATCAAATGTTTTTTTTAGGATTTCTACTATGCTAACTTCAATTTTGTAGCTTGAACTTGCCTTGGAAGTCCATATCTCAGTTCGAAAACAAGCTCAAACAAGCCTCAGTAGGCTGTTTCAAACCTGCAACATCAGCAGGCAACTCAGTCAAATCCCATGGTTTACTCAGCTTATTTATAAGCTGTATCGAGCTATTCAGTAACCAGAGATAGGGGCAAGATTAAGTCAGCTGGGTCGACTTGTTGTTCCAAGAAGCCCAGTGGGCAATTGCCACCCCAACTCATCGTAAATAAGCGCCCAAGTAAGCCTTTGGCCTGTTTTGCTGCACTTCATTGCAGTCTATAGTATTTTTTCTTAATCTAAGTGCTTATTCAGTTTTTTTTCCTTAGCTTATTTAGGTTTCTTAGGTGCCATTAGTATAATTAGTTTAGGTGTAATTCGTTTCAGCTCATTCATTGCTTATTCTAAATTTTGCATTGCTTTTTTTTTCCACTTTTTCTAGTCTTAGGATCCCGTAGTTAGTTTATGCCAACTGCTTATTTCCCTGTCCCATTGTTTCTTTAGTTGTTCTTTTTGTTTATTGTAGCTTATTAGTTCACATGTTAGCTAGTTTCCGATTTTATATTGCTTATCATTAGTGCTTATCAGTAACAAAGAGAGTGTTTGGCTTGCCTTTTTGTGATCTGTGGTGAATGAGCAGTCTAACTGCTTATTTTTATGGTTTTAGGATTCCCTAGATAACATTTTAATTCCCCAACTGTTTTCCCCCTTTATTTTGTAGTTTACAGCTTATTTTAGATATATAAAAACATGTCTTAGCTTATTTGTTCTTCTATATTGCTTGTCAACTGCTTTTCATGTTCCATTGTGCTTAAAGTTTCGCTAAGAGGTGTTTGTTTGGTTCTGTCCATAACAGTTGATAAATAAGCTGATCAGCAGCTTAATTTCAGTATTTTTAAGTTTAAGTTTCCGTCAAAAGGTTGTCTTTTGGTCTCTTGTTCAGTTGCAAACAAAACAAAAAAAAACAACAAGAAAATAAAAGAGCTAAAAAGGTACTGCCTGGGATTCGAACCCAGGTCAGTCCCCTCACAGCAGCCACGCTCCAACACACCTCCTCAATACCAATCGCCCTTGGGACTTGTCTTGGTTATTTCTTACGACATCTAGTACTTAAAGACGTTTGTTAGTTTAAGCTTATTTCACTGTGCTTATTTTTCACAGCTTATTTGTATAAGCTGTGGCTCACATTTTATTTTTCGTAGGTCCAGTAGATCATCAAGTATTTTTACAAAAAGTTTCACAATTTTCTAAAATGTTTTAGTATTTTTTATTAATTAATTAGATTAAAATAATTTTTAATTCGTAGAAAATTAAATAAAACTCGAAAAAATATTCAGCTTTTTCCTAAAATTATTTTTAGTCATTTAGAATGTAGGAAAATTAGTTTTGCACTCGTAGGACGTAATTTGCATCTTTTTCATATTCGAGGCTCGGGATTAGCTCGGGTTTCGCGTTTTTGCATTTTAGCACCTTAGGATATAATTTAGCTTCGTTTTATTGTTTCTTAGGCTTAGTTGTAGTTTAATTAGTGTTTATTTAGTTTTACATGCTTTATTTTCATTCCCGTTCTTTATTTTGTAGATTAGCGTAATCCAAAATCCAAATTCGTTTAACCAATTCAAGTCCTAATCACGAAACTCAACGACACCGTCAATTTCACACCTCGTTGGGACACGACCCGGGGAAATCACTTTCCCGGTATCACTTTTATCACATTTGTGAGATTTGGCACGTTAACCCTTTTCCTAAAAGGTTGATTTGTCGAATTTCACGATTAATTTGATATATTGATATTGTGTTTATTTTCACCACTCACTTTTCACGAATCAAATTTTGGCGCCGCTGCCGGGGAGGTGTGTTGCGACAATATCGTGATTTTTGCGATTAGTGACTTGAAGAACCTTCCTCGTGAAGTTACCGTTTTTGAAAAATACAAAAAAAATACTCTTCTCATTCCTCTTATCCGTATGATTCTATTTCTCTTACCCTCTCGTACCGTTTGATTCTACTCGTCTTTATCCTCATGACCATTTGATTCTCTTCTTAACCCTCTATATGTTTAATTCTAATGACGACGATCATCGTCGGTGCCGTATGGAAAAGGATCAACATCATTGTCACATGTGCGTGTGTGAGCGGTGTGGAAGGCCTAGTTCAAGCAAATTTTGCGATTTGTGCGAATTATCAATCAAAAATTCTTTTCAAAGTTATTTCGACCACCCGTCACAACCCGAAATACGTTCTAATGTTGACAAACCCGTTCAAACATCGGAGCTACCTCAAGCACCCACCGAGGGTTACGAGGACGATTTCTTTGAATTTAGAGCCCGTAATCTAATTGAAAAAATTCAATCCAATGAAAAAAGGTCGAGAATTAAAATTGATTACGATGAATCCGCTCAAACGCTGGAGATCATAACGGAAGTGGTGGAAATTGCTAGCTCTAAGAGCACACCACTTGTACCACCTCCGGAATCTTCTGAACGTTTTACCGACGATTTCTTTAGGGTCAGAAATGACATGATTCAAAACTTCTTAATTGAACTTCGTCAAGATTCAACTTCGAGAAATAACCTACCTCCATTTTGTGATGTTGTTGAACCCTCGATTCCTATTTCCGAGCCCGAAATACCTTTGTTTGATCAAAATTATTGCTACGGTTGTGGAGACTTGTTACCACAAGGTTTTCGTTGTTTCAAATGTATGTGCGAGTGGTGTGGAAACTATCTTGTCAATGGATGTTGTTCGATTTGCGCTGAGAATTCATTTGCTTATGATTCTAACCCGGAATCTTTCAGTTATCCTCAAAACAATTTCAATTACCCTCCACAAAATTCATACGAACCAGAACCGTATTTTCATCATTTCAATGATCAAACGTCATTTCAAAATTTCTCTCCCCAATGCCCTCATTGTGCTAAGTGTGGGGGTCCTCATGATGATTATCAATGTCAATCGTGGACTTCCTTATTTGACAACATCCAACCCCCACAGTTTCCCGTCATTGATCAATTTCCTCGTATATTCTTGAAGAACTTTCCGAGGAACAAGCTGCTCGCAACGAAAGATTACTAGCCGATGAGCGAGCAGCTCAAAAGCTTCTCCTCTTTAACGAAGCTTTCCGTCTCGATGACGAGGATGAGGAAGATTGGGAGATGACAAAGGACAAGGTGCATATCTCAAGCCCACAAAGTACCGCACATGTCCACTCTCCGCCCTTATCTTGCCTATCTACCTTAGAACCTTTGGATAACCTTTTAATGGGGGACGAAAATCTTAGCACTATTCTGAAAACGAAACCGTCTTGTGTTGAGAACCTTGTCCCAACCCCAAGTGAGTCCGAGGTTATCTCCGGTAATATGTTTGATGAGCCTCTTGATGATGATTCTTCTCCTCCTCTTGACATCCCAAACGATCATGCCGAGATGTTCTCCGACTCTGACAACGATTGTACTTCGTTTGACGATTCTTTATCTTATGGAGACATCGATTATGTCGAGGAGTTACCTTCTGAGCTAGTTAGCTTAGAGGAAGTGAGAGATTCTGATGATCTGGAAATTGAGGACGAGATACTTCGTGAAAAATTGTACAATGTAAATCTCCTCGTTTCTAAGATCGAATCATTTTGTGCTAAACCAGCTTCAGCTCCTATCCCCATTGAGGATAGTAACTCTATCTTGGAAAAGCCCGAACCATTTTCTGAGCTTGAGGCTTTTTCCAGTGATTCTCTTCCGGAATTTGATGTATTCCGCTTTGATGACGATCATACTGAAAAGGAGAGTAGTGGCATTCCCACTTTTCATATTTCTCTTCCTGAGTATGAGTCGTCCACATTTGAATTGCCTCCTCCTTCCGAAAGGAGTAGACTTCTCCATGAGGAGTTCGCCGGTGAACTCGCTCACATTGATCCTCTTCCTCCGGGAATTGAGGATGATCTTTTTGAGCAAAATGCTCTACATCCCCTTTCATCCATGAGTAACTTATCCACCATTGAGGATTTTACCGTGGTTGATACTTGCGTTTCATTCCTCTTCGAGGACAAAGTGTTCAAACCCGGTATCTTACCTTTCAAGGGAGTTCACTCTCGGATATTTCTTAAGTCCAACACGGATGTTGTGACTTCTCTTGCGGTGGAAAAGATTTTTGAACATTCCATTAATGTTCCTCAATCTAATCTTTTGCCCACCTATCCCACCCGTTGTCAAGTAATTGACACTTTGCCTTCTCCTCCCATTTCTTCTCCATGTCTTAACTCCTACGAGAGTGAAGATACCATCTTTGACCCCGGCATTTCTCATTCTCTTGAGCCGGGAATATATCTCATCGGTGTGGAACTTTCACGTGCTTCAAATGTTTGTCCAAACATCTTGAATGAAAATCCGATGGAGATTGTTTCTTCCACTTTGCTTCCCCATGAACCAATGAATGCGGGGTCGAGTCAAGCTAGCGACTCGAGGATCAAAAACAGTAGCACACTATATGGGTTTTCACCCGTATTTCTGACTTCTTTCTACTTTCTACCACCCTAGTGTGGGGGAGTTGCCCCCCGCTGTTGTATATAAAGTGTTCTAAAAAAAAAAAAAAAATTCAAATAATGGCCGTAGTATTTCCCTTTTACGTTCTATGTTTCGGCATAACCGCCGGTACTTTGAATATTGAGGGCAATATTCATTTCTAGTGTGGGGGGAATTCTCACGAATTTTATCATATAAATTATACCATCTTATTCCCCCAATTTTGGCCAAAATTTTTTTTTGGAGTAAGTGTTTTGCACTTACTCAGCTTACGGTTATCAGTCCGCCATGTCTAATAAACAAAAGGATTGGCTAATCCAGGAGCAAACGGCTCTTGGTAAAGATATCTCAAATCCGTTGATGGCTTGCAATTTGCCCAAAATTGTATGGTGTTCAACTCACCATATCTTTAATTAGTGAAGAGTTGGCTAGCCCGCAAGTTTATGGCTTGTGGTAAAGGCAGTTGGAAAACCATAATTGGTAATCGACTCACCAAAGATATTTTATCTAAGAGTTGGCTAGTCCAGAAGCAAACGGCTTCTGGTAAAGACAAATCAAAACCGTTGAAAGCTGGTGATTTGCTCAAAATCATTTGGTTATCATTGTACCAAGGTTCTTACTTGAACTGAAACATTTGGCTACTCCAGAAGTAATGGCTTTTGGTAAAGAGATTCAAATCCATTAAGTTTTTTTCAAAAGATTGCTAGGGACTAGCAATGTTTTAGTGTGGGGGATTGATGAGTGTGTAAATACTCATCATTTTTGTTCCTTCTACACCGCAAAAACAGTCAAAAACACTTTGAAAAGTCTCAAAAAGACAGAAAAAATATTTAGACTGTATTTTATGCAATAATTGTCAAAATCTAGTCCCTAGTTATTCAAAACATGAAATTTTTTCATAAAAGGCCCTCAAGGATTTTCAAGTTGTCAAAATTAGCCTTATAAAGTCAGTTTTGCAAAATGGCAACTTTAGTCCCCGGAGTTTCAAATTTGGAAAATATGGTCCTTTTATTATTATTTTTAGTCATTTAGAATGGAAGTCGATCTAAATATTTTAAAACGAAGTTTTAATTGGTAAAACTATTCAACCCCCTTCTAGTTTTCCACAATTGGCATCATAGCTTCGTTACCAAGTTTTTTAGAGTATGTTGTACTTTAAAAACTTGATACGATCCGTGTATGTTTGAAAACTACAAAGAAGGAAATCTTTTAAAATAATTTTCTTCTATGTTGGATATTGATAGATTAGTCTAATATTTTTTTTCAAGAAATCTTCATGCTAGGATATCTCCAAAGTCTTCATTTCTATTCAAAGAGTAATGAAGTCAACCTTCAAGGAAGAACCTAAAAGTAATCACAATCTACTTTTTCTAAGTACTACTGATTACTTTAAAAGCTCATGTAGTATCTTCGGTCTTATGGTCTTCTTAAACCATACCAAGAGCATAAATGTATGTTCACTTTTCATTAGCTAGCTTACATCTACATGGATATGTTGTTACCTTTCTTTATTTTAGACATTATTAATTGCTAGTCTCTTAAAAGTATATTTTCGCCACTTTCTCGACTTACTCATCATCGGGAATAGTATTCCTCTTGATCTCGTCAAACTAACGCCGTCGTCACAAATGGATCCTTGAAAATTATACTATCAAAATCCCGTTGACCAAACATTTGTTTTTAAACCCCAAAACTATTTTTGTTCCATAAGCTATGTTATAACTTATTACAAAAATAATGCCAAACACCCCTTTTCTGTCTACAGTAGCCGGATCCCTCTAGTTGTACTAGCCGGATCCCTAATACTAGAGATCCGAGGGAACAGTGGGACAAAAACCAGCTATACGCCTTTCAAAATCAACCCTGCTCATTTTCCCTCTCCTTACAAAACACAAAAACGACCCAAGAGCTGATTTCATCTCCATAGGACTCCATATCCTCAAGCATCCATCTCTAGAACATCATTGTAAGTAATTACACTAACATGTTATAATTTTCATCATCCTCATCCTAGGGTTTATGGTTTCTCAATTTTTCTTAATCAATTGATAAAATTAGGTTTTCCAAAATTGATCACTAGAAAGGGTTTTTCACATAACTAAGATTACATTGTGCTTACAACATTGTTAATACAAATCAAAACCATAAACCCATCTCAACAAATTTTGCCTAATTGGAATATTTGTTTTTCTAGGACCAACCATGCCTAAAGCCACCCAACAAGACCACCATGAAACCGTCCATTACCTCACCCAATACTATCGTAAAGAGGGCTTGTCAAAAACCGATCGCAAAGTCTTCAAAAGACTTAAAAAACGACTTATCCACGAAGGTCGTGTGGTCAAGGAATGTTTCCTTGAAAATACCGACAATCGTCAAGTCTTCTTGGCAATCAACTTTGATTGTCTTCTTGATATTGATGAACAAATTTGTCCGGTATTCATTTTTGAATTCTACAAAAGCGTTAGGCTCATTCGAAACACCGATGATAGCATTTCAATAGCCTTTATCATCAATAAACGAAACTTCACTCTACCTCTCAACACATTCGCTCAAATCCTTCGCATTCCTTGTGAAGGAATTTGTATGTACTCTCAAGATTGGGCAATATCCACTCAATCTTTTGCTCTTGATCCCAAACCAATATACCATACTCCTCTTGATGAACCCGAAACCGTTCGAGACACTATTTTCAAAGTTAGAGCCGACCAATCCCGTTTCAACCGAAACAAAGAGCTCATTCACCATGATCCCTTTCAAATGGAACTCTTCGAAATGCACCCCATTTTTAGAAAGTGGGAAGAAATTCTTATGGAAAACGTCATTAGCTCGGTCGGTAACAAAGACCATCCAAATGCATGTCTCGTGCAAATGATCTATTGCCTTATTCACCAAAAGCCATTTAATCTCGCCTATTACATGGTGAAGAGAATGGCCGGGGTATTCAAAGTTGCCAACATGGTACTTCCGTATGGTATGCTCCTAACACGACTCGGTAAGTATGTTAGTGCATTGCAACCATCTCCTATCAATGATGATCATTTCCTCTCCGACCACGTCATGGTACCTCTTACCAAACAACCCTCTAAATGGTTCATGGTCAATGGAAGGAAACCTAAGGCTCTCCCGGACTCCTCGGACGAAGAAGAAGAAGTAAATGTCAACCCCGAAGCTAACATCGACTTGGACCCCTTTGACTACTATCAACAACTTCCAACTCTTCCAAACGAGACCGCAGAATTCAAACAACTAAAGGGTATGATCCAAAACCTAGCTAACTACGTCATGAAGTCGGGAAAGAGGAAAAGAAAGGATTGACAAAAGAGACATTAGGATTGTGCTTGTCTTTAGACTTTTGGCTTATGTATGAATGCTCCTGTTTTAGCACACTAGTTTGTGTTAGTTTGGATATTGTCTTTACTACTCTCAACTATGATATGATTTATGCATTATCATGCTTGTGTTGCTGTTCTTTGGAGTAGAGTTTAATAGAAATTAGTGTATATAGTATGGTGCAAAATCTGCATTTCTTTCTGTGATGTTTCTGATCTGCAGTTGCCGGATCCCTAAGATTATACTAGATGGATCCCTCCTTTGAGGGAACCGTGGGATCCGCGACAACAGATGAGCAGTACAGATTCTCATACATTTAAATATCTCACTAGATCACTTCACACTAGTTAAACATAAGACCTTAGAACCACCTAAGTCTTCTTCAAGCATTAGAAAGCTTCACACTCACCCATGGCTAACCTAGGATCTAATTCAAAGTCGCTTTTGATTTATCAACTCATCAAAACTCACCATATTTCCGCTTTAATACTCACACATTGCTTCTCACATCTCAAAACACTTAGGTGGATATCTTTATCAATTTTAAGAAATTGGTTCTAGTCATCCTTATCTCAAAATGGGTCAAAAACTAGTTTTTCAACTCTTTTATTTTTTTGAGGATTTTTCAAATTTTAACTCTAGTTTACATCTGATCTCTAGGATCATTTATTATGCCTTAACACCATCAAAATTCCTAGTGTCATCCTTGAACACCCATTGGTGATCATAAAGTCTCACTTTCCTTCCATAAAAGGCAATTATTAGCTGCATCACTCATTGCCCTTGATCATTTAAGATACTTAGGAAGACTGAAACACTCAAGGAAGTATAGGTGTTAGACTTCACAAACATCCTCTTTTCTTTTTTTTTTCTTTACTGCTGATAGCCGGATCCCTCAAAGGAGGGAACCGTGGGATTCGGGTGACAGATTCATGTCAAGTATAGCTTAAATAATCATTTCAAGCTCATCTTGCTAATTTGAACACTCCACCTCATCTTAATTGAGTCCCTAGATCAGTACAACTCTGAAGTTGACTCTTGTGCATGCTAATCATCACATTCCAAAGGATCTTAGTGGCTTAAGTCTTGAATGCACTTGCCAAATCCTTCCCTTTATAAGTCATCCTGTTAGAATCCCTTAGTCATCAAACACAACATAATTCTCAGCAATTAGAAACATTTTCTCATGAGGAAAGCTCTTAGTGCTAACTCATCCACCCAAGAACCACCCAAGAAACTTGCTCGTGTTGTACACAAAATTTCCTCAACCGAGTCATCTCCGGTTAAACCCACAAATGCTAGGATTTCCCCTCCACCAACTCAACCAATCAAACCAATCCCTAAGAGGATTGTTGCCACAAAAATATCATCACCATACTCTACAATTCCCACTAAACCAAACACACCTTTCTCAACCCAACCAACATCATTGGTGCCTAGAGCCATATCATTTACCACTTCACAATCACCTCCACATTCCTACAACTTAGAGAACTTACCCCCTAGGTCATCTCATTCTCCACCATTACCGACACACTCTTCACTAGAGAAGATTGTACAACAAAACCAAGGTGTTGAATCAACAGTTGCACCGATGTCAATTTCTCCATTTCCCTCTAATGGTCCATTTTGGATTATGAGGAGACATCAAAGTCAACCACCTAACCACATGGAAGTTGACACTTCCCTACCTCCACCATCAACTCTTGTTGAGCCACCAATTAATGTGCCGCCACCAATCCCTCCTTCATTTGAGGATCCCCAACCTTATTCACTTGAACCTTCACATCAAGTCGCTCCATCTTTACCACCACCGTTTCAAAACCATGACAAGGATTGCTATCATTGTCAACATGTTGAATAGTTGATACATGAACTACGTGAGGAGCAACGTTTCATGTTTTATCACCTCCTCGAACGTTTCGATGAGGTCAACAAACCCAAACAACCATGAGCCTAAGGATTAAAATGGTGTCCTAGTCTCAAACTTAACTTAGATCGTTTAGGAATCCCATTTCATGTTTAATCATCTTATTAAAATATTAGACCAAATCAACAAGTCTACTCATCCTTAGACTCAAGCACATGGTTGCTTCTTAAGTTTTGATCACTTATTAGCATTAGTGGATTATGTATTACATGGCTAAATCATTCTCTTAGTTTAGAGATTTGTTGATTATCTCTTATGTTTTATTGAATGATAGTTTATACGCCATATTGCTTTGAGTATATGTTTGTTGGTTAAATACATATCTCATTTTGATGTTAACATTACTTGGTACATCACCACTGCTGAATTTTGTTATCAGATAGACGGATCCCTAAGATTTGCCTAGACGGATCCCTCCAAGGACGGAACCGTGGGATCCGTGCAACAGAAGACCAATTTTCTACTAACTTGAGTCTTATTTGCAGGAAATTATGCACTATATACTTGTTTTCTAACATTTGTTTTGTAGATTTTTAAAATACACATGAAGACTTTGACACCGTAAGCTAGGGGGAGCTTTGTGTCAAACAATACATTGCAAAACCATTTGCAATATAATCCTCATATGGATTACATTTCATTACATCCCCTTGCAAAGTTGCAATCATCAAGGGGGAGCATTATCGTCACTAAGACGAAACCATTTGCAAACATAGTTGCAATGCACTAGCTTAGTAGTTTTTATTTACTTGATGCCCTCACAAAGGGATGGACTCGTCAAGGGGAGTTAAGACGAGGACTCTTCCCCTCACTTGCTCTATATATATATATATATATATATATATATATATATATATATATATATATATATATATATATATATATATATATATATATATATATATATATTATTTATTTATTTTTACATGTTTTTCTTAAACCATTGTGTTAGTTTCTTTTCGACGCTCTTTTTGTTTCGACAAAAAGGGGGAGAAAAGAGTAAAAACTCCAATTCGAACTTTTACGAATTTTAGTTTTTACTTAAAATAATTTTATGTTTTGTCATCAACAAAAAGGGGGAGATTGTTAATACAAATAAGCCGTAAAAACGTTTATTTATATTTTACGATCTTCTAATGTTTTGTCGATAACAAACGTAAAATCATTTTAATGAAACAAATAAAATACGTAAGTGGTTTGAGCCAATAGTTTTCTAACACACTTACGTTTTCACATAAAACACTAAAACAAGTATAAGTGATTTTATGATTTAGTAATACATATGTACAACAACTAGTGTTTACATATTGGGCAAATATATACATAACTAGTATGTATTATAATGGGTAATACAATTGGGTAGAAACTTAAGTATTTGACCCATTGACCAAATACATTGAATGTGGTTGGGTACAATCCAAAGTCCATGACCCATACCCATGGAACTTGACCCATAACCCATTGCATGACATCATGCTTATGTCATATATGGATAATATCCATGACCAATTGATAACGCTACACGCGTCGTTCGGGGTCAAAGGAACTTCCTTTTCGTCGAGCAAGTTTTTCAACACCCTAGGCAGTGAACCTAATCGTTGTAGTGTAGTATTAGGGTATGCCACGGGTATTGATATCGTTCTCTAGGGGAATAGGAATGCTAGTGAGAAGTTACTACGCTAAGGTTGGGGTTGAGGAAGATTATTTTTTATCTTTTTATATTTTTTAAGGAAAGGAAAGGTACGAATCTCGGGGTTTGAATTTGGGGGGGGGGGTTGTATTTCTACCGATTACTCTACTTATCTAATTATCTAATCTAAGGTGTATGTAGTCTATGTCTAATTAATGTGTGCTCGTATGATAGTTTAAAGATGTGTTTACTTAGGTTTTACTACTCCTTAATTATCTCCTATTGGTGGTTGAATTATCAAGTCCTTATTCCTAGTTGCGTTGTGTGTCTAAGGTTGTAGGGTATGCGTTTCTCCCTAACTCTTTGAACTTACCAAAGGGTCTCGTCTACAAAACCCACTAGGGATAATAAACTCTTACTCTAAGGCACTCTTTGGATGGTTTAGCTTACAACTACTCAAGGAGTCATATTCTAAGGTTCACAAAGATTTAATCAAGCATTAAGTACACAACGAATGACCTATCGCATTACTAGATCATTAATCAACTAAGATAAGAGACAACCAATCAATATTCAATAATCAAGTTTCATATTCCCTAAGCAAACACACAAGTAAATTAGCCGGACATGGACAACATGCAAGCATACACACAAATAATCAAAGACATAATTGTATTAATGAAGTAAAACACTTATCTTGGTGTAAGATAGGGTTTGGAACCCTAAAATACTGTACAAGACAGCCTTGGTTCGGTTTAGGTTTTTACTCCAAAAGACTACACACTAAATACTGAAAAATTCTGATTCTATATATAATATTACATATGCGACGGCGTCACCTTATGTTTTGTGACGCCGTCGTGTCGCCGTCATTAGGGTTTCGTCTTGGCCACGTTAGACTTGCGACGGCGTCACCTTATGCTTGTGACGCCGTCCTCTTCAGCTTCTGACGCCGTCTGGATTACATCTAGGCCGTCTGAGTTGCGACGGCCTACTATTTTATAACTTGACGTCGTCACTTGAAAATAGGAGTTTTGGCTTCTGTCCCGTCACAAAAATCCTCCGACGGCGTCGCAATTAACACCTGACGCCGTCACCTTACGTTTTCAGCAGCTTTGAGTGTCTCGATTATGACTTTGGCCATTTTCTTCGTATATTCGCGCCTTTTCGTCCAAATAAGTGCTATTCCAGCATTTTGCCTTCAAGAGACCTAAAAAGTGAAAAGGAACGATATTAAGCAATAACGGATACAAAAGTGATCAAATAAGGGCTTAAACGACCCCTCAAAAAGGTACCTTTTAAAACCTTATCACCAATGGTTTTAATCCATGGCCCATAGTTTTAATCCATGAACCATGGACTAGATGCATTGCATCTTATAGATACATTGTATCTACTTGGATACCCATGATCCATAACCCATGACCCATGACCCAAAACCCATGGGCAAAAGGGAGCGTCCCACGGATCCCAAGTATTACACTGGACGGATCCCTCAAGTGAGGGATCTGTGGGATCCGTGGAACAGTAGATGTTTTTCTTCTATAAATAGTGAGCCATTTCTTCCTTTTGGGTTGCCACTCCCACACATACTTTCCCCAAGTATTGTAACTCTCTAACCACATATCTTAAGGATCTTTCTATGTAGTTTGTCTTTTGTTTTTGTGTTATTCTCTAGGTTCCTCTTAAAGGCGAGATCACCACTTCTTGAAGTCGAGCAAGCTCAAGTCCATGAGTTGCCATGCTTTGTCATCATCAAGACTACTGAGGTTCTCTTGTTGATACTTCTTTCTTCCTCTTTAGAAGTATTGTGTCCAAGGCATTAGTGAAGTATGCCGAAAGAGTCAAGACGAAAGCATTAGTGAAAGGTGCTTAACGTCAATGTCAAAAGCATTGTAAGTGCATCTTTAAAACAATCGTACTTGTGGGATCACTGCAAAGTCTTAAAATTAACCGCTAATATGCGCCTTACTGTTGGATCATGCCCTGAGGATGTAACTGAGATAAAGGAATTTGCGGAATGGATATTGAAAGTAGGAGATGAAGATATTGGAGGACAACACGACGGAGAGGTTTTGATAGATATCCCCAAAGATATTCTAATACATGAAGCTGATGATCCGTTACAATCTATTATAGATTTCACTTACCCAAACCTTTTGGATAACATAGATGATCCGTCATACTTCCAGGAAAAGGCCATTCTTGCTCCAACCAATGAAGTGGTTGATACTATTAACGATCATTTGCTTAAAACCTTTCCTGGTGAAGAATTGGTTTATCTTAGTTGTGACAACATAGATAAAACTGAACGTGGTGGTGCTATAGATCAAGCCATTTTTCACCTGAATTTATCAACGGTTTAAAATTTTCGGGTGTCCCAAACCATAGGCTTGCATTGAAGGTCGGTGTCCCAATAATGTTGTTGAGAAACATTAATCAATCACAAGGTTTATGTAATGGGACAAGGCTTCAAGTCACTAAATTAACACGTACTTCTATTCAAGCCAAAATAATTAACGGAACACATTTTGGGAATACGGTTATACTTGCAAGGTTGAAAATTACTCCATCGGATAAACGTTTACCACTCAAGATCGTGCGCAAACAATTTTCTGTGTCAGTTTCTTTTGCCATGACGATAAACAAGAGCCAAGGACAATCACTTTCGAATGTTGGTTTATACCTACCATGTCATGTTTTCACACATGGACAATTATACGTGGCTCTTTCACGCGTAAAAAGCAAAAAGGGTTTGAAGGTTGTTATTTCTGATGCCGAAGACTACTACAAATGTAGTCTACAAAGAGTTTCTTCACGGCCTTTGATCAGTTATCAAGAGGTATGTACGAATATTCATATAATGCGATATGTATTTGTTTTTTACATGTTTTATCATTGACACAAATGTTTTACTTACACCTTCTTTTTATGCTTTATTAGGTTCTCGACAAATTTTTTTTGGCTTACCACTTCATCAACTTCCTACTACATACGCTTTCTTTTTAAAGGCTGTCAAGATTGAAGCTCACGTGAATGACCGTTTATTACATTATTACTTACAATAATTGTACTCTATATTGTAATTGACTTATTACTTCATATTAATAAATAACTGATTCACTCTTTTTACTTTCGTTCTTTTTCTTATTTTGTTTACACACTAATTTTCCATTTTTTTGCAATATCTCTTCTAAAAACCCGTGGATTCCACGGGTCTTATAAGCTAGTTGCATATATATATATATATATATATATCTTTGGTATAAGTTTTTAATGCACATGATACAATGATTTGTATGCGTGCTTTGGATATAAGGGCTTTTTGTTTAAACTAAAAATCTTGATATCTCTTTTTCTTATGAAAAGGTGAAGGGGGTTGATACTCACATCATTTATTTTTTACATATACCACACTGTACAACACTGCAATGCACAATGTACAAGACAGTAATGCACAATTGTGATGTATGTATAAAAAAAATGATGTGAATATCAACACCCAAAAGTGAAATATGGTAGGTATCTCCAAGCCATTATATACAAGTACAACTATCAACTAATTCACGAGTCTGAACATGTCCTAAACCATTTTGGATACCATCACTTGTCTACATAATAAACAATGGGCTAATTATGCAAACACACCTTTTGCTCAAGGTGTCAAAACTTTCTAGGAAAAAAGTTGGGATATCTCTTAAATAGACCTTGAGAATTGCGACTTTTTCCTTCCAATCAAGGAGCGCCAAGTGTCCTTCCACTTTTCAGAACCCAATCATTGAAAGTTGCTTTTCGTACCTATGATTTATAATCGACTTAGATCCAGCGAAATTTTAAGATTCGAGCGATTTTTTTTTGCTATTTTCGAGGAAAAAGTCAAACTTTGGAAACTATTATTTTATTCCTTTAGACCCTTCCCAATGCTGAGCGACTTAAGCAAATTAATTTGAGCGCCTTTTTAAAATTTGTACTTTTGTACTCTTATCCTTTTTTTACAGAACTGTAAAATACTTTTTACTTAAGCGTAATCCTTTTTTTTCAGCGCTTTTTCATATCACATATCTTTCATAACCTTTATTCGATGAATTAGAATAACACATACATTACAAAATACTCCCACAAGCCAAGATCTATCCGTCTTCACGAAATCCTGCAAAAAAATGTTTCGTATTCGGGTATGTATTTCTATATTCATATATATAAATTGTTCGTATCTTTGTTTTTTCCGTATTTTATTTGAAATTAATCATGTTTAATCGTAGTTTTGCAACAACAATTTAGTTTATTTAAGTTAGCAAAGGTTTTTGATTGTGTTGGGGTTTTTAATTTATCTTGTGTTTGGAGATGTTATGCTTTGTTGTTGTACCTTTTGCAATAAGTGCATTAAGGAATGAAGTAATATATGGTATTTATTACAAAATTGTACAATATGCATTAATTGTAAATAATGTGCATGCTTGGATGATTGTACAATATGCTTGGATGATTGAATGCAGCTTTGTTACTCCCCTTATATGTAATTAAGTAGAATATGTTTTTGATTTTTTTTTTTCATTTGTAGGAATATGAGGCGAAAATCATCATCAGAAGTAAACCAAACTACTTTTCTTTAATAAAATCCAAGTTGGATAAAAAATGAAGGAAGTTGTTTCGGGGAACTTGTTTCGGTAAATGGTTGGACCTTTATTATTTTGACCACGAAGCACATATGATCGATTATATTTTACAAAAACAATGTTATCCGAATGAAAATCATTATGATATGCCGATTGTATATTATATTGAAGACCGTCCCTTACATTTCGGTCGTCCAGAGTTTTCGCTTATCACTGGTTTTCATTTTGGAAAAGTAAGTTTTGAAAAATATAGTTCTGGACACCTCAATTTTAGGTCAAGGGTTTTTCCAAAACATTCAGGTTCAAAAATTACAAACTTAGATATTCTTGGTCTAATTGAGGATGAAGAGGCATTTGGTATCATATGCGACGAAGATGCAGTACGTCTTTGTCTATTGTTAGCTTTGGAGGTTATCTTCATGGGCAGATTATTGGTTCAGAAAGTTGATGATACTCTCATGCGATTAGTTGAAAGCCTAGATGATTGGGATGCCTTTCCATGGGGAGGGCATATTTGGAGGCATTTGTATGATGAAATTTTGGATGTTGCGGATAAACACAAGTGGGATTTCCTTCAAGGTATTAACAAAGACCACAAGTTTGTTCCAACCTATACAATTTCAGGATTCGTTTGGGCTTTCAAGGTTAATATTTATGTATTAATATACACTGGAGTCATTTTATGTATCAATATTTTATGTTATTATTTTTTACTGAACTTGCAAAATTCGTATAGATATGGATACTGGAGTCATTTGAAAGAAGCATTCTATGGTGGAATAAAGTTCCCTGATATTATGCCAAGAGGAGTAGCGTGGTCAAAGAATACACCCTTCAAAAGATCTGATTATAAGTTTCTTTTTGGAAAGGTAAAAGTCTTCATCAAATTTTTCTTATTAATGCAATCTTTTATTCTACATTAATGCAATCTTTTATTCAACATTATTATTTCATTTTTAAGGATTCCAATCCTGTTAAAGAACTTACACCGACAATAGCTGAGAGGAGATCTGATTGGTATATAAAGTTTACGGCGTTTTTCCATGATTACATACCTAGAACTCCACCAGTGAAAACCACACATCTTTACGACGAGTGGTTGAAGAAGATGGCCGCAGCACGCAAACGTGGCAAGACTGAAAGGAAACATTTACCTATTATACGCAGGAGTGAGAGAAGTATAATAGAGATCAACATAATACAGGATGGTGTTATTACAGAGTTAAATAAGCGTTTGTTCAAACTCGAGGCAATTATTCAGGTTATTTATACTTTATATTCTCCTCATAGACCCATCAATAATCACACGACTACTGATAATAATATACGTTCTTAATATTTTGTATCATTTATTTCAGGTTCTTGCTCGAGAAAGAAATGGGGTAATATATCCTTTTTTTTCGTATATATACTTTGACATCCTTTTTGTTGAGCGTCAATTGGAAGTGATTTGAAGATCAATTAAATGATCTGGCAGTGATTTGGGGGAATAAATATGTTTGCACCAAATTTACAAAACAGCCCCTCAAGTATCCATTATCAGGAACCTGCTAGCAGTGGATTCAAAACCACTAGCAGTGGTTTGAAAGACTCTAGCAGTGGATACAACAAATTTACAAAACACCCCCTCAAGTATCCATTATCAGGAACCTGCTAGCAGAGGATTGAAAACCACTAGCAGTGGTTTGAAAGACTCTAGCAATGGATAAAGTAACCACTTTATTTATTTATTTATTTTTATTTTTTTTAAATAATAACACTAAACAGCAAAAGCTCAAAAGTATACAAACAATCCTTCATACCCGCATATCACAAACATAAACCAAACACTGAAAGCATTTTTAAGGTTAGCAGTGGTTAGAAAATAACTAGAAGTGGATTCAAAAATTAATTTATTTTTCGTATATATGCTTTTTATAAATACTTTTTTTCATTCTTAGGAGAAATTGGAGTTAACTAATGATCTTCGGCATCTAAGTGCACAGTTTTGTGATGAGCTTAATCATGATTTTCTTGACTTGTTTGAGTCAAGTCAGTCAAGCATTGATACTAGTTCATCAGCGCGGCTAGATGATTTTTCTAATGACGATGTTGCAAAGGTAATTTACAAAATCAGTAAACAAGTGTAAAACCCTTTCCGTACCATAACATATTATAATGATAGTAACTATATAAACGTTGACAGAAATTTATTATCCAAGAAGAATTAATGTTGCGACATGAAGAATTACAAAGTGCCCGGTTAAAAGAGCAGCAGTTGATGCAACAAGAGAAGAGGTTAAGGATGGAAGATGACAAGTTGATAATCTGGGAAGAGCAAAAGAGGTTGCAGTATGAAAATGAATGAAAGAAAAGGGGAGAAGCAATCATGAACTCAGATCATATGAAAGCCAGTAGAGCGCATTTTGCAGTTTCCAAAAGGAGTGAACAACGTTCGGGTGAAGCTAATTCGTATTATTGGACCAAGGCATATGCTGAAAAGAAAAGGCGATGCTCTAGCTTATCTGATCCAGATATAAGTGAAAAACTTAAAATTGTCACGCCTTGGGTTGAGGTATGAAAAGTACTTCTTGACAACGTTTTAAAATATATCTTGTTAATGACAATTTATTATAAGTGTAATCGTTTCATATACTAGGATCTTGCACGCTCCAGCAACGCTGTCAACAGAGTTCATTTTACAAATGAATTTGACGAATTTCTTGGACAAATTGGACCGATTAACTGCAAGTTTCCTTGGTGTGACGATGTGTGTGTGGATAGAAGGTTTTGGGAAAGTTTGGTTTGCTTAGACCCGTCTAGGAAAGGTTGGCTAACGGATGAGGCAAGTATTCATACAACTGTACCTATTGAATTGATTTCTTATAACGTTTATCACACTCATTCATGTTTCAAAATTTACAGCACATAGAGTTGTGGGTTAATTACCTTTGGCATGTTAGACCCGATACGGCTGATTGGGTGATGGTTAGTAGCTATTTTGTTCAGCTTCTGTTACAAAAATCGTTGCCGTTGTGGTATGCTAATGCTGAAAGATACTCTATTCCATGGTCTGACGTTAACCACGTAAGTGACGATATATATATTTTATTCTAGTCCAGTCTCATTCATATAATTAACCTATTTAGCTTTTTCCATATATTAATGTTATGTTTGTGACCCAAACGTTGTAGGTTTTCATGCCTATTAATGAAGCTGAAGCTCATTGGTGTCTTGCGCGTTTGGAGATAGACACAGGCATTGTTACCTTTTATGATAGCGGTCAAACTTTTGAAGAGGAATGGCGAGAGTTTTATATCAAACTGAGGGAGTGTTTACAGGTTTGACTATTTATTCATATGTCATAAGAATTAATACAAAACCGTTTAACCAGGTTTTAAAACATTAGATTTTTTATAACAATGTAACTTTTGTCCACAGCTACAATTACCTGAGGTCCTAGCACAAGCGCAAGTATTTGAGAAGAAAGGCATTGATCCGGCAAGTTATTTCATTACATTTACTATCGCTGAACAAGTACCGAAGCGGGCCGGGATATTTGGTGACTGTGGTATTTGGGTATGTATTCTTTTATACCGCTTGGCTTTTGGTCTATCATTGGATGTGAAGGATCCTATTCAGGCTGCGCTTTCATACCGTGATGTTCTATTTTTTTATACCGCTTGGCTAGGTTTTTTTTAAACACCGTGTTTGTGTTTAGTGATGTTCTAGTTTGATGTATTATCTGAAACAAATTGATAACCATATGCTCCCTTGAATGGTTTTAATTTTTGTATTAAGTATGTTGTATTATATTGTTTTCTTCAAACTAATGTAATAGGATAATTAGACACACTACAAATTTGTATACTAGTAATATTTTTCTAAAAAAATAAGCAAAAAAAAAAAGCACACACCAAACTATGGACATACAAAGTAGGGCAAACCCATGCATGCTACTTTACAAGTATTGTCCGTTGGGTAATAGCTATTTATGCATTATCCAACATGTAACTAGGTGACTTTGTCTTGGTATGGGTGAGTTTGACTATATCTTACACATATCATTAGATTTATTAACCAAAACTAAATTTTATCTTACATATATTTTGTGTTTTTCAGATTTCTACTAACTATGGCATCACAAAACACATAATCAAAGGCCTGTGGTGATTTATGGTATCAAGAATGGCTGTAAGTTTGTCCATTTACTTTTTTATGTTAATGTAAACTAAAGTTGGTTTTTACAACAATATTTTGTTTTGCTGAATTATTTCCATTATTACACAGAATGTCTGAAAATAGTCAAGATCTTGGGTTTGATGTTTATCATGGCAGTCGGTTCTTTTTTTATCCCTTAAGCTATTTAGGTGGAGATGTTTTACATTTGAGGTTACCTAGGTTGAGTAGGTTATCGTATTCTCAAATATGTGACATACTGTTGAAAGAAATTAAGGAGGATATTTGGGCTTGGTATTTTTGTCTTCCAAGTAGTAGTCTAGAGGAAGGGTTGAACCTTGTAGAAGGTGATAATGATGTCAAGAAACTGTATGTCATGGCTGAGCTCCATGGTCTAGTTGAGATCTATGTTTGTCATCAACCACAGGTTCATTTAGTTAGCTACTATCACAAGAACCTGTCTTTTGATTCCTCAGACGATGAACTGACATCTAAAATTAAAAGTCACGAAAAGAAAAAAAAAAGATGTCGACTGTTTGTCGTTTGAAGAACTAATGGCATGGGAAGAAGAGGAAAAAAATTCACCAGCTTACCTTAGGACACCTTATGTCAAGCCTTTTGTTGAAGCTAGTTTATTCAGAGGAAAATCTGAATTTGGTGGTAATAATGACCTTGAATACATTCATCCTTGTTTAAGGACTACAGTCCGACCTTATGTGTCCAATGACTTTGAAGATTCTTTAACACAGAAGTCCACTGTTACCGAGTGTTTGTCAAACGAATGTGGGTTCGAGTTTAGTCCGTTAAGAGGTAAGAACCTTTTTAACGACTTTCAGGCTGCTGGTAATCATGACCTTCAGGATCCACATGCTACTAGTTTACTCCCATCTATTCAAACCAGCCCTTTAAAGTGTAAGAGGCTTTTTGATGATATTGATGACCTCCCTACAGTTGGAAGCTCTAATGTAGTTCAATATGTGTCCAAGAAAAGTCGTTTTGAAACTGGTACCTTGAAATCTAGGAGATTATTTGATGAATTTGAAGCAGTTGCTAGTAAACAATCTGATGATATGAAGGGTAATGAGGCAATCAGTTTTGTGGAAAACTAGAAGGGGGGGGGGGGGTTGAATAGTTTTACCAATTAAAACTTCCTTTTAAACTATTTAGATTAACTTATGTCAATCTATTTGGGTGTGTGTGTTGGATGTTGATAAACAAGCATTTAAAGATAAGTAATGAAAGGATAAGGGTAAGAAGCACAAAACCACAACACGAGTATTTATAGTGGTTCGGCTACAAGGACACCTTCCTTGCCCTACTCCACTCCTCGAGTCACCTACTCGAGAGTTCGTAAACACTACACCATTCTCCTTATGGCGGAGAAGCCTTCACAACATCGCTTAACCTTTTTCCGGTACAAAGCTAAATACCGAGTTCTTTCACACCAAGGCGAACCACACCTAACACAACGTCGCCTACCCTTTATACGGTGCTAGGTTAACCACCGAGTTCTTTCACACCTTAGGAGAACTACTCCTATCACAACGTCGCCTACCCTTTATTAGGTACTAGGCTAAGCACCTAGTTCCATTGCAATGGAGGAACTATTACCACACTACACCAACGACTAATCCCAAAGGAGATCTACTCCTTTACAACATCATCAAGGACATCAATGATCTAATGCTAGTCTATCTAGTACATCGAAACACACCATATCGAATGTACATCTAAGGCACCTTTCACTAATGCCTTTGACTAGATCTACAAGACACCTTTCACTAATGTCTTGTGTCTTTACTTCGAAGCACCTTTCACTAATGCTTCAAGTCTTGACTTCTAAGCACCTTTCACTAATGCTTCTTGTCTTGACTTCTAAGCACCTACCACAAGTGCTTATCCTATAGACGATAGATATCCTTCACTAATATTTTCGTCTTGACACTTGATGTCTTCAACACTACACTTCTTTGAAGAAGGAAAGAGATCATCAACAAGAGGACTTCAATAACCTTGATGATGAGAAAGCATGGCAACTCATGGACTTGAGCTTGCTCGACTTCAAAGGTGGTGATCTTGCCTTTAAGAGGAACCTAGAAGATCACACAAAAACAAAACTACAAACATAGATCTCTTGGATCTAAGGTTAGTGAGATTTAACTCAGGGGATAAAGTGTATTGGAAAGGGGTGAGATATAATGAAGAAATGGCTCACTATTTATAGAGGAAAAATCCTACTGTTTCCCCGGATCCCACGGATCCCTTCCACTTGGGATCCGGCTAGCACAAAGCCAGGGATCCGTGGAACGCTCCTCTTTGCCCATGGGTATTTTTGGTTATGGGTCATGGGTCATGGGTTATGGGTTGATCCATGGTTTTCTTTCTAGATACAATGAACTTGGTTAAGTGGTATATATAAAACCATGGGTTATGAGTCAATACCATTTGCTAGTTTTTACCCATTTAGTATACTTAGTTTAAGTATATGCTTACCCAATATGTAAACACTAGTTGTTGTACATATGTATTTAAATCATAAAATCACTTATACTTGTTGTTGGAATCACTCCTAAACCTTAATCAAGTGTTAGTAAATCATATGTAATAGTTAGCTTAATTATGGCCTTTATGTTTGTTATTAGCCTTAAGCTTATGTAGAAGGCCCATGAACTTAGGCCCAAGCCCATAGGAGAAAGGATGGGAACTAGGAGTGTTGCCCTAGCTTCCCTCCTATAAATACTCTTGTATAACTCTCACTTGAGGGTTGGTTGTTCAATTTATCCTTTCACTCACATCTCTACGCCTAACCGTCTAAGTCTTACGTGTGTGTGTGTTTGATTTATTGTTCAATCGCCTTTATCTCTTTGTATTAAGATTGTGTTGTAAAACTAGTGACCTAACAGTGGTATCAATCGCCTAATAGTTGGGTGAACGTTTGTTTGGTCTACGCGTAGAACATACGCTTCGGCCTTGATACTTTGGTTCGCTTAAAAACACGTTTTTTACACTTTTTAATCCAAGATTCTTGTACTTTCAATGTTTTAAGGTGTTAAAATACTTGTTTTTGGCAAAAAGTTTCAAACTTTATGCGTGGATCTACGTTTTTAAGCTAGTTCTTGTACGAGGGTTTCATCCTACGCGTAACTATTTTAGAGGTTTTGGATCATCAAGTTTCACACTTTTGTGCTATTTTGGTGATATTGAAGCTATTTCATCACAAAAATCTGGTTTAGAAACATCTTTGGGCAAAAGTCATCTTACGAGTAGAACTACGCGTATCAAAACCCTAGTTCTATGCGTAACTTTATCCGTGGTTTGATCTTCAGTTTCGTGGTTTACTCCGTGTTTTCTTGCTTGGATAAGCCTGCAAATACGTCGACTTTGGATATCTTTTGCACTGTGATAGTGTAAAAGATCACTTGGGATAAAACCCTAAAATTACGCATAAGCATAAAGCTTACGCGTAGAAAATCCTACGCATAAGATTCATCTTACGCCTAAGCCCAGTCTTACGCATAAGGTAATCCTACTCCTAAGTTTCTACGCCTAACTTTGTGTCTACGCATAACTTTAGGGTCTTTTCCCTACTTACGCGTAAGCTAAACCTACGCGTAACTCTTGATTGTTACGCGTAACTTTGGTGTTTTTACGCATAAGTGCTACTTGGCTATTGTGATTTCTACGCCTAAGGATACTTCATCAACAAAGGTTCATTCGACTACAAAGATCCATTTTTACCAACACAAGTTTTCAACATGTCACAACCACCATACTCTAACTATTTCCCTTACACTTATTCTCAACGACAACAACAACTAAGTCCACAACATCAACAATGGAATCAACAACAAGCAATTTATCAACAACAATTTAATCAACAACATACTCCACAACTTGGAGCAATTCCTCCACCACAAATGGTTCAAACACCACCAAGTCTTCAAGTTCAACCCTACACAAACGATTTCAATCAACATCCATCAAGGAACACTATGAAGGAACCTACTTGGTTTGGAAAGATATGTGAAGCTTTAAGCAGCCAACAATCAATTCATGAGGCTGGATCACTTGATAGACCTCCAATGCTCACTCCAGGAAACTACGATCAATGGGTAATTAGGTTATTTAGGTTTTGTGATCTGAAGAAGCCACATGGAAAGTTATTAAAGAAGGTTATTTTGGAAGGTCCATTTCAGATGCCTACTGTCATTGTACCCGGAGATCCAAATGCTAATCCACCAAGGGATGAACAATCAAACATTGCTACTGTTGCAGACCTGAATCCAGAAGAACTTCTACACTATGAAGCTGATGAGCTTGCAATGCAATATATCCTTTTAGGATTACCAAACCCAATTCTTCGAAGTGTTGATGCTCAAAAGACTGCAAAGGCAATGTGGGAACACATTCATCTACTTATGGAAGGATCTGCACTCAATCAGGAGGATATGGAATCCAAAATTTACTTGGCTTATGAACACTTCTTGATTGAACCTGAAGAGACACTAAAGTCTTATCATCATCGATTCTCAGACATCATCAATGATTTGGATAAACACAACATCATCATGCCAAGAATTGCAGTTAATACTAAGTTCCTGAGTAGTCTTGGTCCTGAATGGGAGAAGTATGTCATTTTTCTCCGTCAAGAGAAGAACATGCATCATTCTACATATGGATTGTTGTACGATTATTTGAAGCCTCATGAAAAGGAAGTTGATAGGGAAAGGATTCTCCGTGCTCAAATTGCTTCACCTTCACATCCGAAAAATCAACAACTTGCCTTGTATGCTCAAAACAGTTATCCTCCTCAACCAGCAACTCAACCAACTACCACTATTACACCTAATGATCAATCACAACAATCTCAACATAATCAATTGGTTCCATACAACAACAACAACAATGCTCAAGCATTTGTCAGTGAAGCTAATGAGGAATCCGATCCATTCGAAGCATTGCAACAAGGATTTGTTATGATTGCTAATGCTTTTAGCCGTTATACCAACAAATCCAACAATCGTATTCGATCCTCATCTAACACACGGAATCAAGCTGTTGTGAACAATGGACGAGTTGAAGTTCAGAATCGTGGTTATGGTCGTCAGATGGCCGGTGGTCAAGGGTTTAATGCTATGGGTAGGAATAACAACAGAGCTCAGGTGGTGGAACAGGTAAATGCTCATAATGGGTTGAATGGTCTTCAATGCTACAACTGCAATGAGAAGGGACACCTGGCTAATGCATGCCCAAAGCCGAGGACTAAGGGCAGTGCTTATTTCAAAGAGGCTCTTCTTTTGGCTCTTAAGGATGAAGCTGGTGGAACTCTCACAGACAAAGAACAGAGTTTTATGGCAGATGCAGACTCAGATGATGATATGGAGGACTTGCAGGCCAATGCAGCTGTTATGTTGATGGCTAATATGCATGAGTTACACATGAGTGACACAGGCCCAGTGTATGACACTGATGGCTTGTCTCAGGTACCCGAACAAACCATATTTATCTCTGATCTAATATCTCCGCCAACATCTGAATCCGGCAAGGCTCAAAATGTTCAAAATGAGTCATCTATATCTCATTCCGACGATTTTCAATTAGACCCCGTAGTTACATTTGACGATCAAGACGACCTTATGGTTTCCTTTGATAATCAAATTGACTCCGTGGTTATACTTGAGGATCTAAATAATGATCATGTTGTGACTCCCGTTGAACAAACCGGACTTTTGCCTCATCCAGATCTTGCTCTTTTACTTAAAGACCAGCAATCCCAAATTGAAGAATGTGGTGCATTAAATCAGGACTTAAAAAGTAAAAATGCGCTGTTAACCAAGGATTTTGAATGTTTAAAAATGCAACTCAACTTTTTCAAAACTCAAGAAAACCGTAAAAAAGGTTTTGAAGCCGCTTTTGCTAAATCTCATCAAAATGAAAAATATTTAGAGAGACAGATGCGTGATCTAGCCGCTTCGAAGAATGCTTTGTTGTCTGAAATAGAACAACTGAAACATGAACATAAAAAGCAAATTAACGCTCTCACCTTGGAAAATAAAAAAGCTAAGGCTGAGCTGTTAACTTGCCAAAAACAGTTCTCTGCATACAAAAAGCATTCCACGAAACGAATAGATGATCATCTTGAAGAAATTATCGGCTTGCAATGCAAACTTAAAGAGTTTAAAACTGTTGTTTAAAAACATGGTGAGTCAGTAACTGCTATTGAAAAGTTTACTTTAAAACCCAATCCAAATGGATATGGACCGAATCTTGCTGATTACAAACCTAAGCTTTCAGCCAAAACATTCAAACCAAATCCTGAAGTTTCCAGTGCAGAATATATTTCCAGTGCAGAATATAAAATTGATAATTCTGTTATGAGTGTTGTTGAATATCATCGCCAAGAGGAATTAGATGCAGAAGACGAGAGTCGATCAAAATTAGAAACTGTTGTTTACAACAAACCTTTTAATTACTCAAAACCGGTCACTTTCGTCACACCAACGGATTCTTCTAACACACCAAGGGTTATCATAAAAACGTCTGAGTCTTCTAATGTTAATCCCCAACCAGATTATGCACAAATTTATGGTCCTTTACCTTCCATCAGTGAAGTAAACTCAAAACCTGAAAATCGCAAAATTCTTAGATATTTTGACATTTTCATGGCTGACCTCAAAACTTTACAACATGAGATAGAATATCATTCTGAAATCAAAGTTCAACATTTTCAATCGCCTCTGGCGCGAGAACAAAGAGACATCTTTCAAAAAAATCTTTTACCAAATGTTAAAAATTTGAAAAATTGTGCATTGTCTTGGGAACGGGACTTTCATAAGGAACTTGGAGTGATGAAGGTCATTTTCGAGAAAACAGAAACGTCTATTTCTAATACTAAACGTAAAAAGAAAATGTTAAGAAAAGATGTTGATCGACTCTTGAATGATGTTATCTGTGCTGATATCCATAATGTTGTGTTATTGAATTCTGTGCCATATGCATCTGATTATATCTCTGCTGATACTGTTGACTCTGTGGTAACTGTTGAGAATACTGATAATGTGCTTTAGATCGAGTCTTTAAAAGCTGAAAATGAACGATTGCTTAACGAACTTTCCAATGCAAAACGTCGACTTAATTGGTGTCAAAAAGATATTCACAATCAACAACTTGTTTTTCAAAACAAAATCGCTCAGTTGCGTGCAAAATCTTCTGATCCTAAAATTGAGCAACTGGATGATCAAAACGTGTCTTTGAAAAGTCAAATCTCAAAATATGAACAAGAACTTGTAAAAGTTAAACAGGAATATGGTGTCATATTTGATTTACTCAATAAGACTCGTCATGAAGCATCAAACGAACTTGATCACTATCTTGCACACACTAGAGAAGTAATGCATTTTGCTGGTAATATTCGTTCTGAAAATCAAGATTTGATTCACACTATCTTTAAGTTAAGAGAAATGTTAGGAAAGTATGAACTACTTCCGCCTACCGTGATTAAGAGAATAGCACCAGTAACACTTAGTAATCATGAACCTATGTAAGATATTGGATTTCACAATCACACTAAACCATAATCACAAGTGGCGTACAAGAAGGTTTTTAGAGAGAGAAAGTTAGGTTTAGGGAACTTAGTGAGAGAAAGAAAAGATCTTATTATGAGCTCCAACTCTCTACCTTGGAAGGTAGAGAGTATTTATAGTCTTACAATAAA
This sequence comes from Chrysanthemum seticuspe, assembly GCA_019973895.1. Lineage (NCBI taxonomy): Eukaryota > Viridiplantae > Streptophyta > Magnoliopsida > Asterales > Asteraceae > Chrysanthemum > Chrysanthemum seticuspe. The sequence continues at coordinate 330,816,367 of BPTQ01000008.1, read as the reverse complement.
ACGCCACACAACGGGCTGTGGATCAGGCATACAGTGGGTAAAGACCCGTCCGTCCTCCACGGTGTTACTTAACTAAATACTACTTAGCTTAAAAGAACTACGACTACGAGCTTTCTAACGATTACATATACTAGAGGTGACCGACTCTTTAATACCTGGAATTTCTAATTCCTAACAATCTCCCCCTAAGGGAGGTTACCTCAAACATATACTAAAATTACATTGAATACAAACAGATATTACAATAAAAATTGTTCTTGCATTCTTGATGTAGCACTTTGCTCTGAAGCTCGTAGTCATTGATTCTTCTCATTGCATGTTTGGTTAATCCAAGTGGAGGTCTTTTACTGATCCACGTGATAATAATTTTGAGCCAGCTTTTGAGATCATCAGCTAACAAAAAATCTCTGAGACATCCATTGTGGTGTTGATATTATGTGATGTTGTGACTTTCGGACCGACATGCTCAAATTCTGGATCATGATATCTTCACATCAGAGTAGCGGAAGCTTTCGTTGATTCATGATATTGGCAGCAGCGTAGCAGAAGCATGGAGTGAAAATATCAGAGTCATTGATGCACTAATCATGATTTCTTTTGAGATGAATGTGTTAAGTGAGCATGCGGCTATGGATTGACCGCTTCATTCTGATCTGCTGCAAACGTAGGACGTACCTGCATACAACAGTTAGCAATAAATCGCACGAAAGTATCTTTGATCACTTTCGTTGAATTGAGGTACACGGCCCACGGTTCCCCGTTGAACAGTACAAGTACTGCCTGTGATAAGGTTTAATTCCGAAGAATTTCCTTGACAGGGTTTCGCAGCTGCTCTAGCTGTTCTCAAACCGGAACGTCTCAAAGAAGACAACACGGAGTGAGTGAACCAGCGAATAGAAATTCACTGATTGATGAAAAGATATTTGAAAAACAATCGTGTATTGCTCAATAGAAATTGTTTTTGCAATACAACGAAGGTTTTAATGAACATCAATTATCAATCATAAAACACCTTTTGATTTGAAATATTCGTACACGATCGATGTGCTAAAAAAAAGAGTTTTTAAGCACAATGACCGGTTTTTCAAAGGTATCCGTCAATCCATAACCTGAACCAGGATTGATTCAAAAGATTGAATCTCCCCATTGTTTCTGTTCAGTTGTCACATGGTTGATCTATTGGTTAGATCTCACATGCCACCCACCAGGAGCTTGTTTGATGTTGGCTCCAGAAGGCTTTCCATTTTCATTGTGAATATGTTTGCATATCACTCAGATGTTCTGGCAATACCACAAGGATAATGCGTAGGACTCAAGATATAATCTCTCTTTCCACATTGTGTGAAACAAAGAGTCTTCATTGAAAGTGTCCTAATGAGATTTATTGATGATCTCGTGGCTCTAGACTCAATTTGTGCATATTTGGATCCTGTGCCGGAGACTAGGGAGAGGGTCTCCTTCTTCAATATCAACAATCTCTAAGAGAAAGTTGATAGGTTATGTAGGTTCCCCGTGAGAATGAAACAAGCCCTTTTAAGAGGAACTTGAGTGGTTTGGGAAGTTGTAGTGTAGAGCGTCACTGGGTCCATGATGTCTTCTCTTCAATACCGATGTTACCATAAGTAGCATATGAATTGTACCCGGTTTCTGCCCTATGGTTGAATAAATGGAGGGCTATTTCTTTTCACCCTTTTCTCATTCAATTCCTTTTCATTCTTCAACCCCTTCAGTGCTTACCGAGACTTCATAGCAAGAATCTTGTTGGGTTTATTCCAGTACTTGCTCTGTCTTAATCCGCACTCTTCCCATATCTCATTTTTCTCCTTTTATCATCATACCTAAGGACTTCTACACTAACTAGTGGATTGTCCCTTGGTAGATCCCTCCGGTTCTGGCGGATCATGGGAACAAATACCTAACCTTATCATCCTTATATCACCGTACATAAAGTAAATTTGGTCGGTCTATTTGGTATTGTTCATCTGCCTTTTGAACCAATTGAAAACCATATGAAAATCAATCCAGATACTTGTGATATTATCAAAGAATTTTGTACCTGAATTATTTTTGATATTTTTAGAACAAGTGCTCCCCCCCCCCCAACATGTGCTTCAAATGTTTGAAATCGTTTTGCACACGGAGGCAAGAGAAAGAATTAACTTCTTTGATTACCATTTTCTAAAAGATATCAACATCACTTCCCTGATTAAAACAAGTAAATAAGGCATTTTCGGGAAGGATAAGGTTTTCACAATTTTGCTCCCCCTCAATATGTGCATCAAGATTTGAAAAGAGTTTTGCACATACTAGAGGGAACCTGCACATTGAGATAAATGATCACTTTTCAAATCATTGTGGTTTAAGATAGATGCTTCCCCTCAACATGTGCATGGAAAATTTGAAATCGTTTGGCACATGTGGGAAGGAGAGCTCGTACAACCTTATAACACCATTTACCGAATTATCAGTTTAAATCCAATTTAAATCACAAATTCTCCCCCGATCACAATTATCAAATCCTTTGAGATTTGTGATCTCTTGTAGATTTAAATTGATTTTGAAAGCCTTTTAAGGAGAATTGTGTCTTGATTTTCAAAGCGTTTTAACTGATAAGGATCGGATTTTAAGACTTTAAACTCCATTGATTAAACATGCATGAATATCTTTTGAAAACAATTGAATGACAAATAACTTTTTAATTTAATTGAAATCATTCTCCCCCTCAATCAATGACAAAGGTTGTTTATTGAGAGATAGATATTTTGACAAATAAGTCGAGATGATTATCAAAAATAAATTATTAGTTATTTTTCAAAGCAGTTAGTTTTCAGCAGATAAAAGTTTTATAGAATCAGAGCATGGAATTTTGAAAACATGATAAAGTGTAGCTCTGTCCTTTCTTTTAAAAAGCGGGTTACTGTCTGAGATGACAATAAACCATTTTATTCTCTTTCTCCCAAAAATATTTTTTGATTTTTTGATTTTTTTTTTTTAAATAAAAATTCGAACAATATCTAAAGTCCCGTGTCATTCTTTGAATGAAAACACAAAAACCGTAGATATTATCGAATCGAGAAAAACATGACAAAAAGACATTTTTTTTTTTTAAATTTTTCAAATTTTTATAATTTTGTATTTTAATTTTTGAAGGTTTTATAATTTTGTATTTTGTTTTTCGAATAGATATTTACAAGAGATAGATGAAGGAAACCTTTTACTCCTCGTCTTCCTCCTGAAGACGTTTGAGTGTTTCTGGTTAAAGGCTTTTCAAGCCAAGTCGTGGAAGAATAAACTCAAAACGTTCTCTTGGAAGAGCTTTGGTGAAGATGTCTGCTAACTGGTATTCAGACCTCACAAAATAGAGTTCCACCACACCTTTTTCCACTTGTTCCCTGATGAAATGATGTCGAATGTCGATGTGCTTTGCTCTTGAGTGTTGTACGTTGTTGCATGAGAGAGAAATAGCACTTTTATTATCACAGTACAGAGGGATTTTGTTAAATTCAAAGCCAAAGTCAGATAATTGAGATCTCATCCATAGGATTTGAGCACAACAAGATGACATGGCTATGTATTCAGCCTCTGTAGAGGAAATAGAAGTACTCATTTGCTTCTTTGAAGACCAGCTCACAAGCTTATCACCAAAAAACTGTGCATCTCCAGACTTACTTCGACGAGTATCTTGACATCCTGCATGATCAGCATCCGCATAGGATGTTAGTGACATACCGGTGTCCTTCGGGTACCAAAGTCCCATATTGATGGTTCCTTGGAGATACCGAAAGACCCGTTTAACCGCTTCAAGGTGCTTTTTAGTAGGCTTAGCCTGGTATCTAGCACACATGCAAACAGCGAACAAGATGTCTGGTCTACTAGCTGTGAGGTACATCAGGGATCCAATCATACTACGATATTTCGTTTGGTCTACCATGATCCCTGAGTGGTCCTCATCTAGTTTGGTACGTTCAATCATGGGAGTGTCAACAGGGTCACTTGAATCAAATCCAAATTTCTTTAAAATCTCATTTGCATATTTAGATTGATTTATGAAAATGCCTCTGGGACTTTGTGAAATTTGTAGTCCTAAGAAAAATGACATTTGTCCCATCATTGACATTTGAAATTTAGAACCCATTTCATTTGAAAAACGGTCACACTCATTGGGGTCAGTTGAGGCAAAGATGATATCATCAACATAAATTTGAACATGAATTAAATGTTTGCTTGCCTTCCTGGTGAACAATGTTGGATCAACTGCTCCTTTGCTAAATCCGGTAGATAGAAGGAACTTTGATAGCGTATCATACCATGCCCTTGGAGCTTGCTTTAAACCGTAAAGAGCCTTCTTTAAACGATAAACGTGAGTAGGATGCTCTTGATTCACAAATCCTTCCGGTTGGCTGACGTAGACGACTTCTTTAAGATCTCCGTTCAGAAATGCCGTCTTTACATCCATCTGATAGACTACCATGTTCTTACTAGCAGCATTAGCCAAAAAGATTCTGATTGCCTCGATTCAAGCAACTGGAGCAAAAGATTCTTCAAAGTCAATACCTTCCTCTTGACGGTATCCTTTAGCAACTAATCGAGCCTTGTTCTTCAACACATCGCCATGCTCATCAAGTTTCACTTTGAAGATCCATTTTAGAGCAATGATCATAGCACAATCTGGAGCAGGTACTAACTCCCATACATCGAGTCGATCAAACTCATGAATTTCATCTTGCATAGCATTGAACCAGCTGTCTTCATTCATGGTAGTTTTAACATCCTTTGGTTCGATCTTAGAGAGTACGGAGTTGAAGAAGCACCATAAGACATCAGTTGCAAGTTGTTTCCGTGTTGATACTGGACGAGAGGGATTTCCAATGATGTTGTCTAGTGGATGATCGCGAGTCCATTTTATAAGGTGTTCATGTGGCAGTTGTTGAGGGACTGAGGTAGCAGAGTCGATGTCTCCTGAAGAAGATGGTTTTGATGATGATTCAGGAGAAAATATGTTTTCAAATGGAGCATCTTCAGGAGTAGCAAAGGGATTAACTTCATCATTGATGCCAGAAGCAGTTCCATGATGTACATTCGAAGATTGATGATTTGTTGATGAGACTGAGTTATCAGCAGCAGGCGCTTCTTGACTTAATGACATTGAGACTGAAGGATTGACTTCATTCTCAGGAATATGAGCAGCCTCTGTTGTGGGAATTGACAGTTCATTAGCACTTGGCTCATAGAGTTCATCAAACATAGGATCAAACAATTTCTTCAAATCATCTTCAGTTGGAGGTACATATGGAATAGCTGGAGAGGAATTTGGTACAAGGGATGAACCAATGGGACTGTTTTGAAGTGCGGGTCCTGAACTTGATTGTCCAGGAGCCATTTGACCGGTCAGCTCATCAAACGTAACGTGAATTGTTTCCATGATATCTCGGGTTCTCTTATTGTAGATTCGGTAACCTTTTCTGTTTGTTGCATAGCCTACAAATACTCCAATGTCTGCTTTGGCTCTCAGTTTTCCTAAATCTTGACCATCATTAGTTGGAGAACATAAAGCACCAAACACACGAAGGTATGATAGATCAGGTTTTCGATTGTGGACAAGTTCGTATGGAGTCTTTCCATGAGATGTGTGAATTAGAGATCTATTTTGAGTGTAACAAGCAGTGGCAATAGCTTCAGCCCATAGAAACATTGGAACCTTTGAGTAGATCAACATCATCCTTGCAGCTTCTACAAGAGTTCGGTTTCGTCTTTCAACTACACCGTTCTGTTGAGGAGTTCGAGGAACACTTCTTTGAGGACTGATTCCAACATTTTCATAAAATTCATTGAGTACTTGATTCGGTGCAAAACCGTCAAGTTTTCTCACGCGAGCTGATCACTTGTGAATGATCAGCCGTAAGGAACTCAAAACAGATTACACACCAATGCAATTTAAGATCAGGAGAATACAGTGGATTCCCGGGTCGTTAAGTCCCACGGAGGTTGACTGGTGTTTAACACTTGATCAGATGGTAGAATGATCACTAAGGATAGTGATCAGTAAGGATATCGATGGAAATTTACCTAAAGAAAAGATTTGCAAATTATAGCGACTTAAATGCAAATTAAGAAAATTAAAAAGGTAAAATCTATTAAATAAACGCTATCACTATTTTTACAATGATGTTTTTGTGTTTTTATAAAATAAAATGACTTAAATTAATTATCTTAACTAAAACGTAAACTCAAATTATCTAAAAACGTTACTTAAAATGGAAACGTACGTTATTTGCAAAAATTACGCTGGAGCGCAAGCAAAAACGTAAATTTTAAGAAATAAAAGGCCTAAGAGTGTAAAACTAATTTTATTACGTACTATATGACAAAAGAAAATTTTAGAAAAAAGATTTGTATTTTTTTGACTTTTATATTTTTTATTATGATTTAATTACTATAAAACACTAATTAATTGATTAAAAATATTAAAACTTATTAGAAAAATCTCAACTTTTTACAGAAAATACTTAAGACTAATACAGATTTAATAAAAATATTAAACTAGAAAAAGCTACTTTTGATAAGCTAGAAATAAGCTAAAAAGCTAAATAAGCTAAACTGTCCAATATGTATATAAGAGATTAAACGTGCAAGGAAATAACAGAAAAAGTCCCAAGGGCGCAATGGTTCCAGGTACCCCTCTTGTCACTCTCACAAGGCTGGAGGTCTCAGGTTCGAGCCTGCCTCCACCCTTTTTGCCAATTATTTTTTTTTTGATTTTTCTTTTTACAAACTTATTAAGCACATCAAGATAAACAACTTTTATAACTATGACTTATTATAAAAACCACAAATAAGCTCTGTTAGAGCTTACTTTTACCAACAGTAAGCAAGAACCAAAAGAAATAAGCTAAAAGCTTAAACCAAAAAGCTAATAAGCTACTCAATAAGCAAAATGGACTTGAAATAAGCAAAAGAACTTATAAAAAGCTAAAATGAAAACTGAATAAGCACAAAAACCATTAATAAGCACTGGATAAGCACAAATAAGCAAAAACTAAACACTGATTCACAGGACACTTATTGGGTTTTAAGGTACTATTAAGCTAGTAAAATAAGCACTAAAATAAGCTAAGAATTGGAAATGAACACTGGAAACATCAAGCTCACCAGTTAGGCTTTCCAAAAAGCTAAAAAGCATAAGCTTAGGACAACTGTAGAGCTTGTGGTTAACTTTTGAAAATGGAACTAGATCACTGCTTAATGCAGTTTTACACTAAAATGGGACAAAAAATAAATAAATAGCAGCCCTAGCTATTAAGCTACAAAATGGAAAATGAGACTTGGGACATTGAGTAGGCTAGGTAAGCTTTTCAAAAAACTAATTTACACCTATTTTGGTTAACTAATAAGCTCTTAAGGAGCTTATGAAAATCTGTTGAACACTGACTTATCTGTTACACTGAGTAAAATAGACAAAAACAAAATTCACTAGCAGCCCTACTAAACTAGCTAGAAAATGGAAGATTAAGCTTATGAATTCAAGACAGCTATGTTGGCTATCCAAAGAACCAAAATACTCATGATATAGACAACTAACAAGCTCTGTGTGAGCTTATGAAAGTGAGCAGTCAACACAAATATCCTTGGTACAGGGCACTTTTTTAAAACAGGTACTTGAAAGAAGCCAATAGATAAGCCACTAAAAAGCTGAATTAGAAATTATAAAAATAACAGGTATAAAGCTGAGCAACTAAATTTTTGATATCCTAAAAGCTCTAGTCTTGAAAACTAATATTAAACCCTATATAGATTAATCTATTTTATCCAAAAACTATGAAACTGAAATATTTGACTTTTTGAAATATGAAGTAGTTTGACTAATATGAACTTGTAATAGATCTTATGGACTAAATATGTTATAATAAGCTCTGATAAGATGATTTAAGGTTAGAGTACTAAATTATAAGCTGATATGATGAGATTTGCATTTAAAAAACCTTGACAGTTAAGTAGCTAATTAGGATTAAAACTAATTTGACTTTTTACTAACTAAATACTAATTTTTATACTTTGACTGATTTATATGATCCTATTGTGACATTAAACAACAACAAATAACAACATTAAAACCTTCTAACACAGATTATTAAGCAGAACCAAACACTACTTAACCAAACTGTTAAGAAGCTTTTCACAGCTTTTCACTGAATAAGACCATACAAATGATTAAAAACTTTATATTAACTGATTTTAAGTAGGATTAAGCTAGAATTAACAGAATTTAAGCATTTTAACTAGAATATGCAAATTTCCAAGAAATAACTTACAATTTGGAATTCAAATGTAAACAAGGAACCAAGACCTGAGATCTAACCCTATGGCTTCCCAAGAAGCTTTATACCCAAAAGCATCCCAAATACCATCTCTGCAACACCCTTAAACCATTTCCAACCAGCATGAACCCAATTTGCTCTTTAAGTTGACTTTTGTTGACTATGGTGAAAATTGCTTGTACCTGCCTGAGAAGCTCACCTAAAGCTATAATAAGCTTCAATGAGCTTATTTAAACTTGAAAATAAGCTTGTTGAAGCTTGAATGTGACAGTTGAAGATTGCAAATTTAAACAGTAAACTTGAAATGGGAATTCTCAACATAAGCTTGCATTAACACTTAAAAACTTGATAGAATGATTTCTTAACTTAATATTGATATAGTTAAACTGAAAATTACAATTTTGAAGCTAAATTAAAACATTGGAATTAAAAACGAATTACATGAAAACTAAAAATTAACTACTTAGTCTTCTTCTCTGTCTTCTGCTTCTTTTATGCATCAGAAATACTCCACGTGGCATTATGATGCAATCCCACCTCCCAATTCAACCAATGGCAGGGTTTAGAGTGTTTTTCATGTTTTTCCAATTTTGGCGGGAAGTGGTATTTTCAACTTTGGGCTCTGAAAACAGGCACTAGTGGGGTGGTAGCATTTATTGTGGGGGGTCAAGTGATGATGGGGGTGGTGGAAAACAGGGGAAAAGGTGATGGGAAGAGGTGGAGTATTGCAGGTTTTTGGTCGGGGAAGGTAAGCAGGATGTGGCGGGTTTATCTGGTTTTGACTTTCTTTGACCAGGGGATCAATTGGAAGGGGTCAAGGGTTAAGGCAGGGGGTCCAAATGGGTAATAGTGGCAGGGGTCAATAGGTTTTGACAAGTCTTTAGGCTTAATAAGACAAGGACTATAGTTGCAATTCTGAAAACTTTAAGGACCAAACTGCCAATTTCACAAAGTTACCATAAGGACTAAAATTGACAACCTTTAATAGTGCAAGGACCAAAATTGCCATTTTCTCATTTTCAAAGGACTAAACTTGACAATTTTCAAAGTTCAGGGACTAAAGTTGTAATTTTGTAATTTTAAGTCTCAAGGACCAATTTTGACAACTTAGGAATCCCTAAGGACTTAAAATGATATTTTTCTTTATTTGGATTTACCAGGGACTGTTTTTGACAAGTTTTGAAACTTGGGGGACTAAAACTGCCAATTATGCAAATTTGATACGTTTTTCACCAGATTTTGATGTTTTTGCATTTAAAACATATAAAACACTTATTTGTGATATTTTTATCATTTTGATGCATTTCTGAGTGTTTTCAGATGTTTTTGCAGTTTAAACAGTACAAAAATGATGAGTATTTAGACACTCATCAGTACTTTATTAACAAACTCAGTTCCATTGTCAGTTCGGACGATTCGAACTGTTTTGTTGAGTCTGATCTGAAGTTGTTTAATGAGTTTAATGATGACATCTGGAGTTTCGTCCTTAGTCCTCAAAAACTTAACCCAAGTGAATCGGGAGTAGTCATCAACCACTACTAACACATATCTCTTCCCATTAATAGTTTGCACTCTCATTGGACCGCATAGATCCATATGAAGGGTATGAAGAACTTCCATTACAGAGTTTGTAGGTTTTGGTTTGTGGGCATATTTCGTGCTTTTTCCCAATTGACAAGCTGAGCAAATATGATCTTTTTCATATTTTAATATGGGTAAGCCTCTGACTAGATCATTTCTGGAAAGGTTGTTTATGGTACCAAAGTTCAAGTGATTGAGACGACGATGCCATAACCAAGACTTTGTTTTAGAAGCCTTTGACAGCAAGCAGATTGGAGAGGACTTCATCATGTCATCGATAGATATGGTGTATAGGTTTGAACCTCGGGTACCTCCTAACAATTCTACACCATCAAGTTCTCTAACGAAACAAGTATGTTTTCTGAAAGCTACTTCTAGATAGGAATCACAAAATTGACCAATAGAGAACAAATTATGACCAAGACCTTCCATATAATATACCCTGGAAATTACACTTTTACCAACCACATAATCTCCATAACCCATAATAGCTCCAAAATGGTCGTTCCCGAATCTAACTGTCCCGATGAATTTACTCACGAAGTTCATGAGCCGCGACCGGTCGCCAGTCATATGCTTGGAACAGCCTGAGTCCAGGTACCACAGAACGATTTGAACGATCTGCAGTTGAACACAGACAAGAATGGATAACTGGATAATTGGGATCCCCATGCAAGAATGGGCTTCATTTGGTTAGTAACAGTGATTGGAACACCCACATCAGAAATAGAAACATTCATGTCAGAACTTGAGGCAATGGAATCATTATGAATAGATGCAGTACTAGTGTCCGTATTTGCCCTATTCAAAGTATGTTCACTTCTTATGGGAATAGTTCTACCAGTAGGCATCCATTTTCTAGTGGGCGTTGCCTGATTAACCTTATGGCTCACAGGTATCCATTGATAACCTATCTTACTAAATATTCTTCCTGTGGGTTTCCACTGTTTTCTAACTCTCTTTCGCCTTTGCCTTTTAGCCTTTTTAACATGATTGTTTTCAATAGTAATGTTAACTGGGGTTATGACAACATTAGACAAAACATTCACACCACATTCATGATTAGAAACAGAATTCAAGCAGACATCATTACAAGGTTTGCAAATAGTATCAGAATTCGAATTAATTACAGTACGCCTATGGCTAATACTAGAATCAACACGATTCGTTTTATTCGACTCAAGCTTAAAGTTCCTAGGTTGGTCTTCTACTCTCTTCCAATGCACATTCTTAGCTTGCGAGGTCCTATCATTCCTTGTATTGTCTTGAGACTTTGACCTGCTCGCTTTAATGTCACTGATTACTCCTGTAGAGGGAATGGGAACATTAGTTGGTTTTGCTACTCTTTGCATCTCCTGTTTAGATGTGTTGGGATCTGAATTACATGCAGGCACACTAAGATTCAATTTCTTAACACTAGAAGTGCTGGGATTTGTACTCCTAGAAGGCACACAAGAGTTCGCTTTCTTAGCATTAACAGATCTGGAATCTGAACTACTTAAAGGCACACTAAGGTTCACATTCAAAACATTGGGCATCGAATGAATATCATACTTGGCACTAGGCATCGAACATGGAATCAAAGGATTAACTCTCTCACCTAAGAACTTTGGGCATATTGTGATTAAGCATTCTAGAATTTCTTGAGATCGTTTGGCATATAAGCATGCATGCCCAATTGCATTGTCAAGTGGTTTCTCTAACTTATCCTCTTCAACAATCTCACGGAGACATTCTAGACAATCCTTAAGGGATGAGAAATATGTTTGAATAGCAAGTTTGTTATTCCTGAAATGAGGGGGAACATATTTCATAGACAAATCATATTTATTACAAGAGTGAACCTTTGATACACCATTCTCCCCATTGGTCAATGGCATTTTCCCTTTTACCTGGCTCTTCAGGTTCTCAATTTCCTTTTGCAATGAAGCTATTTGTTCGTTGTTTTTGTTACGAGTGACCTTTATTGATTCAAATAACTCATTGAAATGACGTTTAACCTTTTCATTTTCTTCTAGAAAACTTTCGTTTTCCTTTTGTAATGCATTTACTAAGTTTTGAAGATGAAACGTTTGAGAATTCTGAGAATCTAAAGGAGGAGGCATTTGGGAGCCTGTCACATCATTCTTTTGACCCTTTAATTGAGAGATTTGGGCTTTCAACTTTATGATCGTGTTACAATGAGCTTAAATTTGTTCATCACGTTTGTTAATTTGAAAAACTGCATCAAACTCTGGAGCATCTGAGGATGTCTTGATATTTGAAGTTTTGACATTTTCTTTAAGATGATGATATTTTAGTTGTAAATTAAAATGCTCAACCTCTAGTTTAGAAAAATGTTTAACTAAATTGTCGTGATCATCCTGTTCAATTTTCTCATTTAGTTTAGAATTTGTCTTTTCAAGCTCAATGACACGATCATGGGAGACTTTCAGGGCAACAGATAATTCATGAAATTGAGAAGCGTTAATGGAACAATTTGTAGCAGTGAAAAACACATCTTGAGCAACACATTCAGAAATAAGAGTCTCATTCAATGTATGCAAGTTCTTCCTCTCAATCTCATTATATTTTAGTGCACACTCATAGTCACTAACCTCAACTATCATTGCATCAAATTCCTTTTCCATTTCTTTAATGTCTAAATTCATTCCCTTTTTAAGACTTTCAAAATGATCTTTTAGTTGTTTAAAGAAAGGCATGACTTCAGTTAAATAACATTCTTTTGTTTGCTCAAAACCCCTTTCCCCTTCAGTTATACCAGTGGGTGTGATCCTTTTCTTACAAGTTTTCTCAAAATCAACAAATAGTTGAAAAATAACATATTGACTGATTAAGGTCTTGCTTTTAGTGGCAATAGTTCTAGGAACTAGATGCATTGGTGTATTGGGAGGATACACAGTCGCTTTAGGCATTTTCCTAAGGGGAGAGTTTATTTCAACAATATTTTCCGCTTTCTGCTTATCTAAGTCCATTTTCCAGAACACTTGTTCGGGAGCCAACAATGTTTGAGGCTTAAACATGTTCAAGGAGATCCAATTCTCCTTTTTGTAGTCATGGGGTGTGATAATTATTTTCTTCTCTTTACATTTAGGATCATCTAGTTTCTTGTTCATCTTCTCCCTAGTGACTTCATCTGATTTCTTATCTTCCTCTGTACACTTAACGCAACTAGGTTTTTGTCTAGGTTTAAGAATCTCATTGCCATCATAGATTACACTTTGAGCTGCTTTTGCAATCTTTCCGTACTCAGGGTTGGGTTTATCTATAATGGGAACACTATGCTTATCGCTTAAAACTCTATGCTTAGTGATTAAGTGAGCAGTCTGAATGATATTTCCTTGTACGTACAACTTATTTTCAAGCTTGTTTTTTAAGGTTTTTAGATTAGAAAAATCATTCAAAAGTTTTGATTCCTTAGCACTGAATTCTTGCTTAAGCATTTTAACATTTTCTTGAAGTTCTTGTTTTTGCTTATCAGTTTTAGAAAGATTTTCTTATAAGGAGTTTAACTCTTGTTTTAATACTTCTTCTCTAAACCTACTTTTTCTAATAGTTGAACGCATTTGGTCATCCATTTCCTGCTCACGGGTGGTCAACTCAAATTTTGCACGTTGTTCATAAATAGCAACACGTTCTTTATAGGCATTCAGTTCAGAGATGACAGAATCATCATGGGCACATGCATTGAATTCATCAAAAACATAATCATTATTGACTGCAGAAGATGCATCACTTGGTACAATCTCACTTACACTTTGTTTCACATATTGATCATATGGGACAACATTGATATTACCCATATTTTCAATATCTGATTCAATAAATATAGTTGATTGTACTTCGTTATGTATCTTTTGCTCATCAACTTCATCGTATAATTTTAATACCTCAGAGGTGAGTTTGTCTTTGGATGGACCAGCTTGTGGTGATGAAGAGACTTTAGGAGAGACCATTGGAGAAATGCTAGCCATGAAGATGGTTTGTGCAGTGGGTTCTTCATCAACATCAGAGTCGTATGCATCACAATCTACTACTTGAAAGGCATTCTGATGATTATGGCATATCTCCTGAATTGGTTGCTCATCCACATCTGCATCATATGTCTTAGCATTTCCCTCAGCCAAGAACAACAACTCCTCTTCATCCAAAGCTGCACCATTATCCTGAGCTTGCACAAGCAACATCTTATCCCTGAAGTACTCGGCATTATGAGGGCGTTTTGGCGATGTGCAGTTCCTTGCAATGTGTCCCTCACCTCCACAATTGTAACATTTGATTGGCTTTGCTTGACCCTGATTACCATTCCTTTCCCTATTCTGATTTGCAGCATAACCTCTACCAGCTCCACCTCTTGCTTGTTCGTACTGTCGTTCTTGAACAGGCTGCACCATAACCTTCCCATCTCTGACAGTGGCTTGATTATGTGGATTGGAAGCAGTTCTGAGATTGTTGTTGGTGTGTGGAAGAGAGTTCATCTTTTGACTAATCAGGAGAGCTAGTTGATTAATGAAGTTTCCCACGTGTGCATCAGCATCAGCTTGTTTGAACATAGGATCAGGAATGAGTTTGTGATTACCATTACCCATGGGTATGACTTGTGAGGCTTTGGTTGTGATTCCGATGTTTGAGTAGAAGGCAGTTGAATCATTTGATGAGCTTGTCTCTCCCTGGTTGGTTTTGAATTGATTAAGAATCCTTTTTTCAAACATAGCATGTCTCTCATTCTGAAGGAGGAAGGCATAGAGTTGCTCATAGTTTGTATTCTTCAATCCTTTGGTTAGCTTTTCAGAGGTGAAAAACTTGTGCCATTCAGGATTCATGTTGTTCACAAACTTTGAGTTCAGCTGAATGTTTGGCATAGTCATTCTGATGTTCCTCATATCATTCACAAGCTTGTGGAATCTCACATAGTACTCATAAACACTCTCATCTGGTTTCATTTTGAAGTGTTCAAATTCATCATAGAGTTGTGATTCTCTATCTTCCATAGTTAATTCAGAACCTGAGAGGAGCATCTTGAAATTATCCCATACTGCCTTTGCTTCGGTGTTGTGATTGATCAGCTTGTAGATATCTTTTGGAAGACCTTGAAGTACGATGTTAGAAGCCCTGATATCAGCATCGAATCTCTTTTTCTCCTTATCATCAAGCTCATCATATGTCTTTGGTCTGTCAATTCCATAGATCATTGTTCCATCTTCAGCTGTATCAATTAAGTCTCTAGTAGTCTCAACCCGATATGGTCCTTCATCAATGGATTTGAGAATGTTGACTCCATTTTCCTTTCCAAAACAGTACAGTCTGATTCGTTGAGCCCAAGAGTCGTAGTCAGTTCTGTCAAGCATGGGTGGACGAGTATCTGAACCAGCTGCTTGAACATCCTCGGCAACAGTGGAGATGATTGTAGGAACGTTGGTAGACATGATGACAGATTAAACAGGATTTTATAACTCTATGATTAAACCGGGAAATAGATTCTTTCACGGGATTTTACTAAATCAAGAGAAAACCGTATTCAAAGGATATCACCCAAGTCGCTAGGAAACCTTAAACCAAGTCGCTAAGTGCCAAGTCGCTATATAACAACTCGCTACAATCCAAGTCGCTAGCAAAATTTTGACAGCAATTCGCTAAGCACCAAGTCGCTAATTTGTCAAGTCGCTAAATAGCAACTCGCTAGGTACCAACTCGCTAACACCAAGTCGCTAACAATATAAAGTACAAGTCGCTAACTTACACCAAGTCGCTACGTGTAGTGGAGAATCCACTATGTGTACTTTTTTTCGGCTTGTCTCAGTAGACAAGTCGCTAGCTCAACTCGCTAAGACCTTAAACAACAACTCGCTACCAAATAACAAAGCAAATTGCTACCAAGATAAACTATCCGTGGCTCAAGTCGCTAGCTAGAAAATCACAAAAACACCACTTTTCAATCCAAAAACAACCCAACCACGATGATTCAACCCTTCAAAATCAAAACCTAAACACTTGTGATGATTCTAAACACAAAAGTACTATCAAAATTCAAACTTTAACACTAGAAATCACCCAAATGATGCAAAAACCACTAAACTTTTTCAAACTCAAAAACCACCTAAAAACCACTAGAAATCCAAAGATATGTAAGAGATGATCTAACCATGGCTCTGATACCAATTGTAAGATATTGGATTTCACAATCACACTAAACCATAATCACAAGTGGCGTACAAGAAGGTTTTTAGAGAGAGAAAGTTAGAGGTTTAGGGAACTTAGTGAGAGAAAGAAAAGATCTTATTATGAGCTCCAACTCTCTACCTTGGAAGGTAGAGAGTATTTATAGTCTTACAATAAAACGCCACACAACGGGCTGTGGATCAGGCATACAGTGGGTAAAGACCCATCCGTCCTCCACGGTGTTACTTAACTAAATACTACTTAGCTTAAAAGAACTACGACTACGAGCTTTCTAACGATTACATATACTAGAGGTGACCGACTCTTTAATACCTAGAATTTCTAATTCCTAACAACCTAGAATCCCTACTGCCAAAACACAAGTTGCTAACGTGCTTCCTTCTACTGAAACAGGAATAGTTGCGTCTTTTCTAAACATCCGCACTTCACAGCCTAGGAGCACTACATCGAAGAATAGGAAGTTGCGACCTAAGAAAAGATCAATAAGGAATGTTAAAGTAGAAGAACACCCTAGGACTATGAATAAGACTCACGTTGCTTCCACTATAGATATTGCGTCTGGAAAATGTAATAGACATAGTGATGTAACGAATGCTAAACCTTTAAGTACTTTTGATATTCAGTCTAATGCACCTTGTGTTATTTGTCGTAAAAGTATGAATTCTGATTGTCATGACAAATGTGTTGCTAAAGCTATAATCTCTCGTTTACGGAATCCATACCTCTAGACCCACTAATCATTCTAAGTCTGTGCTTGGTAGACCACCTTCTTTAGATTCTAAGGCAACCATTGTTGTCCCTGTAGCTCCAGTTTCACCTCCAAAGAATGTAGTATCACCTAGTGCATTCACTAAAACTAAAGCAAATAGTAGTTATAGATGGCAGAAATGGATATATAACACACTAGGATTTAAAATGGATGCCTAAAGTTATTGATGTGTGTATGTCTACTATAACTGCTCCGGAACCCTCTAACATTTCGGGTTCCACATCTACTTCTATTCCATCTGTGTCGTCTGTGTGTAATGCAGGTGATACAGATCATTCTCTGGATTGTTGATAGCGGATGTTCCCGACACATGACAGGCAACCTTAAACTGTTATCAAACTTTATTGCAAATTTCATTGGCACGGTCATATTCGGGAATGATCACTTCGCAGCTATCATGGGCTACGGAGATTATATCAATGGGAACATCGAAATTAGCAGGGTTTATTATCTGGAAGGCCTCGGTCACAATCTGTTTTCAGTAGGTCAGTTCTGTGATGGGGATTTGGAGGTTGATTTCAGGGAGAAATCTTGTTTCATTTGTGATCTACAAGGAAACGACCTTATGTCTGGCTCTCGTAACTCAAGTCTTTACACTATCTCTATGCAAGACATGGTTGCTTCATCCCCCACCTGCTTACTTTCAAAGGCAACATCAACAAAATCCTGGCTATGGCACCGTCGTCTCTCACATTTAAACTTTCAAACTATAACCAATCTTGCTCGACACAAACTAGTTGAAGGTCTCCCACGATTCCGGTATTCTAAAGATCACCTTTGCTCAGCATGTGAACAAGGGAAAAGCACTCGTGCTCATTTTCCTTCAAAGGTGGAACACAACTCTCAGCATGTGCTTCATCTTCTTCACATGAATTTATGTGGCCCGATGCGTGTGCAAACGATTAATGGCAAACGCTACATCTTTATAATTGTTGATGACTATTCACGATGGACTTGGGTCTACTTTCTTCGAAGCAAAGACCAAGCTCCACAAATGATCATCACCTTTCTCACAAAAATTCAAGTTCAACTCCGGAACACCGTCCGCCAAATAAGAACAGACAAAGGAACTAAATTTGTTAACCAAACTCTTCGTAAATTTTATGAGAAAGTGGGAATTGAGCATCAAACATCTATTGCACGTACACCAGAAAAAAACGGAGTTGTTGAAAGACGAAACCGAACGTTAGTGGAAGCTGCAAGAACAATGTTAATCAATGCTAAACTTCCAGATTACTTGTGGGCAGAAGCTGTATCTACTGCACGCTATACTCAAAACCGTTCTATGATTACAAAACACCACAACAAAACACCTTTCGAGCTTGTCCACAACCATAAACCGAATCTCAAACACTTTCATGTATTTGGATCCCTTTGCTATCCGAATAATGATCGTGATAATTTTGGAAAGCTCAAAGCCAAAGCTGACATTGGAGTCTTTATTGGATATTGTGAGAATTCTAAAGGTTACCGGATCTGGAATCATCGTACAAAGCAGGTTATGGAAACGATTCATGCTCATTTTGATGAACTTATGGAAATGGCTTCTGAGTATAACAGCTTGGAACCCGGTCACAACCGCTTAAACTTTCCTTAACCCCCATCATCAGCTGAACAAAGCCCCCAACTCACTCGTCAACAAATGGAAAGGTTATTTGCTCCTCTGTTCAGTGACGATATTGATGAACGTGCTCCAGGTGTATCCGCTGTTTCCGCTGCTCAACCTGATACTACTCTTATACCTGATACACCTGCTACAACAACTACTGTTGACGAAGCACCACCAGTTGACTCCACCACAACAGTTGAACAAACCGCTTCCAACAATGATGAACAGGCTGATGATGTTCTTAATGAAGTACCCCCACCTGCAGATTTTGATCCAAATGCGTTCTTTAACCCGTTTGCTAATGACACCGTTGCACCTGATGTCGCGGAATCATCAACAAACCATTTGAATCCTCAGAATCTGCACAATGTATACCAACATCAACCCTCTACACATCGATGGACAAAAGACCATCCTCTGGCAAATATTATTGGCAACCCGAATCAACCAGTCGTTACGAGAAAACGTCTCCACACAGATGGTGAACATTGCATTTATGCACTCACTGTCTGCCAATCTGAGCCTAAAAACATTAAAGACGCAATGACAAAAGACAACTGGATTGAATCCATGCAAGAAGAACTCAACCAATTCAAACGTCTTGAAGTATGGGAACTGGTTGAACGACCAATAGGGGTCTACGTCATTGGTCTCAAATGGATTTGGAAAAACAAATTGGATGCTGAAGGGAACGTAATCCGAAATAAGTCACGTCTAGTTGCTAAGGGTTATCGTCAGGAAGAGGGAATAGACTTTGAAGAATCTTTTGCTCCGGTTGCTCGTCTTGAGGCTGTTCGGATATTTCTCGTGTTCGCGGCTCATATGAATATGACGGTCTTTCAAATGGATGTCAAAACTGCGTTTCTCAACGGACAACTGAAAGAAACGGTTTATGTCAGCCAAACAGAAGGATTCGTTGATCCTGAGTTCCCGAACCATGTCTACAAACTGAACAAAGCTCTTTATGGTCTCAAACAAGCTCCTCGGGCATGGTACGATAAGCTATCATCTTTCCTCATTGCTAATAATTTCACCAAAGGTTCGGGTGACCCTACTATTTTTATACAATATCACGGGGCACATATCTTAATTGTTCAACGTTACGTGATGACATCATTTTTGGGTCTACACATAAAAAGTACTCAATCGCTTTTGCAAAACTAATGAAGAAAAATTTTGAAATGTCAATGATGGGTGAACTTACGTTCTTTCTAGGACTGCAAGTTCATCAATCACCCCGTGGTATTTTCTTGAGTCAGTCCAAATATGCCCTTGAATTGTTAAACAAATTTGGAATGAAAACCTGTGACACTTATGCCACACCAATGACTCATACCAAGAAGCTAGACGCTGATTTACATGGGAAATTAGTGGACCCTACCAAATACCGAAGTATTATTGGGTCTCTCATGTATCTAACAGCTAGCCGACCTGACATTGTTTTTGCCGTTTATCTCTGCTCCCGTTATCAATCAAGACCAACTGAAACCCACCTCTCTGAGGCTAAAAGAATCCTCCGATACATCAAGGGAACCATTAACCTGGGGATCTGGTATCCGTAGGATTCTGGTTTTGAACTAATCGCTTTTTCAGATGCTGATCATGCAGGATGTTTAGATTCACGAAAAAGTACTTCAGGAGCACTACAATTTCTTGGTGATAAACTGGTGTCCTGGCAATCGAAGAAGCAGGATTGTGCATCGCTGTCATCAACCGAAGCAGAATATGTAGCCATGTCGGCGTGTTGTGCTCAAGTCATCTGGATGAGAACACAACTCAAAGACTATGGTTACGTATTTGACAGAATCCCGATGTACTGCGACAATCGGAGTGCCATTGCGATCTCGTGCAACTCTGTTCAGCACTCGAAATCAAAGCACATCGATCTTCGCTATCATTTCATCAAGGACCACGTAGAACAGGGTACAGTTGAATTATACTTCGTGGGTACAGAATACCAATTGGTAGATCTACTCACCAAAGCCTTGCCTCTCGCTAGGTTTAATGAGTTGGTCCACCGGATTGGTATGCTAGTGTTTCTGTAACCACGGCTAGTTTTTCAGAACCCACTGCTACAACTTCAACTGAGGTAAACACACCCACTGTAGTAGAAGTTAAAGTGAAGGAGGTGGTGAAGGACACATCCACTGCTAGTGTTTCTGTAACCACGACTAGTTTTTCAGAACCCACTGCTACAACTTCAACTGAGGTAAACACACCCACTGTAGTAGAAGTTAAAGTGAAGGAGGTGGTGCAGGACACATCCACTGCTAGTGTTTCTGTAACCACGGCTAGTTTTTCAGAACCCACTGCAACAACTTCAACTGAGGTAACCACACCCACTGTTATCGTAATCTCACCCACTACTATTACTACCACATCTACAATTGTCACAACTACCTCTGTTTCACCACATAAATCAAAAGAAGTTGAGAAGGAAGCTACCAGTACACTGATAAATTTAAGCAAAACTTCATCAAACCCTACACCTACCATTGCACCTGCTCCTATATTTCTTAAACCAACTGGACCTAAACCATTGAGTAAAAGTTTGACTATTGGTGAGCCTTTGAAGAAGAAGGTGGCTCTACCAGATATTGGAAAGGGAAAAGGTATTGTTGAACATGAGATAAAGTTTAAGAATAAAGAAGAGCATATTGCTTATGATCATGAGTATGGTGAAAGATTGATAGCTGAAGAAAAAGCAGAAATAGAAAGGAAAAAGCTAGAAGATGAGGAAGCTACTCAGAGATGGTTAGCTGAATGGAATGATACACAATCCTATCTTGAAGCTTCTAATGATATTAAGAATGAGTACACTACTCAAGAGTGGGCACTGTTGTCTATTGATCAAAGAGCTAGAATCTTGGGTGAATGGGCAAGAAGGATCAGCAAAGAGAAGAAGCAAGTCAAAAGAAAGAAACCTCCTACAAAGAGCGAGATGAGAAATTCTATGATGAAGATTATCAAGAATTCAGGCATACATATTACTGAAAATCTAAGTAAATGTTCATTTGAGAGGGTTAAGGAGATTTATCTGAGGTGTATGAGAATTAATGATGATTTTAATCCTATTGATTCTGAGAAAGAAGCAGAATGGTTAAAGAAGGAATCCAGTTATAAAAGACAAAAGGTGGATGAAGAGTTGAAAAAGAAAGAAAGAACTAAACAGTATTTGAAGGAGACTGACAATCCTAATTCTGAACCTATTAATCCTATTCCTTTAAAAGTAGTTCATCCTATTGTGGATTGTCAGATTGTTATACAAAGGGGTAGAGAAGTAGTTGAGATAACAAGAGGTGATGGATGCAAATCTACTTATTTCAAATTTGGGATCTTACTGGATTGTTTGACTAAGAGTGATTTGGAACAGTTGTGGAAAGTAATGGAGTTTAGATATGGGAAGTTTGGTCAAAATGAAGAGTTAGCTAAGTTTGTATGGGCTGCTATAAAGAACATGTTTCAACCTGATCTTGATGCTGAATATTGGGATAATTGTGAGGTGGTTGAATGGCTGTTGTTCTCATACTGCAAGGTTCATGCTGTAAAAACTACAAAGGAAAGCTTTTTCATGTTTGTTGATAGGGATTATCCTTTATCAAAGAATGTGGCAAGACAAATGCTAGAAGCTAAACTCACTTCAAGAGGAACAAATGAGACACATCCTATAATTGATCCACTGTTTCAAAAGATAGAGAAGATTGCAGACATACAAGGGCCTTTAGCAATTAAGGCTAAACCTCAGGAATAATTGTAAATATTGGAACCACTGCCATAGTTAATTAAACCACTGCTAGAAGATTGAATCCACTGCTGATTTTAAACCGCGGCTAGTAGTAAAGTATAACCACTGCTATTGTATAGTAAACACTGCTAGTTGTATAACGGTTAGGCGCAAAAATTTGGAAACCAAGAAATGGATGCAAAAAGGCCAGACGATACTTTAACAGTAAGGGGCACAATGTTATGTTAATGTCTTCGATTGTTCATTTTTGTTATTTTCGCTATCTCATTTTAAATTAAAATCCCATAGATTGGAGAGGATAACCTGTATACGATGAAAAGACAAAAGATTCAAGACCATCCAACTCTTGAAGACAAGAAAAAAGGTAAGTAAATAAAATGTATTTAACTCCTACTTACTAGGAAACTTTATTGAATAAAGTATCTTACTAGAAAAGCACATACGATATAACACTAAGTACTTGGAAATCAGATGCATTATAACACTAAGTACTTACTAGGAGCATATAGTACTCTTAGTTACTAGGAATAAAGAAATTCTTGATCACATACGATATAACACTTAGTACTTGGCATATCTCACAGTGCTTATAGCGGCAACGTACCCTCAAGCTTATGAATAAAGAAATTCTTGTTTCGAGCACTCAGCTCCAGTTCGCCTGCCAAGATATTCATTTGCATCACTTTGTGTTCACTAAGGGCTTGCTCCTGCTTCAGAAACTCAACAGTTTTTTGTGGCACCTTCTTTCGCACAATTGCCATCTCTTAAATAACGGCAACCCTTTCACGATTAAGTCTAGCCAATTCTTGAGTTAGGATATTCACCTTTCTTGCCAATTGAACATCTTCAATTGCAGCGTTACGGAAGTAGTAAATCATCATGTTTGTTCAGTTGTTAGTCTTAGCAGCAGCTCTTATCTCATCACATTTAGGCAGCCCTGACATTGTTTTTTCTTACTTATTTATGGAATGATGTTGTGTGAAAATATACTTGCAAGTTTGCTCTTAAATACACAAATTGAAAGGAAAATAAATAGTCACATGCATACCATTGATGTTACACTATATGCCTGACTCCTATATGTTTTTATAGAAAAGAACAAAAAATATGCACATGTTCAACAGTTGATTGTATAACATTGTCACAAAGTAACATCCAAAAAAGAAGAAAATAAAATGGTGCCTCAATAATAATTAACATTGTCACAAAGTAACATAAAAAAAAAAAAAAAAGCAAGCCACTCCTGTAGCTATTATTATTCAAGTAACATCCATAAAATAAAAGTAAAACATTGAAAATCCTAGATGATTGATAAGTTGTGCTTCCATTGTGTTAAAGTTCAAATTGAAATAACAACTATAAATCGTCCAAATGAACAACATTTGCAGTACTAAACGTCACAGGTTGTGACTGAATGTTGTTAGGAAGGTTGTTTTCAGGAGTAGATGATTCACATTTCTATACAAAATCGTTGTTTGACTGACCACTTGCTTCTCCCTGTTCGACCTCTACACGCGTCCTCTGTCATCCGTGTCGTTCTTGTTCCACTGCTTCTTCGTTAGTAGGGGTGCACGATTGTGAGTTTCTTTTACGTTTCTGAGATTTGACATTAGTTCAAACAACCATATCAGTAATTACATACAAAATTATATACATTGAAATAAAATATAGAAACACACTTGCCTTGCTTGTCATCAACGATTCAGTACATGACTGTCTTGTGTGTCCTGCCTTTCCACACCTGCCACAGTTTTTGCTTTTTAGCTCTTCCCCCTGTGATCGGATACGTGTTTTTTCTTTGGGTCTTCCAGGTGGCCGCTTATCCATAGCAGGTGGTTTTACGGTTTGCACGTCATCAGGAGTACGCCACAAGGATACATCTTTTAGAGGATAAACCCTTGCTTCATATGTATTTTTTAGTGACGTTTTCTTAAACCAATCCATCGCCCAACTGCTAGTGTCAGTCAAGCCTTCAACTCTAGACACAGCACAAACATGACCACAAGGTAGACCCGATAGCTGCCATTTGCGGCAACTGCATTCTCTGTTGTCAAAGTCAACAATATGAACATGTTTCGGATCAGTAACTTGGTAAATCTTGTGCATTTCAATTCCGTTAACATCCCAATTAGCACTCTTTGCCATTCTATTGTTTACTTTTGCAGTTGCCCATTCGGTAAGTTCATCCATTGGAGCATCTGAAATAAAAAAAATATAATACATTTTCGAGCGATGTGCCAAATATGTGATAAACCAATTATAATAGACAGCTTTTTTAAGTTACCTTTGTATTTTGCTCGACGTTCAAAATACCATTTTTGTAGAAGCCTTCGGTAGTACTCCATTAGCTGGGTTATTGGAACTTTCCTAACATCTTTGGTTACAGAGTTTACTGATTCTGCACTATTTGAGGTCATGTAATTGTACCTGTTTGCAGGGCAGTAAGCACGTGACCATTTATCAAATCCAGCTTCATCTTTTAGTTTTTTATACACATCAGGTTTTAATGATTGAATCTTAGAAATTGAAGCATCAAACTCCTGCTATGTGTAAGCTTTGCATGTCCTCCAACATATAGCCTTCCACTTTCTAGTTTTCAAATTGCAGTTCATCATTAAATGACGACAACAAAAACCATGAAAGGCGTTAGAAAAAACGGTACTACATGCATGTGCAATTGCTGGATGTCTGTCAGAGATGATGGCCAAATCTTTTACTTCACCAATTCATTCTTTAAGTTTGCTCAAAAACCAGGTCCATGATTCATTCGTCTCACCTCGAGAAACACCAGTTGCAATAGGTAAAATCTGGTTGTTTCCGTCCATCCCAACAACAACCAGATTTGTACCAAGGTATCTCCCTTTAAGATGTGCGGCATCAATGATTAGCAATGGTCGCATAAAATGTAAGAAGCTTCGAATCTATTTTAAACCAATCAGAAATTGCTTAATTAATACTATTTACATAATAATGAAGGTAATAATTAGAAATAAAAGATAATAGAATTTATGAAAAACTTACAACAACACCGAAACCAATGAATACCATCTTAAACCGATATGTGTCATCTGTCTCAATGTGTGTTACTGTCCCCTCATTTTGCAACTTTAAGTTATAGCAGTAATACGGCAACTGCTCAAAAGAATCCGTAGGGCAACCATTCAACAACTTTAATGCAATGTTTTTCCCACCCCAAGCTCGGTGGTAAGAAATGTCTACTTTCCAATCAACATTAAAATCTTTTTTTATGTCCTCACCCTTATAGACCCTTTTGCAATTCCTCAATTTATCAACAAGTATGTGACCCGCTAATTTTTGGGTAGCATTTCGATGATTAGGATGAATTTTTGTTCTGGAACATGTATGACAGTCGTTAATGCTAGTAACATAGAAGTATCGGTTAACAACACTTTTTCGTGCGTTAATGTACCAGTTGCAACCTTCTTCAAAACAAGCAACACTGTACCTTTTCTTACATGACTTAGTAACTTTATACTCAAACAAATCAACCAACGCTTTTATTCCTATTGCATAAATGCATCCTTGCTTATCATCAAACCGACTACCCACCTTTAATTTAGATACTACAGGGTGTTTATGGTTACTTAACTTTTTAATTATGGGATCAGGTGAACTGGGTGGATCAGGGATATTTTGAAATGTGGTTTTCTGCCAACTAGGCTGCACATCTACATTAACGTGTGCGCCTGCACCCTCATTATTATGATCTTCAACTTTTGGTGTTTGAAAATCAGATTCTTGAGACAACAAAGGAACATTAAGATCAATATCAAAAGGCTTAGAAGAAGTAGACGGCTTTACCTCGGAAGATTTCTCGATAAGTTTGATGTATAGTGTTTGAATCACGTTCTGCTTACAACATATTTCATGAACGAAGAAAGAAACATCATCATCGTCACTTACATCAATTTTGGTTGAAGCGGACATGTAGTATAAACTGATGATCTTATCTTTAATCTGATATTTGTTAGTAACATAGGTAATCAGATGTAGGTAGGTGATGTCAACTGGAAGTAAAACTCCACGAATTGATCTCTCAAAATCCAAATAAACTTTGAATTTTTGGGAATTAGTCGAAGTCATTTTTGTTTGGTTGTGGAATTATTGTTTGTTTGACTAATTTGTGTTATGGGATTTGTGTTCTGGGATTGTAAAAAGCAATAACCCCAATAAAAATTCGCTGAAAAGATAATCTTTTAGTCACTGAATATAAAATTCGCTTAAAATTTTCCCTCCACAATATTCATTACCCGCTCATTCACAAAGTATATTTCCCGCCAAATTTGATGTCACTCTACTAGAAATGCGTCGACTGTACTCATTTGCATCTGTGAATACCCGGTAACAATTGGGTGAAATAAAACAATGGCTCCCTCCTCTGCCTCTACTTCCAGATCTAATCGAAAGCCCTTGGAATACTACATCAATGCTACACACTGCGAATGTCCAAAACCATTACCGGTGGAAGTACAAACCTCTTGGACCCAGAATCATCCTGGTAGAAGATTCAAGGCCTATCCAATTTATGTAATATTATAATCCATTATACTTATTTTACTTGTTAGGTTGAATATGTTAATTTAACAAAACTTCTTTTTAGGACCAAGAGACCAAATGTAACTTCTATGGGTTACTAGACCCGGAACTACCAAGTCAGTATTACAAAGATTTGTTTTACAAGGAACATGAGGAAAAGAAACATTTAATGAAGATGGGAAAGCGTTCAGTCTCGGATGAAGTTATTTTGGTTTCAAAGAATGATATCATGAAAATGTTGGATGAGTTGACTTTTATCAAGTCAAGAGTACAAGTTCATGACAAAGTTGTGTTGGTTTTTAGTTTGATTGTTCTCTTCAGTGCTGTAGTTTGGTTATGGTAATGTGTTTAACAATAAGTGTTATGTACTACGTAGGTTATGGTCTTTTAGCAATAAGATTGGTTGTAGTCGTTTTTTCAAGTCAAATGGATGTTTGTAAAAAACAAACATTTTAGCAATTTACACAAAATGTTTGTTGCAAATCATCAGTATCACAACACGTATATACAAAACAAGTGCTTAAAGAAAGCCTACATGGCTGTTAGGAATATACCAAGTTGCACTACACAGACATGCATAAGAAGTTGTCTTTTGATGTCCTACACAAACATACAGTTTGTGGTTACATTTGGTTGAACAACAAAAGTCTAAACCCACATACAAGCCATACCCAAAGAGATGAAATGCATCTTTATTCATCACTTGTATGAACAACCACCTTATACTTCCAAAAGTACTCCACCATATGCTCTCGATACGCCAAAGCAACTTGAAGAGGATCATCAACCTTCATGCTTAAGTTGTTACCCAACCTGTGCAAAAAAATACATACCCAAACTCCACAATCGCCGTATGCATTGGCTTGTTTAGGGACATCATCCGCAACTCGAAATGTGATCTTATAATCAGAAACAGATATTGATTTGCTTCAAGAACTTTACACAACTTTAGATACTGTTGTAGCATTCTCTCAAAAGTGGCCCTCATTGTTAAATTCTCTTCTCTCGTCTCAGGTTCTGGCGTACCTAGTGAGTCATAAATAGTTATAACTCCTGTACGAATTTGTAACTCGGCGAGAAACCAGTGGAAGCCGGGTACGTTCACAGGAAAGTATACCTAAATCTGGACAAATAAACTTTGTCGTAATTCATAACATTTTGAGCATGCATATCACCCAAGTATCTAGAAGAAAGTATGGTCTTTATATACAAACCTTCTCGACACTAGACCATGGCAATGGATAGCGTTGACCAGTGGTGTAGTAGGCACGCATAGACCCATCAAGGATAGAAGACGAGAAAAATGGTCCAGCGATAGCCCAATCGGCATTGCCCGACCTGAACTGCCACATTAGATCAACCCAAAGATCCAGATGCTGCAAATTTTTTAATAAAATACATACAGTTAAACTAATTCAAATAAAAATTATTTTTTTATGGAAATTAAATATCTGTTAAGTACCTCATCTCCAAGCCATCCTTTTTTATTGCCCCTTCCATACCCCAACAAAGCAAACCAAAATTTTCGATGAACAACGATGTCGCCAAGACCCCAAGGAAAGTTATGCGATGACTTAATTTTTTTTTTAAAGATATCCATACACGCTGGTTTAGTAATCTTGTTGATATCGCAACCTTCAGGACGTGACAGATCCTGAAAATTTTTAAAAACCAGATTAATGTATATGTCTTTACGCTGTCTGTTTGTAAAAATAGTTCTGCTATACCTCTACCCATGTTTCCAACAGATTATCTTCACCACATGGGGATTAATATCTTTTCTCAGTCTTTTGGAACACCGTTTCGGCAATTGTGGAGTCGTGGGAGGGAGGTTCACGTATGGGTCATGCAAACACTTGCCTACCTGCTTTAACCTTTTTGAGTCAACATCTTCTTTCAAAACAGGAGTACTCTCTTGGGTAACTTTGGCCTTACTCTTTTTGGTAACTTTGGGCTTTCTAGTTTTCTTTATTGCTGGGCCATTATAAGGTGACAGTAGAGCCTTACTTGCATTTCTCTTCCTTTTAGCACGTATGAAAACATCCTATACATAAAAATTTCATCATTGAAATAACATTGACTTTTGAAGTACATATGGTAACTTTTATAAATAATGTAGTTGTACCTCAGAAGCTGTAGTCAAAGGCTTATTGGCTTGTCCTTCAGTTTGTGAAACAGCTTGTGTGTTTTTCCCAAAATTATCAAACATGGCCTTTCTTGCTTTCTCAGCATCAATATCAATTTTGTCTAATACCGCCTTGGTTGAGCTCTCATTTGCAACCACTAACTCACCCCCGCTTACTTTCTCATTAACGTGGCCATCAACATTGTATGCTTCATTATGAATAACCAACTCACGTAATTTCTCGTTAACATTCCCATCACCATCCTTATTCTCTCCAACATGATTCATATGATCATCCCCCATCTCTGCACTGCTTTACTTACTTTCTGACCATCATGAGAATCTATAATGTTATTTTGATTACCTTGAACCCCCTCTACAGATTTCTCAGCAACATTTAACACTGCCTCACTTACTGTCTCACGATCATTAGACTGTTGATCAGTGGCATTGCAATCAAAAATGTCATTTTCATTACTTTGAACGCCCTCTATAGATTTATCATCCACATTTAAAACTACATCACTTACTTTCTCACGATCATGAGAATGTTGATCAGTAGCATTGCAATCAACAATGTCATTTTCATTACCTTGAACACCCTCTACAGATTTATCATCCACATTTAAAACTACTTCACTTACTTTCTCACGATCATGAGAATCTATAACAGTAGCATTGCAATCAAAATTGTTATTTTCATTACCTTGAACCGCCCCTCCAGATTTATCGTCAACATTAAACACACCTTCATGAGCATGTATCTCAGTAGCTTGAACCGCCTCTCCGGGTTTATCATCACCAGATTTATCATCAACGTTAGACACACCTTCACTTACTTTCTCAGTAACATTGGAATCATGAGCATTTATCTCAGTAGCTTGAACCACCTCTGCGGGTTTATCATCAACATTTACCACTACCTCACTTGGTGTTTCGCTATCTTCCTTGTTTTCAGCAGCCTTTTGTTCATCTTGCTTCGCCTGTTGATCCTTGTATTTCAAATTTCCATACACAGAGAAATCATCATCAAAGTTTTTGCCCTGTAATTATACAAGAAAAACACAACTGTATAAGATGACCAAATGTAGCAAACATCTATAGATAGTGCAGGTGAAATTAATATATACGTACTTCAACAGCCGATTGAGAAATTTTTTGATTCAAATTAGGTAAATTCATATGACTGGGATCATCATCTAGAATGTGATCAACTAACGGCAATGGTTCGTCTGGAAGACAAAAATCCTCAAGCTGCGACATAGCTGATGGAAAAGCAGCAAAGTCTATATAAGTAAGCCCAACTTGTTCGTTTTCATCATTAACACAACTCGGTTTCTCGCAAGATTGATCAGGTTCTGGGCTTAAGGTCTGTAGTTAACAAAATTGATTTAGGTATGTAAGAAAATAACGATAAAATAAAAAAGTACTATTCAAAGGAACATAACCTTTTTATAATCAGCCGAATGAACATCATGAGAATGAAGATCAAACAAAGTAGGACTACCATTCCAGGTTTCATTATGAATTGGACTTGAAGTCTGACTTTCCATGGCATTTTGGCCAAAACACTCCTCATCCGATTTGTCGTGCATATGAGTTGAAGTCTGAAATTTAAAATATACAATCAATTATACTACTAAAGAAACGAGACCTAAATGATTAACAAATATTAAAGGAAATTACCATGGTATCTTTGGAAGCCAAATTTTCATCAACACATTGCCTTATTTGCAATTGTTCGTGAATAACCAGTGACGTCTGTACATAAATATATATAATCCATTAGTTGGTGAAAAACCCAAAAATATTGCTATCTAAATGATGTTGATTAAAAATGAATGTAAAGAGCATGTTCACCTTTGGACGTTGTATCTTTAGAGCTTCCTCAACAACGACAAGTCTATTTTTAATATCATTAAGGGCCTCCACATTGGCTCCGGGTTTATCGATCATAAATACAATTGCCTTCAATGCCTCAACCTCGGCATGTATGTCTAGATGATTGGAACTTTGATCTTTATCAGTTACTGGCACATCTTTATCAGCTAAGGCCACCTCTTTATCAGCAAAGGCCACCTCTTTATCAGTTACCATGACCTCTTTATGAACTGCAACTTCATGTACCTACAAAGCAAGATCGAAACAGAATGTGCATTGGTCAATTGTCAACGTGAATAGTCGCACAAACGACGTAGTTGATACGGATGAAAAATAAATGATACAAAATGTGCAACTTACCTCATTAGTGGGATCATCGGCAGGTAATTGTTTTTCTAGACTATCCAACTCGCTAAAATAAGCATCACTAGGTGCAAACCATGGTTGCAACCTTTCTGAATTTGTTGGAACAAGATCCAATATTGGATTCGAACCCTAGTAAACAAACAATTATAAAGTCAAAAACAAATATAAAGAAGTCGTTAGTTATTTGACAAATACAAACAAATGGAAATGCTTACAGGACCAAAAAGTTTGCTATAATCGCATTTGGAAAATGTTTTACACTTTGACCAAGAAAGACAACGTGGTATCTTGGTCGGGTCTTTGGTCCACCATGAACTGCTAGTGGGATAGCTCTCAAGAATCCATATCTAAAATGAAGGAAAACAATAAAAGCATTGTACAATGAAAAGCAATATAACAAATTTGTATCCAAAAATAGTAAACAAAAACTGATATGTTCATAAATGTCTACAAATCTAACCTTAAAAGGCAAGAGAAAGCCACAAATATTATATGTTGCAATTTTAGAAGGGGTTTCTTGCGATTTCTCTTTGTAGTGAGCGTTGTAATGCCGGGGTACCACATTGGCTAAATTTTTGTAAAAACGGCTCCACAAGAACTCTCCCCATGGATATGCATTCCATGCCCCAAAATCCTCAACTAATTGCAACAAAGATTGTCAACGATGTACCAAGGTCCACGACCTATGAACACGACCTCAACGACTATCAACAGACATACTGTTACCGCATCCTCATCTGATAACTTTGAAAATTGTGTGTCATTCCCAAACAAATCTAAAAGCTCATTCCCTTTTACAGTTACCTTTCTTAGAAATTGTTTTTCACGAAAGACACACAAACCAAAAGGACTGCGATCAATTTCTACAGTGGGAGGCAAACGACCGAAACGAAATCCGGTCATCAATAGAAACTCTCCACGACCGAATTTCAATACATTATTCCTAATTTTGTATAAAATGGGGGGACAAGAATCAAGCAGTTTGGGGATATATACCTGGTGTTGTAAAACGAAATTCACCATATGATTGCCTTTACCTTGCTGAGGAATATCTAACCATGGCCCAAAAACAGTTGCTCTAAACAACCTCATTCGATATGGATTGCTTAACAATTTAGACTTAATATCCGAAAGCAACTTAACCTGGGAACGAACCGTTACCTTAACATCAAAATATTGGGGAATGTAAGCCATTTGGGAGTTTATTGACTGACTAATTAGGGGTTGATTTAGGGTTTCGGTTAGAGAACGAGTTGATTTCACAAATTTGATTTGTGTTTTTGTGGTAGTAGAGTGTTGGTGTGTGCGGGTAAAAATTAAAAAAAAGGGTAAAATTTAAAAAAGTGTAAAAGTTATGTTAAAAAGATACTAAAAGGTACAAAAAGTATACAATAAAAAAGTCGCTAATATTATTTCGCTTAAGTCGCTCAACATTGAGAAGGAGCTAAAAGTATAAAAAAATATTTTAGTAAGTTTGACTTTTTTTACTAAAGGACAAAAATAATTTCGCAAGAATCTTAAAAAAGTAGCTCAGATTCGGTCGCTGTACTATCATAGCTGGTAAAAGTCAGAAGCAATAATTGGGTGCACAAATTATGAGGGACACTTGTCAAGCTTAGATTAAAAGTAGAAAAGTCGCAAGTCTCAAGGTCTATTTAAAAGATACCCCAAATTTTTTCCTAAAAAGTTTGACACCTTGAGCAAAAGGTGTGTTTGCATAATTAGCCCATAAACAATCTATTTGAATTAGTTTTACGTAGGAGTAGGGCTGAGCAACGGTCCGGAACCGATCCGAACCGACGAAAACCGAACTGACCCGAGAACCGATTTCACAAAAAACATGAACCGAAACCGAACCGAATTGGTTCGGTTCGGTTTTGTGTCGGTTCGGCCCGGTTTACATGCTTTATGTGCGTGTTTGGTCGGTTTTGGGTTGGACCGAACCGAACCGAAAACCGACATCCGATAAGACATAGAACCGAAACTGAACCGAAAATGGTCGGTCCGGTTCGGCTCGGTTTTCCGGTTCGGCTCGGTTCGATCGGTTTTGTGCTCAGCCCTACGTAGGAGTGCTAATTTGTGATGTAATTTTTATGTGTATCCACAAAAACACAACTTGATGGACCAAAGTGTAAACACCAATAACTTTCACCACAAGTTATAACATCTCCACAACACCAAGGACCAATCCACACACACCGACATACTCCTCTCTATAAATACACCCAAATTCCCCATCTTCAATCCCAATCTTAACCGTAACCCTAATTTTGAATCGAATCAAAATTAAGAGAATGAATTCAAAATCAAACATGAATCAATCACATTCAAACGATCGTGATAGCCCTGGGTACGTTTAATTTCATTATTACGTCTAATTACTTTTTTCCCCAATTTTTTTTTAATTCGATTTTGATAAAGTTTTGTGTAAAATTGCAGGAAGATATTCATTGGAGGCTTGCCTAAAGAAACTGAATACAGTAAGATTTTTTTTTATTTTTTATAAAATTTTCGCTGCATCGTATACTTTTAAAGTTCGTTGGGTGACCGAAAACGCAACGTCTAGTAACCCATGTCTGTGTTAACCCTTTAAAAATAGGTTCAAAGCTGTGTTTATATGGTTTAAAATTGGGTTTATATTTAGCGCCCCGTACTCTGTGTTTTTGTTCGCTTAGGTTAATGAAACACGATATTTAGGTTCTTAAAGTTATACATTCAGATCACATCAACGATGCAAAACTAATTTAAATAGTAGGTTCGGTAAGTTGAGTGACCTAAGTGAAAGAAAATATAGTAGAGCAACCTAAGTGAACAAAAACGCAACCACCCCATATTATGTAGATAAGAATCAGATGGAGTGGTAACTAGACATTTGCAATGCTTTGGAAGGGTAAATATGACATTTCGAACTTTTAGTAGAAAGTATATGCACTTATTTATATGAATGGTGATATCTTATTTACCTGGGCGTGTTGTCTTTTTCATTTGGATTTCTATGATTAAGCGAAACATTGCCAATTTGGTGTTGTTATTTATTTGCAACCCTTTTTTGCCTACAAAGTTTGCACTGGCAATTTTATGGTTCTTAAGCTTTTTTGGGACTTATTTGCGTTATTTAGTAACTGTTGTTTATATAGATAACCTAGCAGTCTAGCACCATTATATGGTCTCCTCATGCTTGATACTTATTCATAGTATATGTCCGTCCTCTGGTGAATTTACTGTTTTCGTGTTGCATTATCGTTTGTGCTTTTGTATTCCTACTAACATGGTACGTTTCGTATAAACATCAGATGAATTTAATAAGCACTTTGGGAAGTATGGACACATAACAGATTCTGTGATAATGAAGGACCGTATGACTGGTCAACCTAGGGGATTTGGATTCATAACCTATGCTGATCCTGTTGTTGTGGACAATGTTATCGAGGACACCCATGTCTTCGGTGGGAAGCAGGTAAAAACTAAAAGTAGTTGCTATATGCTGTTATGGCTACTTGGCCTGCGTATCTTTTGCTCATATTATTTTTTGTTTGTTTAGGTTGAGATTAAGAGGACCATTCCGAAAGGGTCTGCTAATTCCGGGTCTGCTAATTCAAAGGATTTCAAAACAAAGAAGATATTTGTCGGGGGTATTCCAACCTCACTTGGTGAAGGTACACCACTGATTTTTTCTTTTGTGATGGTTTTCTTTAAACATATGATATTAATATGATCATTCCAACTTGTTCAGATGAGCTTGCAACTTTCTTTTCGAAGTATGGAGAGGTGGTGGAGCACCAGATTGTACGTGATCATGCGACCAACCGATCTAGGGGATTTGGGTTTGTTGTTTTTGATAGTGTCGAAGTTGTTGATGAATTAGTATCTAAAGGAAATATGATAGATATGGCTGGTAATCAGGTGCGCTTTATTATCCCTTCTTTAGTGAAAACCATCTGTAAACATGAATATTATAGCAACCAAAAAAGCTGTTTTACATCTCAAGTATTTTCTCACATTAGTTATGTTACAGTAATTAACGCATCCAATAAATTGTGCATAATGTATATGATGTAGGCCGAAATTTTACAGTTGTAGGTCTTCTAGGAGGCTAATTGTATAGTGTATTTACAGTTGAATTAGGTTGACTAAGTTACTTTCTTGTAGGTGGAGATCAAAAAAGCAGAACCAAAGAAAGCCTCAAACCCCCCACTTGTTAGCAGGTCTAGGTCACGTTCTTTCCCAGATAAATTTAGCGGATATGATAGCTTCGATGGTAGATATGGCCCTGGTCCCATTAGGGCATCTGGGGTCCCTGGAGTAGCTGATGGTTACCCTGGAATAGTTGATGGTTATAGTGGGTATAATCCCTATAGGGCTCCTGGGGGCCCTGGAATAGCTGGTGGCTATAGTCGGTATGCTCCCAATAGGGGGCCACCTGGAACATCTGGTGGCTATAGCCGGTATGATCCTTATAGGGCACCTGATGGCTCTCGGATTGGGTATTGTCCAAGAGCTGGTTACTATGGTCCGTATGGTGGCGAGGGTAGTGGTATTAGTGGTTATGGAGACTCTGGCGGTTACCCTGGTGAATCTATTCGTGGTGAAGCTAGTCGTTTTGGAAGTGGTGATGAGCATGGTCCATATCGCTATGCTCATTTAGGTGCTGGCGGGGGTCGTGATTCTGGTCCAGCTTCTAGTTATGGTGGCTCTTATGGTAGCGGAGGCTATGGTGGCGGTAGTCGCTATCATCCTTATTGAAGGTAGAAAAACTATGGCGTTAAGATCCCGCTTGGCTCTAGGAGTTCCAAAAGTTTCATCTAGTTTTGGATCTTTAAATCAAATTAGGCTTCCTCCAACTTTTGCAACTCAAGATGCTATGCAAGAAATCCAGTGGTCGGAGAGTTTTTATTTCATGTTTCCTTAGACAAACTTAATATAGGAACTATGTAGTTATGTTTAGTATTTGGTTATGAGATTTTTTAGAAGTAAGAATCTTATTTTATAGTGTATTTAGTTCATAGCTAAGTTTCAGTTCAGGTGCTCGTTATGATTTCTATGCTAGATCACTTTCATATAGGCACTAGTATTTTAACTCTGGCAGTGTCTAATTTCCTAGTGTGGAACACTAGAAGTTGCCTGCTGGGATGTTTTTACTAGTTGCATAGTCTTTTCAGGTGGATGAGCTTCTATATGAAGCCTTATATATATACACTGCTTTCAGATAACAATTTTCTAGACAGTTGTTTAGGATAAGCTTTTTTAAGTGACAAATTCGCACTATGCTCTAGTAACAGTCTTGTGAATAAGAGACATCTTAATGAATTGGTACTACTATTTACATACGATGCATGTTTGTCATGCTTTGGTAGTGGCAAGATTTGTTCTTTTTTCTTTGTTTGGGCTCCCTTATTGGTTAAGGTTTTATTTTTCCACCCATCTGCTCTGTTTAAGATAAAAACCCCAAATCAACTTAAGTTGGTTGAAGTTGACATCTCTTACTATATCTTTTATAAGTATGGGTGGTAAATGCTTATAATATGGGTGCATAGGGCTGCAAACAAGCCAAGCTTTTAGCAAGCAACTCGAGCTTGACATGATCGTGTCGAGCTTTTATCGAGCTCAAGCCCGAGCCCAATAAATCAGCTCGAAACACATAACGAGCTGAGCTTGAGATAGCTTTTATCGAGCTTTTCGAGCCTTAAAGAACATATATACTTTTATTATACATATTTGTATACAACCTCAAGGCTAACGTGCAGATTGTTTTAAATATTTGTAGGACTATTTAGACCATAGTTATCCCGAATGTTTTGTACAAGTTTTTTGCTCTTGAGTTCATCGCGTATTATTGACGAGTTTGTCTATCTAATTTAATGTTTATATATAAATTCAAGCTTTTCAAGCCGAGCTCGAGCCTTCCTCGAGCCAAGCTCAAGCCTAAATGATTAAAGCTTGTCAAGCTATCAAGCCAAGCTCAAGCCTACCTTATAGTTTTTGAGCCTAGCTCAAGCCCTGTCAAGCTCGAGCTCGGCTTGACTCGACTACAACCCTAAAATTAAATTACTACTGTAAAGCCTATGAAACTACTTATGTGTTCATTAACGTTAGAGTAATTATTTAGCCTCTTTTGATTCATGTATAACCACGCTTGTAAATTGTTATTCACTGAAAGGTATATCATGAAATTTTCCAGCTACGGGATACACAGGTTTCATACTACTGTTGCAATCATAATTTGCAAAATGCAACTTTAACCAAGCTTTTCAGGAAATTTGTTGAATTCCAAAATATTTATCGACTGTTATCCTTATGCATTTGTACATGTTTAATCTGGCATCGTTTCCTTTGGAGGTTGAATTTCTCTTTTTGAAACATGTTTTTAGTGCAGCTTGTCACGGGTCTGAAAACTTGCACTTTTAGTTGATCTTTTTGTGTTACTATATAATGTTGAGCTCGCAACATGTATATGACTTGGGACATTTGACTTGTATTATGAGATAAATGGCATTGCTTATAATTTTGTATTTTCCGGAATGGAGATCATATATTTCAAAATAATCTAACAACTAATTTTTTTAGTTATTCATTGACATGTCAAGTTTGCTTTACTTATCGAGTAGCTAAAGTTTGTGTATTTCATCACAAAAAGAATTCGTTGTCAAACAAAAGATCAAGTGCAAAATATATTTCATCACCAAGGCCGTGCAAACTTGAATCAGATTTGCTAGACGGAAACCGAATTATTGAACTGGAGAGGTGCTGGAACTGGCTATGTCTCCCATGTGTTTCTAATGTTAGTTGAGTGGCTGTGTATGTTAAAAGCCAAATAGAAGTCAATGACTGTTTACTATCTGAGTGAACTCAAAGTTCAACAATAATGATGCTACAACGTTTTTAAGTCCTGTAATATTTCGCATTCTGGTGTCAGTCGCTTTTACCACTTAGAAGAAGTCTGCCAAAATTTTGATTGCATTTAGTTTTAACAAGTACCACCAAATATCTTGATCACTAGGAGTGTCTTGCGGCCGTGTTTCAGTATTATTGGAGTCGTACATATAAAAGTCCTTTCTAGAAACAATCGTAAAATTCTCGCTATCGGATCTTTGAAGCATCTGTTCTTGATGAATGTTCCTTTTTCATTTTGAGTTTTGTTCATTGAATTCGTCGTGTTGGAAGACGACTCTCGTTATTTATTCTCCTCAAACCGTTCATCGCATAAGCACATCTTAAAAGTCATGTTCGATGGTTCAAAGCTAGCCAACTTTTTCGTGATCGACTACTAAAATTGTCAAGCACATCTCAAAAGTCATGTTGCTAATATTCGAACTAGCCGAAAGATGAAGAATAGACTCAATCCCTTTAGTTTATGGATTGGTAAAAAGATTAATAATGGAACAAGTTTACATCATATCATTGTTATATGTACTTTAAACCTTTGACTTTGACTCAGAAAAGGAGCCAACTTTTTTGTGTGGATCTCATCACATACTTTGTTATTTGTGGGTCATCAAATTTTTTATTTTTGTTGTTGTTCATAGGACATATACATGAAGACAAGAGAAGTTAACAACTATAATAAAAACTCAACATATACCAAATACATATGACAAGTGAACTAAATTTGGGAACATATACCTTTACTCGTATTTTTTTTTTACAAATTCGGTATTATAAAACACAAGTCATCAAAGTTGTTGACACTAAAAACAGTTTTATTCATGCCTAGCGATAAGTTTCTAAATACAAATAATAATTAATGGATATATAAAGAATCTTTGCTCATGACTAGCATGTTACATTAATTTATACTCCCTCCGTCTCGAAATAATTGTCCATATTTCCTTTTTTGGGTGTCTCAAAATAATTGTCCACCTTCTATTTTAGGTAATAAAAAGAGAATTTAGTGGAGGAATATTCTATTTGAGTGGTTGAAATTTATAGGGGTCCCACTTTTATTAAACTATGTGCTTCTTGTCTGGTGACAATAATTTTGAGACGGAGGGAGTATGTTTTTATTTTTTAATTTATTTGCCAGAAAAGATTCTCAGTAAAGCTTTTTATGATTTGTTTATCAATTAAGTTAATAATTTACTTGTATATCGTGATGTAATCAAACTTGAAGTATTGGACACATTCTGAGCTAAATTTTGACCACTTGAATAAACTTTAACTTGATAAGGATTCTTTTTTGTTTATTGGAACTCAAATATGTACAATCACATATTTTTAGGCACAGGTGAACTAACCACCAAATTCACCAATTATGGCACATACACTTTTGTAGTTGACATAAATTCAATTCATTTTCATGTGAGTTCAAGAAAATGTAAACCATATTCCAACCTAACAATCTTTTCTTTCAAAAGATCATGACACAATGTCGACAACATTTAGTAACTTATAAAGTTCAAGATAACAATTTTGCGCTCTCGACCTAGCAAAAATCTTCCATACATGAGAAGACCTATTCGAGATTCGCAATGAGCAACTCTAATAATAAGTGCTAGTTGTCGGGTAAAGGTGCAATTTTGACCATGTTCAAGCCTCAAACAACGAACATAAACCCGGCGCATTCTTCCATTTTCCGGAAGACCTAAGTGATCCGTTCACTGAGAAGGTATCGAACCTAGATTACATAAATCCGAGAAATGAACTTATGTCCGTATTTGGAAACTTAAGGTCTCACCAATTTCAAACCTTCAAGATACCTCTTTTTGTACTAATGTAACAAGGATTTTCAATTTTATCAAACCTTAAATAACTCGCTTACAGCTAAAATACTTCTTTGAAGTTCAAACGTGATATAAATATTCCGAGGATAATAGATCGCAGATCGAACTAAGCCGAACGTATTTCCGTCTGGTTCCCGGTCCACCATTTTCCTCGGTCCTCAGTCCGGTTCGGTTGGTCTTACGCCAAACCAGCCATTACGTTTTGTTCGACTGAACCGAACTGACGAACCGGACCGAACCTGAACCGTATATGTCGGTCCGGTTCTCAGTCCAGTTTTTTTAAGCTAAATCAGTTTTCAATCCAGTCCAATTTTGATCGATATCCACAAGTTTGACCATCTTTAACCCTTTACAAAAATAACACAAAAACCAAAAATTTAACCTTTTTTGATCTAGTACAAAGACATAGAAAAGAAAAATTACAAGTTGCCATAAAAGCTAAAACCATGATATAATATACAGGTTGGAACCACAAGAACCCCATATGTTTTCCTTTCTTTATTTCATTTTATAAAATAAATTTTTATAAAAATAATAAGATGAAGAAGAACGTGGCAAGGCTTTAACTTTACCCTCGATTCCTCAAATTCTTTTTCTCTCTCTCTCTTCCATTAAACACTTTCTCTCATCCACCACACACACTTCACCTTTTAACTCTGTGTGTGTGTTTTCTTTTTTTTATATACTTCTTGACTCATCATCATCAAGTTTTCATCTTTATACACCATTTCAGGTTTGTGCTTATTGGGTTCTTGTTGTAATTTGATTTTATGGATGTTAATGCAAGTGGGTCTTTTTTTTAAGCCTTTTTTATGGGTTCTTGGTTGGTTTCAAGATTAGGGTTTTGTGAATCTTGATTAGGTTTAAATTTGTGATCTTTGAAAACCCTTTTAGGGTTTGGTTATTTGGGTGTTAATGCAAGTGGGTTTTGATTTTTATGTGATTTTATTTGGTTTTTTGGGTTCTTGATTGGTTTCAAGATTAGGGTTTTTAGTTCTTGAAAACCCTTTTAGGTTTTCATTTTAAGTGTTTTTGTTCATAATTAGGTCTACAGTTTTGATCTTTGAAAACCCTTTGATTATTTGAGTTTTAATGCAAATGGGTTTTAATTTTTGTGGTTTTGATTTTTGGATTGAAAAAAATACTAAAGATTTAATTTAAAAAAAAACCCTTTTGAGATATGATTTTTTGGGTGTTAATGCAAGTGGGTTTTGATTTTTATGTGTTTTTGGTATATATTTGGGCTTAAAATTATTTTTAAAGTTTTCATTTTTATAAACCCTTTAGATATGTGATTATTTGATTGTTAATGCAACTGATTTTTGGATTTTATGTGTTTTTTTGCTCATTTTTAAGTAGTGGATCTGTTCTTGGTTTATGTGTACTAGAGCTTTATTTTTTTTTGATCTTTGTAGAATTTTCAGATGAATATGCAAGTGAGTTTTGCTTTTGATGGGTTGATATTTAGATTAGGGTTTTTTGTGGGGATCAAATTGGTAAAGGTTTAATTGGGTCTGTTTTCAAGATCTGTATGCTTTTCATATACCCTTTTGCTTTTTACCTTTTTATTGTGTGTTGGGTCTGTTCTTATCTAGTAATTGACTTTTGATTGTTGTATGAAAAATGTTAATTATGTGGTTTTAGAGGCACTACTGAAATCATGCATGTTATTGTGATTTGAGTTAAGTCGAATAACTCGAAATCTTGATCTGATATTGTGATTTGTTATTTAAGTTAAGTTATTTCTGTTATTAGCTGTTTAATTTATGGTGGCGTATTTTGATTAC
This sequence comes from Chrysanthemum seticuspe, assembly GCA_019973895.1. NCBI lineage: Eukaryota > Viridiplantae > Streptophyta > Magnoliopsida > Asterales > Asteraceae > Chrysanthemum > Chrysanthemum seticuspe. The sequence goes on along the minus strand of BPTQ01000008.1, from coordinate 330,774,735 downwards.
CATAGATAGTTTCGTGATTTGTTTGAGCTATTGTAACTTCTTTGATTTATTTCTGATAGTGATGTTGTGCAAATCTTATCTGTGATGTATCAGTTTAAGACTACCTGGCTAACTTTGATTTCCATCGATATTTCTTGATTTGTTTCTTGATAGTGATTTTTATGTGAAAAATGCAAATTTTGTGTATATTTTGTTAACTAAGTTTTGTGCGCCTGATTTTCTTTTCCATTTGTATGATACATCACCTATATTTTGATTTCCATTTGTGGTTTCTTGAACTTGTAACTTAAGTATTCTGATTTGCTCAATATACTACATCTTTCTTTCTTTAAAAATCGAGAATAAAGTTGATATTCGATTTACTTGTTTCAGGGTTTGAGATGTTGCAACTGAACTGATTGATCTAAAAACCTCGTAGTTTTATAAATGGATTCAAAATCAAGTACCAAAAGCGTCAGTAGTCAATCAGTGGGAGAAAAGATTACTAATTTAGAACCTGCAACTCCCACAAAGTCTTCAGAAAAAATCAACTTAGAGTCGGAAGATACATTTGATCAAGAAAAAACTTTATCGGGTAAAAAAGAATCTTTTAAAGACAGCTCAGCATCTACCGATGGAATCAGCAGCGGTGCTAAAACTAGTGGAAGTGCAAAAACAACCGAAAAATCCGAACTTGTTGAAAGTGGAAAAAGTAGTATATGTAGGGGAAGCACAAGCACTGATGTTAGTGACGAAAGTAGTTGTAGCAGTTTAAGTAGCAGCATGAGTAAACCCCATAAATCAAATGATTCAAGATGGGAAGCAATTCAAGCCGTTAGATCAAAAGACGGGAATTTGGGTTTGAGTCATTTCCGATTGTTGAAAAGATTGGGTTGTGGTGATATTGGTAGTGTTTATCTTTCTGAACTTAGTGGTACTAAATCTTATTTTGCTATGAAAGTTATGGATAAAGTGTCGTTAGAGAGCCGTAAGAAATTGTTACGGGCTCAGACTGAAAGGGAGATATTGCAATCTCTGGATCACCCGTTTCTTCCGACGTTGTATACTCATTTTGAGACTGATAAGTTCTCGTGTTTGGTTATGGAGTTTTGTCCTGGTGGTGATTTGCATACTTTGAGACAGAGACAACCTGGAAAGCGTTTTACCGAGCAAGCTGTAAAGTATGATCCTTAATCCTTGGTTTTTGTTTGCTCGATCCTTTAAAGTTTATCACCCTGTCCCTTTTGAAGTAATTGGTTTTGAGTGTTTGGGTAAATTACCTATCCCATACCTAACTTTAATCACATAATTATGTTGATTATTGATATTTAAGTCATAACAATCAAAGTCAGAACTCTCATCCAAACATTAAATGTTTAGAGGTGTCAAAACTGGAGGCTCAGATTTAAATGGGCTGTATCGACCCCAAACTTTTTTTCACTAGTATATCTGTAAATGATTACCGTTTAAAATAAATGAAATAAGTATTACTGCTTAAACCTTAATTTTACATGTTTGATCCGTTTTCTTTTTCTTTTTACTTGTTTGGCCCGTTTTCTGTGATCTAGCATTGTGTGACCCTTTTGCTTATAATGTTACATGTTAGACCCGTTTCCTAGTATTATAAATGTTTTACGTCTTATTTGTAATTTCACATGTTTAGCCTGTTATCTGTAATTAATAATTATACATGTTTTTGACTCATTTGCTGTAATCTTAAAAGTTTGCTCCGTATTCTTATATTTGCCCAGTTTACTTTTTACACAAGTGTTTGGCCCGCTTTCTTATAGTTTACATGTTTGACCCTCTTTCCCTATAGCTCTACATGTTTGACCTGTCTTCTTTTATTGCTACATGTTTGGCCCCGTCTTCTGTGGCTGTACATGCCTGGCCGCTTTCTGTATTATAGCACGTTGGGCCCCTTTCTAGATAATTATGCATTATCGACCCGTTTTCTGTATTTTCCACTTCTTAGCTCTAATTTTTAGTAATTTCTGCGTGGCAGGTTCTATGTTGCAGAAATACTTCTTGCTATGGAATACCTCCACATGCTCGGGATCATATATCGTGACCTCAAACCTGAAAACGTTCTGGTCCGTGAAGACGGTCACATAATGCTGTCTGACTTTGACCTTTCTCTTCGATGTTCTGTGAGCCCCACACTCGTTAAATCAGCATCTCTAGACACTGACCCACTTCGAAAAAATTCTGCTTATTGCATTCAGCCAGCATGCATCGAACCCACTTCTTGTATCACACCTTCATGTGTGGTCCCCACATCCTGTTTCTCGCCGCGACTCTTTAAATCAAAATCAAAGTCAAAATCAAAACCTAAGGCCCCTGCGAAATCGGAGATCAGACACCAAGTGACTCCGTTACCTGAGCTCATGGCAGAACCAACTGGAGCCCGGTCGATGTCGTTTGTCGGGACCCACGAGTATTTAGCTCCTGAAATCATTAAAAATGAAGGGCATGGTAGTGCAGTAGATTGGTGGACACTCGGGATATTTTTGTATGAATTGTTGTTTGGTAAGACTCCGTTTAAAGGGTCTGGGAACCGGGCTACGTTGATGAACGTGGTGGGTCAGCCTTTGAGGTTTCCTGATTCACCAGTGGTTAGTTTTTCGGCTCGTGATTTGATCAGAGGCTTGTTAGTGAAAGAACCTCAACATCGACTGGCGTATAAAAGGGGTGCTACTGAGATCAAACAACACCCATTTTTTGAAGGTGTTAACTGGGCTTTGATTCGGTGCGCAAGCCCACCGGAAGTCCCAAGGCCTGTCGAGTTTGAGCGGATTCCTGGTCCGATGCCGAATCCCGGTGAGAAAAAGCCTGACGCAATCACGGTCCCACCTGAGAAAAAGGGTTCGGATAATTATCTGGAATTTGATTTCTTTTGATGCTATTTTCCATTATTGATTTTCTTTTCTCGCCGAAGCTTATTGTTGTTGGTATAGTAATTGTTTGATGTTAATTCGCCATATGTGAAAGAACACTTGTAATGTCTGTTGTATTGAAAAAGAAGTTATTTTTGTGTTTTACGACATGTTTTTTGAACTAAATGAAAGGTTTTTTTACTTCTTCCGTTATCGCCTCTCTACTAATGAACATTTTTCGACTATTGTTTGTATCAATTTTTGATAAGCCATAAGTATATGGGCTAAAAAGATGTGTTTGAACAATGACACTAGTTACAGTTTTTATCAAACCAAAATGTTTTATCTTCATTTGTTTAGTATTTGTGCCAAAATGTTTTACATACAATGTATATGAAAAAATTGTTTTTACTGGTTTAAGGCATTGGGTAGATTTGATTTTGAGATTGGTGTGGTTTGTAGATTTTGAGGTATACATAGGAAATGATGTTTGTAAGTACTGCTTTGGCTAAAATGATGCACTTGATTTTTATGAAAAGGTACAAGAATTATTGTCTTTATTTGTCCAACATTTTGTCCTTTGAGATCTAACTATCAACTATTTTATTTAGGTTTAATTAATATTTTAAACATTATTTGTGTTGGGATATCATAAGTTGTATCATGTCATTTGGTAAGACTAAGTTGAGAAATAAATACATAATTATTTTTTCCAAATGGTATTTAAATCTGAGATGTAAACTATAAAACAAAGTTTACAGGTTCAAAAGATCGGAAACTATAGTTATCGCAAAAGAAAAAAAGGGCGAAGTTTATAGGTTCAGATCTTGTAGTCGTGTGTTTTTAGTCGTATTATTGCATTATTTATCTCTCTCATATTGGTCGTGAAAGTTTCCTTCTGATTTTTAGTTAAAATTTTTGGTAATTTTTTTTAAACAACCAATAAATCAAAGTCAAAACTCTAAAAAATTAATGGAGAATAGGTTACAGTTCGACATAAATAATGACATATGTTACATTCAGAAATGATAACCTACAAATATGATCCATAACATTATTTGACTTTACCAGCTTTGGAAAATAGTTCATACTCCAGAAACAATTTACGCGACTTGCAGTTGTGAATGGAGCCCTCGATGGCAATAGCTGCGTTTACAGGAGTAGTTGGTCACATAGGCTTGTGCTTTTGGTGTCGTCGTGTACGTAATTTCATAACTCGGCTTATTGATTGCTTGCATCACCCGCATCCTCCACCTCAACGAGCGGTTTCTGTTGCAAATATCTTGAATGACATTCATGAACGATCCCATTCTTGATTCTATGGTCACATTCAATCTATTTCTACACATGTTCGCATATCATCTATTTGTCGTGGTGGTTTTAAGTTATATGCGCTATCGTTAGGTGATGTATAAAATGCAGTAAATTAAGATTCAATAAAATGATTAATCATGGAAAAAATTGCTATGTGCTTTCCTTTTCATTATGCTTCATTTCCAGATTCTTGTGTTTGTCTTAACTCTGTTTTTTTAGAGATGATTGGGATACTTCACGACACGACTTATGTGTAAACTTGCGCGTCAGTGTTTTATTAGTTTGTGAAAAATTGGTCTCTATGCATATTGATGAAATCATAAATATCTTTACATTTTTTTATTTTATTTTATTTTATTCTATTCTCGTTATCTATTGTGCACAATGGCGGAGTTTCATAACGACTAGAGAGGCCTATGACCTTCAAAGATTTTTCATTTTTACATTAAATGCCTTTATACCAATAAACAATTTACATCATAACCTTAGATGAATTGGCCCTCACAAGTTTCATGATTTACAGTTCGCCTCTTCTAAGAAAATTAGGCAAGCTCCGGGCTCGGGTACTGGAATGCTTAAGTATAGACAGAACCAAACCTGACTCGATGTATCACAATCTTCATTTAAAAGCTATGTATTTTTTCTCTTGTTAATTTTGTATCCAACAATGTAACATGCATTTAGGAAGCTATTGAATTAGTTGTTTCAAAGCTCGTGGTCACACTCCAGGTTGGCATTAACTAAATCATGTTTGGCAAAAGAAAAATGACGGAAAAATGCTTTAATTTGTGTGGATAACAATATTTGAAAAAACTAGAAATAAAGAAGACCCTAGTTGCAAATTAATGAAAAGAAATGAAAATAATGAAAAGAAGACCCTATTATCATAATATTATTATGGACATATTTTATCGAAATGTTGTGAAAACCTACAAATGTGATTAGGTGTTGCCTACCACTTCTGGAGAGGCTGAGCATTGGATCAAAACTAAATCGAATAGGTCAAAATTGAACCGAATCTAAACCAATTTGTGAAAGACATGAACCGAGAACCGAACCGAAGTGACTTGGTTCGGTTCGGTTTTGTATCGGCCCGTTCGGTTGGTTTGTATGGTTTAGTAGTGTTTTCTCGGTTTTGGCTCGAATCGAAACCAAAAATCATAGATATATAGAACAGAAAACTAAACCGAATATGGTCGGTTCAATTTTAATTGAACCGGTTCGGCTCTGTATCCGCTTTGGTTCAGTTTTGGATTTGTTTTACTACATCATTATATACTCTCATTACTTTTTCACCACTTTACTCGCAATAAATAAAAAGGGGAAAGTTATAGTTTTACTTGGTCTCACGACCACGGCTAAGGCTATTTTGCTCGGCTTCACTAGAAGCTGCAGTGGTGACCACTTGTCACGCCGAACCATCTCAGCACGACGCCGACCACCACTGCACCATTGCGTATGACATATAACTCGATACACACTCGTATGAGTTCCAGTTTGTGGACACAAGTTGAATATTAGTTGAACATCATCCATACAAGTATACAACGACTTTTTTTTTTTTTTTTTTTTTTTTTTTTTTTAATGTGAAAGTAACATCCATAGTTCCATATAAGGGTGAGCATTCCGACCGAACGGACCGGACCGACCGGACCGACCACATTCGGTCCGGTCCGCGGTCTTGGCATTTGGTCTAATTCGGTCCTCGGTCCGGTCCGGACCAAAACCGAAGGATTTAGGCTAATTTGGACCGGACCGACTGAAGGACTGACCGGACCGGTCCGGACCGACCACATTCGGTCCGGTCTCGGTCTAGGGTTTATGCCGAAGTCGGTTTTCGGTCCGGTCCGGTCTTAGCCGGTCTGGTCCGGTTTTGAGACCATGCACAGCCCTAGTTCCATATACAAAGAAAATGATAGCCACGTAGCCCATTAGTTGCCAAATAGCCACAGGCCCAATCGAGACAAAAGCCCCCCGACAAAAGAAACAGATATAGAGCCACCAAAGTAAACGGGTCAAACTTTGATAGAATAAATAATCATTTTTTTAACCTTTTCAATAAAAACAAATCAATTTTGATGTAATGATTAATTAATCGTTTTCAACATATTATGTTTTGCCCAAATACTCACAAATTGCATTTTCAAAAAGAAGAAAATGTGTTTCTTTATGTTATAATGATATTTTTTCTCAAATGTTATGTTGTTAAAGCTTTTTGCTATACTAGTTTAGACCAAGTAGGTACATTTATATGATTGTGCCATAGTATTGTCTTCATAAGAGCTTTAGGTGTCATAACAAGGGTTAGTTTCGTCGTCGTGCCACCTCAGCGTCATATTAGCATCTCATTTTTCCACAACTAACCACAACAAACCCCCTCCTCACTCATAACAAACCTCAACCTCTTCATTTGGGGCCCACCACTACCACTTTATTTTTTTTTTCAATTTTCATTTCCAAATAAACTAAATTTATTTCATTCAAATTAAAACTACAATACATAAAAAAAAAAAAAAAAAAAAAAAAAAAAAACGATAAAACGATACGAAAAATAAAAAATAAAAAAATGACACAGGTTAAAAAAATACAACACATACTAATAATACGTAACCTAGTCATCTCTTTCCTGATATTTCTTGACTAGACGTTTCTGCCTCTTGCGGATGATTTCTGCTTTTACCGGGTCAGGATTGGTACTCGGATCTATCATGAGAAAATCCATCTCGATCTTCTCTTGCCACGTTTTTTCCTTCTCCCGCCTCGCCTCGTAACAAGCCCTTTGAGCATCGGCTTTTTGAGCATATATTTCGGATATATGTCCCGAAAAACTACTCGTTTGACTTCCACCGGAGCTTGCAGCGCTTGACGTTGAAGTCGACTTCTGTTTTTTTGCGGCTCGTTTGCATCCATCTCTTTCAGGCCGAGGTCTTCTGTCGGGCCCGAATATATCCTCAAGACATGTAATGTCAATAGGATCTTCGGCATCCCACTTGGGATAATTTTTCAAAACAGCCCAACATTTTTCATACCCAAATTCCCTCCCACCAAAACGCTGCGTAAAGTTAACTTTGGCATTCTCGACATGATCATGCTCATTTTCACCACTTCGACGCTGAAGATGTTTGTAAACAGCGTTGAACTTCTGGCAATCACCGTTAATCCTTGTCCATTTACCAGTTATCATGTTCTTGCCACGCTGGTTATCGGTGGTCTTAGAATCGAACATGTCGAGAATGTCGTTCCAAAAGTACTCCTCCGGAAGGTCATTGCCCATATCTCTATCTTGGGAAATTTCTATCCAACACTGCGCAAGTAATATTTCTTCAGACTTGCTCCACTTCCTCATGTCCGCTTGTGTTACGACTTCAACATCTTCGTCATCGTCTGCGTCCAAATCTACAGCAATTTTTTTTGTCTTCGACTTTTTGCTCTTGCCTTTTGCAGGTTCACGTGGTTTTGGAACTTTGAATTGTGAACCGGGCGGTTGTGATTCCATTTGGGCCAAATGTGGAGGCTGTGACGGGCTAAAAAACCGTGGAGATTGTGACGGGTTAAAAACTGCGGTGATGGAAATCGGCCGGGGTAATTTGCGAAAGCTTGTTGAAACTGATGTTGTTGGTTAAGAAAGATTTCTTGTGGAGACGGGTTGGAATTGGTCGAAGAGGGGGTAGACGGGTTTGAAGAACCCCCGTATTGTTGTGGGTTTGAGTTAAGTAGATTTGTGAAGTATCCTCCGTCATTTGGGTTTTGAGACATTGTGAGCAATTTTTTCTTTGAGTTAAGTAAGATTTCTTGTGTATTTTGGGTTTGAAGATGTGTAAAATGGTGAAGATGAAGATAGTTTATATAGGGGTGGTGGGTTTTTTTAAAAAAAAGTTAACGTTAAAAAAAAAAGTTTACGTTATATAACGTAACTTTTCTCTTTTGTGTCAGACCATCTCCTCGTCGTCCTCACGATTTTGTCATCAACGGCGAGCAGCGGCGAGCCACCCCGGTGTGGCGGCGGGGCACGGCAAGCCTCCAGCTCAGCGACGGCGAGGGACGATTTCGTCCACACCGGGTGCTCTAATACGCGAAAAGAAGATTGTACTTCTTACCTGTACCTACCTGATAAGTCGTCATGTTCTTAGACCATGGGGTACCATGGCTGGAACTTGCGCCAAATCCCATGTGGCCAAGCAATTGGCGCCGCCACCACCAAGTGATGACACCCTCACCTCCAAAAATCTAGTCCAACGCCACTAAATTGGCGTGTGTGAAAGGAGGAAAAGGCCAAAGATGATTTTTGTTTGATTCGATTTGCATGAGATATTAGATGATGTTTTTGGGTTTGAGATTAAAAAATGATTTTTGCTGCTGCTTGTGACTGTAATATTTCTAGATAGAAGTAGGAAATAGAGTGTAGTGGCTGCAAATGAAATGAGGTAAACAATTTGGTCATAGTCGGTCGAGCAAGGACCCAATCCTTTAATCGGTCAAAATTGTGACCGATTTTTACACAAACAAACAAAACACCCTTTAATTCGTTTTTTTTTTTAATTAACTTGGTCACCGACTGTGGCAACTTGGTCGTCGTCAGGTCGTGGAAGAGAAAAAGCTGATGTGGCAATGTCATCAGGGGCGTAGTCAGAAATTTGTTTTTGGGAGGCCAATTTTTTTTTAAAAGACGTCAACAAGTGCTTAAAAAAACATTGTAATATATAACTATGTAAAAATGTTGCAACAAATTTGTTCATTTAGCGCTTTAGTGGCACACGACACTCATCCGCATCATTAAATCATCTAAAAGTGAATCTAAACTAAAATCCTTAGCTATATAGAACTAGACTATCAGAATGATAACATGGGGTGATGGATCAATTGTAAACCAATTATGATTCCTAGATAGATACAATAATAATGGGAGTTGATTTGCACACTCCCACAAATGATTGGGACACTCAAATGTTGAGTGCTTGGATATTTATACCCTTACAAGATAAACATAACTAAAAATAATGTGATGGTATAAATGTCCAAACACTCAAAATTTGAGTATCTCAATCATTTATGAGAATGTGCAAATAATCTCCCATTCTCCCAATTAGAGGTGCAAAAAAACCGGTTTTTACCGGTTTTCGGTTTCTGGAAAACCGGTTTTTAAAAAACCGGTTTTGCCAAAAATCAGTTTCGGTTTTTTCGGTTTTTCCGGAATCGGTTTTTTTCGGTTTTAAATGTTCTGAATCGGTTTTTTTCGGTTTCAAATGTTCGGAATCGGTTTTTTATCGGTTTTTTACCGGTTCGGTTTTTTCGGTTTTAAATGTTCGGATCCGTTTTTTATCGGTATTTTACTGGTTCGGTTTTTTTTCGGAATTTAAAACATTTAATACATTTCGAATACAATCATAACTTTTATTTAAACAATACAATCATACAACTAAAACTATAAAATACTAATACATTTCGAATACAATCATAACTTTTATTTAAACAATACAATTATAGAACTAAAAATAAATAAATACTAATACATTTCGAGCTTCGGCATGGCCATCACCCAAAAACATATTAGTATACTCAAGTATATCGAGCTTCGGCATTGCCATCACCCGTGTATACTCAAGAAATTAAATCATCCAAAAATTCTTCTACATCTAACTCTTCAACATCAAATGGTTCAAATTCACCTTCATCTAATTCGGTAGCCGGAGGTGATATCCCCATGTCATCTTCTTCTTGTGCTATAGTTTCTTCAACTTCTTCAATCGAACCTTCCAACGATGTTTGATGTTGTACCCTATCTACTCCGTCCATATAATCTTTCAAACATACACATACTTCCACGGATTCGGGGCTAAGTTTTGTCCTTTTATCCGATATAATTCGACCACTATGAGAAAAGGCCGATTCGGAAGCTACCGTCGAAGCTTGGACCGCTAATAAGTCACGAGCCATAGCGGCTAAAATTGGAAATTGGATTTCCCTTTCTTTCCACCAAGCCAAAATGTCAAAGTTTGCAAACTCATCGGGACTTAAAGTTGTTAAAAAGTTTGTAGCCATATATTGTCCCAACTCGCTTGTCGGGGCCGATGATCGTTGACGCTTTGTAGCGTCTTCACGTAAAGTATTATAAAGGTTTATGTTAATGTCCCTTGTCATTCGGGACGAACCGGCCCGCATTGGGTCGAGAATTGGGTTTGGTTGTTGACCATATTTTGTTGCATAAATTTCAAACAATTTTTTAAAATAATCATTAAATTTAAAAACTTGAGATTCTATATAGTTGGGATCTTCACCGTCCAACCCAAAAGATAATTCTAAATTTTCCATTATTCTTCTTATTAAAAATTCTACGCCTCCAACATTTAAACATGGGTTAAGTGCGGCGGAACAAGTATAAACCAAAGGTAAACTAGCAAAATATTTTATAAATCTCTTTTTTATAACTTTAACCATTTTTCTAAACATTTGAGTAGGTGAGTCTTTTAATTCGTCTAATTTTTCCGTCATAGCATAAACTTGATTTAAAACTAATGGGCTAGTTGGGTAATAAACACCCGATACTATAGTTGTTGCCTCTTTAAAAACTTGTAAAAAAATAGTTAAAGCATTTAGTAGATCCCAATCTTGCTCATCTATCGAAGTAGAACGGTTTTTTTCAACAAGTAATTCATTAAAAGCATCTAAAGTAGTACGTTGTCGTAATATATTTTCAAACATAATGCAAGTAGAATTCCACCTAGTAGGTGTATCTAATTTCGGTCCTAGCCATGGTTCACCACATTGTTTACGAAAACGTTTATAGTTCATTTGTCGTTCATTACTCGAGCGATATATATTTGTTAACATACCCCTAAATACCAAACGTAATCTCTCACATATTTTTAATGCCGCTTGAACGGATAAATTTATAACATGAGCAACACAACGGGAATGAAAAAAAGCACCATCTAAAATGGGTTTTATACGTAATTTTAACAATTCCATAGCTCTAGTATTATTAGATGCATTATCTAGTGAAATCGTAAAAACTTTATCATCTAAATTATATTCAATTAAAGTGTCATGTAAAATTTTTCTTAAATTAGATCCCGTATGTGGATAACCAAATAGTTTAAAAGCAATTGTCCGTTTCATTAATAACCAAGATTCGGGATTAAACCAATGAGCCGTAACGGCGAGATAAGAATTTGCCGAACCATGTGGTGCGGTCCAAACATCCGTAGTTATAGAAACACCATATTTATAATCATGAAAACCATTAATAATATCATTTTTAGCCGTTTCCCATAATTTAAAAGCATCACTTCTAAGTTTAGTACGACTTACTTGTTTATACCGCCCGTGTAGCCTCTTTTTGATGATGGCCGTAAGCTTGGCGTTGTCGAAGAGGTTGAATGGATAAGTATATTGAATGACCCACCCCGCAAAATCTCTTTGAAGCGCATCATTATCATATACAAAAATTTGACCATCCTCACCAATAGTACCGTCGGCATTTTGAGGTACCGCGGAACATTTGGCTATATGACCCTTTAGTGTAGTGTTAGCCCCGGAAGCATAAAAGCTCAAACATTTTTTGCAACGCGCCTTTTCCGTCCCATCCTTCATAACACACAAATCCATATGATTAAAAACCTCCGGATTTCGTGAAGTTGGTTTAACATGATGAACATCATCTTGTGTGTAATGTTTTCGTGACCGGGAAGACCCAACGGAGGGAGGATTAGTGGAAGCTTGTTGTGATTGTGTGTTTTCCATTATAAAGAAATTAGAGATAATAGAGAGATTAAAGAGAGATTTGATGTGTTTTAAGCCTCAACCCAAAACACATATTTATACTACAAGTTCTAGCTTCAAAGTACTCAAAAAATCAAAAAAAAGACAAGAAAAAACGGTAAGAAACATGTCATAACGTCTACTGTGCTACAGTAACCATTTTCCAGCTGACCGGTTTTAAAAACCGGCGAAAACCGGTCAAAACCGGTTAAAACCGGTTTTTAAAACCGGTTTTCAAATCCAACGGCTAGTTTGACTTTACGTTGACCGGTTTTTAAAACCGGTTTAACCGGTTTTTAGCGGTTTTCGACAAAAAAAAAAAAAAAAAAAAAAAAAAAATCGGTTTTAACCGTTTTTTTCAAAAAACCGGTTTTACCCAGTTTTAGAACCGGTAAAAAACCGGTCCGCTGGAAAAACTTAAAACCGGTACAACCGGTTCGGTTTACTAAAACCGGTTTCGGTTTTGTAAAAACCGGTTTTGTTGAAAACCGGTTCCGGTTTTGTCGTCCGGTTTTTTTGAAAACCGGTTTATACTTGCACCTCTAATTTAGGGTGAGGTAAAGCTTATTGGGCTGACATGTATTTTGTATGATAGTTTGGGCCTACCTTTTGTTCAAAACCGAAATTTTGAGGTTGGGAATTATAATTCATGGCTGCTTATGTTGAAATTATGTTATCCGTATTTATATATTCTCATTTAGAAGACACTGGTTTAAAACATTTTTTTTTCATTCTTTTTTAGTTTTATATAATTTTATATAACTTTTTTTAGTTTATATAGTTTGTTTGAAAAAATGTAAAAGAAAATAAAATTGTGGGTGAGTGAGACCCAAATGATATGTTATGAGTGAAGGGGTGTTTTGGTGTGTGAGTGTTAAAAGTGAAGATGCTGAGATGGCATTGATGTGACACTGAAAAAAAGAAAATGGCATGCCACGATACCCAATGCTCTTATGTGTGATTACTTATTTGTTTCTCGTGGATTATTGCGTTTAGCCAAAGGCATTCAAAAAATAAGCATATCACATATTTAGATAAACAATACCAAACAACTTTATACGTCAAACCATATTAAGCAAACAATCAAAAAATAGTAGACAATCTCAAACACCCTCAAAGCTATCAAACAACACAAATTGTTAAACACTTGCACAAATTTATAACTATTTCGTCATGTCACATCATAACACAAATTCAAACACTACTCTAGTATTTTAACTTTGTATGTTAGAATGTAACTACTCAAATGAATTATCTGGAATATTTTTGTATGAATTATCTGGAATTTGATTTCTTTTGATGCTATTTTCCATTATTGATTTTCTTTTCTCGCCGAAGCTTATTGTTGTTGGTATAGTAATTGTTTGATGTTAATTCGCCATATGTGAAAGAACACTTGTAATGTCTGTTGTATTGAAAAAGAAGTTATTTTTGTGCGTACGACGAAATGTGTTTTACGACAAATGACAGATTTTTTTACTTCTGTTATCGCCTCCTAAAGTGATCATTTTTCAGACTATTGTTTGAATCACTTTGATAAGCCATAAGAATATGGGCTAAAAAAATGTGTTTGAACAGTGACTAGTTTCAGTTTTTATGAAACCAAAATGTTTTATCTTCATATGTAAATAGTATTGTGCCAATATTTGGATTACTTGTTTGTCACAAGAAGAAAAAGTTTCTTCTTTAGTTTTTTACATACATTGTATATCAATTTTATTTATTTATTTTTATATATATATATTTTTTTACTGATTTAAGACATTGGGTAGATTTGATTTTGAGATTGGTGTAATTTGTAGATTATGAGGTATTATACATAGGAAATGATGTTTGTAGGTACTAGTTTGGTTGAAATGATGCACTTGATTTTTATGAAAAGGAACAAGAATTATTGTCTTTATTTGTCCAACATGTTGGCCTTTGAGATCTAACGGGTTTATAGACAGATAGGTTACCCAACTTTTTAACTTTATTCGCCTAAGTTACCAAACTTTTTTTTTTGTGCAAACAGGGTATGGACTACACGGAGTTGACATTCAGGTTACTGGATTTGTAAAATGAGACATTTAGTTTACTTAACTTACCTAAAAAAATGCGTTTGGGTTACTTAACTTACCTAAAAAAATGCATTTGGGTTACTTTGATTACACTGAAAAATGGAGGTTGAATGCTTAACTAAAGTTCAGTAACCTAAGTGAACAAAATAAAAGTTTGGTAACTTAGGCGAACAAAGTGAGAAAGTTGGGTAACATGTCTGATATAAAACCCGAGATCTAACTATCAAGTATTTTATTTAGGTTTAATTAATTAATATTTTAAATATTATTTGTGTTAGGGATATCATAAGTTGTATCATGTCATTTGGGAAGACTAAGATGAGAAATAAATAGATAATTTTTTTTTTCTCCAAATGGTATCTAAATATGAGATATGAGATATAAAACAAAGTATACAGGTTCAAAAGATCGGAAACTATAGTTATCGCAAAAGAAAAATAAAGGTGAAGTTTATAGGTTTAGATCTTGTAGCCGTGTCTTTTTAGACGTATTATTACATTATTTATTTCTCTCATGTTGGCCGTGAACTGAAGAATTAATGGAGAATCGGTTACAATTCGACATAAATAATGACATATGTTACATTCAGAAATGATAACCTACAAATATGATCCATTACATCAAGTCATCAACATTATTCAACTTCACAAGCCTTGGACATAGTTCATACTCCAACAACAATCGCGACTTGCAGTTCTGAATGGAGCCCTCGATGGCCATTGTTGCGTTTACAGGAGTAGTTGGTCACATAGGCTTGTGCTTCTGGTGTCGCCGTTTTCGTAATTTCATAACTCGACTTATTGATTGCTTGCGTCACCCACATCCTCCACCTCAACGAGCAGTTTCCATTCCAAATATCTTGAATGACATTCAAGAACGATCCCATTCTTGATTTCGTGGTCACATTCTGTCAGAATCTATTTCTATACAAGTTTCTTCATGTTTGCAAATCATCTATTTGTCGTGGTGGTTTCAAGTTGTATGCGTTATCGTTAAGATTCAATAAAATGATATATCGTTATTCGTTAGGCCTTTTAATTTTTATTTATTTTTTTAAATTATTATCGTTATCGATTATGCATAAGTATAGACACAACGAAACTCGACTCGACTTATCACAACCTTCATTTAAAAGCTATGTATTTATTTTTTTCTTGTTATTTTTGTATCCAACAATGTAACATGCATTTAGGAAGCTATTGAGTTAGTTGTTTCAAAGCTCGTGGTCACTCCAGGTTGGCAATAACTAAATCATGTTTGACAAAAGAAAAATGTCAGAAAAGTGCTTTAATTTGTGTGGATAACAATATTTGAAAAAACTAGAAATAAAGAAGCAGCCTAGCTGCAAATTAATGAAAAGGAAATGAAAATCATGAAAAGTGAAAGTAACGATGGCTGTGGGTTGAGTGACTTAAGTCCTCACGTAGTATATTAGACCACCCGTAATAAGACCGAGTATTCATCCTTGCTGGCACATGAAGGACGCGTTGCTCTTATTACGGAGGGGCCACGAGAATGCGTCTTAACTTTTATTATGGACATATCTTATCGAAAAATCGCCTGACTTTTATCTGTTGTCGTGAAAATCTACAAATGCGGTTGGGTGTTGCCTACCACTTTTACCACATCATCATATACTCGCATCACATTTTCATCACTTTACTCGCAATAATTAAAAGGGGGGAAGTTATAATTTTACCCGGCCTCGCGACCACGATTAAAGGCTGTTTTGCTAAGCTTCACCAGAAGCTGCAGTGGTGACCACTTATGACGCCGAGCCACCTTAGCACGACGCCAGCCACCACTGCACCATTGCTTATGATCTAAATGACATATAACTCGATACACACTCGTATGATTTTTAGTTTGTGGACACAAGTTGAATGTTATTTGAACATCCATATATATTCGTGAGATCATCGTAGTGCAAAGTAGGGGCGTTCATCGGTTCGGTTCTCAAGTTGTTTAGTTCATTCAGTTCAGCTAGTTCATTTAAAAAATTTTGCTGGGTAAAACTGAAAACCGAATTCAGATTGGATTAAACTGAACCGAAAATCAAATTTGAATTAGGGGTATTCATCGGTTCGGTTATCGGGTTGTTCGGTTTATTCGGTTTGGTTAAAAAAAATTATGGGTAAAACCGAAAATAAAACCGAACCGAATTCAAATTGGATTAAACCGAACCAAGAACCGAACTGAATAACCCGAACTACTTAATTTTAATTAAATATTTATTTAGTTAATAGATTTTTAGCACAAAAAAGAAATTTCAAGATTAAAAAATATTATATTTAGATTATGAAAAAGTTTTAATGGTTTTTTTTATATAAATATATCAAATATATATGTGAATTCGGTTTTCAGTTCGGTTCGATTTTCAGATTTGCCAAAACCAAATTAAAACCGACAACCGAATATTTAATTCAGTTCATTTCAGTTTTGGTAAATTCGGTTCGATTCGAAAACCTGAATTCTGCACGGTTTCAAGTTGACCCGGAATAACCCGAATTAAATTTAATTATATAGAAATTTAGCACCAACAAAAATTTCAAAGTTAAAAAAAGATATTATATTTATATTAAGAAAGAGTTTTAATAGTTTTTTTTACATAAATACATAAAAGAATATATATATATTTTTGGTGCGTTCAGTTTTCACTTTGTTAAAAACATATTCAAATATAAAATTAAATATTTAATTCTGTTCGATTTGATTTTGAGAAATTCAATTCGATTAAAAATTCAATATGATTTTATTCAATTCGATTCTATTGGGTTTTTGAATATAACCCGTGAACACCCCACATATTCGTGAGATCAACCTAATGCAAAGCAACAAAGAAAATGATAGCCACGTAGCCCATTAGTTGCCAAATAGCCAAAGGCCCAATCGAAAAGAAACAAATATAGACCCACCAAATTAAACGGGTCAAACTTTGATAGAATAAATATTTTTCAACCTTTTCCATAAAAACAAATCAATTTTGATGCAATGATTATTTTATCTTTAGACTTTAGTTGATATCTAAAATTGTTTTTGCCCAAGTACTTTTAAACTGCATTTTCAAAAAGAGAAAAATGTGTTTATGTTATAATGATACTTTTCTCAATGGTTAACTTGTTAAAGCTTTATCTTATTCAGGTTTCGACCAAGCAAATACATTTATATGATTGTGACACAATATCGTCTTCACAGTACACGCAAAGAAGATTGTACTTCTTACTCTTGCCAACTCGATAAGTCGTCATGTTCTTAAGTGTGATTACTTATGGTTCGTCAGCATATTGTATGTTATATAGTGTTGTAATCAATTTATAGTGGACTGATTATAAATTATTTCACACGGGAAATTTCACGTTTTTTTTTGGGTAAAGGGTTTTAACCGGATATATAAAAGAAATTTTAGAGTTAACTACATTTTTGGTCCTTGTGGTTGTATGCTGATTTCATTATTGGTCCTTTTTTTCAAAAAGTTGTGGTTTTAGTACAAAAGTGCTAGTTTGGTTCCACTTTCAGTCCAATTCTGTTGATTCCGTCAAATATAGTCGTTAGCACCTATATGAATTAGTAAAGCGAGGGTAATTTGGTCTTTCTATGTTATTTTTTATTCGTTTTTTTTTTGTTAACTTAAAAACCCTCCCCTATTTAATACATAACACTAAACAAATTATCCCCATTTAAACACACACCAACACCAAAAACGTATCCCATGCTTAGATGCAGAGAGTGCAACTCAGTAGGAGTAATCCGTACTTCATGGACGTCATTCAACCCAGGAAGACGTTTCTGGTGTTGTTCTAAAAGGGTGAGCAATGAATCCTTTATTTTTTGCACATTTTTTCAATTTGACCTAATTTTGCAATTGCAATTTGTTTAGGTATCAAATCATGGGTTTATTGATTGGTATGATCCACCTATGTGTCAACGTTCTACGACATTGATTCCTGGGTTATTAAGATCAATTAATCAGTTACAAGGTGTTGTTGCTCAAAATCGTGTTGAATCAAGAAGGTTGAAGCTGTTGTTATTGTTTAGTTGGGTTTTTTTCATTGTAATTTATCTTGTTAAATGATGTTAGGGATCAGTTAGTTGGGAATGTAATGGTAGTCTGTTGACTTTAAAAGTCTTATGACTTTTGACTTTTGAATGTAATGGTAGTGAAGATGAAATAAAGTTGTTGTTGTTGTTGTGATGTTAATGTAATGGCAGTGTATTTACTCAATGGTAAATGCTACCTGTTTTGGTTGGTGAAGTAATGGCAGTGTGTTTGTATTGAATTATGTTAGTTACATTTGACATACCAAAAGAACAAAAGTCATGCAGACTTGTGAACACCAACATAACAAAGTTTACATACCAAATTCTTACTAGTTGACATACCAAAGTCAAACAAACAAAGTCTTACATAGTTGACAGACCAATAAAGTCTTACATAACCAAGTCTTACATAACAAAGTCTGAAACAAAGTACCCTAATAAAGTTTGACAAACCAGAGTCAAAGATAACAAAGTTACCAATATTCAGTGACACAAAAGACAAAAGTCAAACATACCAATGTCTGAAACATCAAGTTTATTCCTGAACCATTTTACCTTTACCATTTGAAGTATTTTTTCTTGGTGATTTTCTGGTTGCAGTAGGCCTAATAGTTGGTGCAGATGGCCTTGCAAGATTCTTTATGGGTGATTGCCTGCTTGCAGAAGTTTTTGTCATTCTTGGCCTAACAAATGGTGCAGAAGGGCTAACAGTTGGTACTGGTGTGTTGACAGATGGTGCAGATGGGTTGACAGATGTTTGTGAAGGGTTGGCAGTTGGCCTAACATTAGCAGATGCTTGAGATGGGTTGACAGATGTTTGTGAAGGGTTGGCAGTTGGCCTAACATTAGCAGATGCTTGAGATGGGTTGACAGATGTTTGTGAAGGGTTGGCAGTTGGCCTAACATTAGCAGATGCTTGAGATGGGTTGACAGATGTTTGTGAAGGGTTGGCAGTTGGCCTAACATTAGCAGATGCTTGAGATGGGTTGACAGATGTTTGTGAAGGGTTGGCAGTTGGCCTAACATTAGCAGATGCTTGAGATGGGTTGACAGATGTTTGTGAAGGGTTGGCAGTTGGCCTAACATTAGTAGATGCTTGAGACGGGTTGGCAGTTGGTCTAACACTTGCAGATGCTTGTGATGGATTGACTGTTGGCCCTCTCTGACCTTTGCAAGATCTTTTATTATGTCCTGATTCCCCACACTTTTTGCAACTAATAGTCTTCCCTTCTCTACTTAACTTCCCATTTTTTACCATACCATCATATAACTCAGCTGCACTTTTCTTCCTTTTTTTTCTTGGTTTTATCATTCTTTGTCAAGTATATGTCTCTTCTTGTATCAACTGAAATTCTAGTAACCATCTCCTTTATCAAGTCTTTGTTACCAAAACTTTGCCCAACATAAAAGTTTTCACTGTAAATCTGCCCATCAAAAGGTTTGTGTTTTTTTTCTAACTTATTTAAGGCTCTTTTCCTATTACACTCTGGATCATCTGAGTCACTAGCACTTCCAAAATCATCCAAGTCTTCTTCTAAAGATGGGTCATCTTGTTCAACTGGTTCATCTTGGGCCACATTACATCCTACCCACTCAGCATTAGCATCAGTGTGCTTCCTAAAATCTTCCATATCTACCTCAACATCATCAATATTATTCTCTAACTCAATATCAAATTCACTGTCTTCACTGTCATCACTATCAGAACCCTCCTCACTATCATCACTCTCTTGACTGTGATCACTAACTACACCATCTGTCTCATTTGGTTCATTAACATTAGGATTATCATTTGGTTCACTAACATTAGGATTATCATTTGGGTCAGTTTGATTAGGCATAGCACTTGACTCCCCCATTTCAGGTTCTAGGTCACAAAAGAATGGATTAAAGTCATCTCCTAAGTCAGGATTCTCATTTGGGTCAGTTACTTTAGGCATATCAACTGGGTGTATAACATACAACTCAATGATTTTGAACCTATCAACATACTTTATCAACTCCAAGACATCACTATCATTGCTTAATACATACAGACCAGTATCTAAATTGCCATTTGGAATCTTATAACAATATTGCATAGATGGATTGTGATAACCTAAGCCTGCTAACATACTTTTTACTTCAACTACTGAAAACCCATCTGCATCAATTTGATCAAACCAATTTACCCTTCCACCATTGTAGACACGATTTGGTGAACTAGTAAAGGAACCACCATGGTGTATCTCTAGGGAAAAAAACACTTGGAAATTTCCCTGTTGCAACAAAATACATGATTTATCAGTCGACATTGACAGATATGCACAAAACATTAAACCCCCAAAACAACCTAAACCATAAATTGCAAAAACAAAAATAACTTACTGTATACACGGTATGGATCAAATGTACGACCATCAGGTCTCAAGACCCATTGGCAAATCAACATTTAGGGTTCTTCTCAGCTTGCAATTAGGGTTTTTCTCAGTTCGGTTCAACTATGAGGATGAGAAGTGAAATGGTAGTTTTGTTGACTTTTTAGGTAGTAATACACTTTCATTTAGAGGGGAAAGTTAAAGGACGAACATACCCTTGTGTAATTATAATAAATTAATCAATCCCTCATGTGTTTCTCACGTGACACACTTTGGTAACGGAATCAACGGAATTGGACTGAAAGTGGAACCAAACTAGCACTTTTGGACTAAAACCACAACTTTTTGAAAAAAAGGACCAATAATGATATCAACATACAACCACAAGGACCAAAAATGTAGTTAACTCGAAATTTTATGTTTATCTCAGATTCACATCCCGAATAAATATATGAGTTTGCTAAAAAAACTCTTAAATTACATGTACAATTAAGATAGCCATAGGATTCATGTCCGCAATAATTAGTTTGGACACAGTTGTGACTAGACACGACATTCGTGGATGCCAAGGTTGGCCATGGCCCACCCACAAGTCTTAGTAATTGTCCATATATCTTACATTAAAGCCCAATGTGATACGGCCCATCTTGAAAACTCATATATTTATAACTGATATATTATTATTGGGAGAATGGGAGATTGTTTGCACATTTCCATAAATGATTGAGATACTCAAATTTTAAGTGTTTGGACATTTATACCATCACATTATTTTAGTTATGTTTATCTTGTAAGGGTATAAATGTCCAAACACTCAACATTTGAGTGTCCCAATCATTTATGGGAGTGTGCAAAACAACTCCCATTATTATTGTATCTATCTAGGAATCATAATTGGTTTACAAGTGATCCATCACCCCATGTTATCATTCTGATAGTCTAGTTCTATATAGCTAAGGATTTTAGTTTAGATTCACTTTTAGATGATTTTAATGATGCGGATGAGCGTCGTGTGCCACTAAAGCGCTAAATGAACAAATTTGTTGCAACATTTTTACATAGTTATATATTACGATGTTTTTTAAGCACTTGTTGACGTCTTTTAAAAAAAATTTGGCCTCCCCAAAAACAAATTTCTGACTACGCCCCTGATGACATTGCCACATCAGCTTTTTCTCTCCCACGACCTGACGACGACCAAGTTGCCACAGTCGGTGACCAAGTTAATTAAAAAAAAAAACGAATTAAAGGGTGTTTTGTTTGTTTGTGTTGTGTAAAAATCGGTCACAATTTTGACGGATTAAAGGATTGGGTCCTTGCTCGACCGACTATGACCAAATTGCCACATTGGTGATGACTGATGGTGACCTTTGGTCAATCGACCTTCTCGACCTCCCACTGTGTTTAGCCTTACTGTTTGCATAAGACAACGTGTTCTTATGCATGATTGTTTATTTCCATCTAGTCGGTCATTGCATTTACCCTAACACATTCACAAATAGTCATATAAACAAAATCTAAGTACTTCTAAATTAGTTTATATGATATGTGCCATGATTAACAACAAAGTCGTCTTATGAGATTTTGAGGCCTAAAACGAAAATATTAAATGAGTCATTTTGAAGAAAAAGAATTATTGTTAATTTAAATAATTTAATGAAATTGTCAATAATCAGTTGTGTCACAAATTTCGATATACGAAATTTGCGATGATAGTTTTACTATATACTCATTATTTTAGCTAAGTTTTTTTCAACTCGGATATGTGAAATTTCAAATGACATTTTTATATGTCTGAATATCCAAATATCTATATATATGAAAACTTGTATATGAGTTCCAAAAGTGTCAAATTCATAAATCCAACTTTTTAATAAATTTCGATCAAATTTTCGGATAACCGAATACGGATATCTTTTGAACACCCATAATCTACGTCAAGAAAACTTAAAAAGCCGGAATTTTATTTAATAACAAGCATAAAACTCGAGATAAAAAAATGAAATATAAAAATTTTAAAGCTTTAAATAAATCTTAAATATAAAGCGATAGCTTTCGTAGCTTTATCCTTGAAACACCCCTAATTAACAAAGAAATTTAGTGACTTTCTTAAAAAACAAAAAACTTTTGTAGATCTCAAAGTCTCAAAGTTCCTCATAATCATTAAAGAACTATATAATTGGTCAATAATTATACAAATGACAACTTTGTCACGACATACACAAATTCAAACCACAACTAATTTATTTGACACACTTGACTATTATAATATTTAAAAGTTCTATTAATTAACTAGATATCCCCATATCCACCTTCTCATATATTATATACATGCTCATACAACATTGTATGATGAAAGCCAGATAGAAACACCTATACATTTTAGAAAAGAATCAAATGGACGACAAAGACAGTCGACTATTCGAGACAGAAACACGAAAAGGTGGTAAAAAACACAAAGTATTTGCAGCAACGGTTTTGGTGTGTATTTTATGGATATGGGTTTATAGAGCAACCCAACTGTCACCGTTAAAAGCAACAACATCTGCTGCTTTTAACGGTGGCAGGACGTGGTATTGGGTTGGAATGTTCGTGTCGGAAATATTATTGGGTTTGTACTGGATGTTAACTCAATCAGTTCGATGGAATCCAACTTACCGGAGAACCTTTAAACAACGACTTGCTCAAAGGTTTGAGTTCTACTCTATTATTTGTTTACACTATTTCAAATAATGTTTTCTTACCCTATAAAGTGATATTAACGTGTAATATATTAGGGTTATGCAAGTATTATGTACGCAAATTTATGATAGTAGATAAGTTGTCGTCATGTACACAAATTTTTTTATTGTGCTTCGTGTTTTCAAGCTATAAGAAAAAAGAAAAGAAGAAGTTGTTTGGTCATTGAGTTATAAAGAAAAGTTTCTAATTATATACTTCATGCTATAAAAGTTTGGTTATTGATTTGAACTTTCTAAAAATGGAAATAACCACGATCGTTTCCCGTTTTATAACATTTGTACCCAAAAAAAAAAAAAAAAAAAAACTTTTTGGATAGTCAAATTTTTTTTTTTTTTTAAGATTTGCACAGGCCAGCCATGGACAGCCGAATGATTTTGGATAGAGATTTTATCCAAATGTGTTTATTTTCAACAAAAGATAACATATTCTATCACAACATGTTATTAACTATTATTCCTTGAGAAATAATTGAGGTTTTACTTAGAATTTTTCAAAGTCAAAAAGTTCAGTATCAAAAGTCAGACCAGTATAGTAAGTTTGGTACATGTCCTAAACATGTTTGACCTAACCATTCACGGTATCTAGTGTCAAAAGGGTTTGTAATTATCACTTTAAAATGTATGAGGTTTCAAGTTTAATTTCTGCTAGGTGCAAACAGCACTGAAGTGGTCTTGGCAACCTCTTGAAAAGGGAGGGTTTACCCGGTTTAAGTCTGTGTGGCGGTGAGTTCAAACCATGTAGATTAGTCGGACAAAAGATCCGAAACTATGGTTTAACAAAAAAAAAAAAAAAAAATAAAAATAAAAATCTTTGACCTTAAACTGGTCTGTAAATTAACTCGACATAGTATACACATTTACATGGGCAGACTGAGCGATTTCTAAGGGTGCGTTTAGTTGTTAGAAAATGAGAAGTTTTTTAGAAAAGTTTTTTAGGAAACACAAAGAAAACAAAATTCAAAATGAGTATTTTCTGAGCTATTATAACTATGATACTTGAATTTAGAGTTCCCCAGTTTTCAAAAGTGCCCTAGAGAATGCTAGAAGAGTTACTTTGTTCTCAAAAAAACTAGAGAAAGAAAATTAAGAAAACTTTTCTGTAACTAAATGCACCCTAAGATTGTCTGTGAATCACTGAATGACTGAATCACATGGATTTTTGTATATGAGTTGTAAATCTTTACTACTTTTTAACAAAATGAACATGATAAGTTTTAATCTGGATCCGTCTCGACACATTTAGACTATTAACTTATAAAGATTATCTACTTACGTAAATAATGTAGTCTCATTTTAACAAATATCATGTTTTAGATCGTACATAACATGTTATGGTGCAATTTAACTGTTAGGTACGAAAACAAGTTACCATGCGTGGACATATTTGTGTGCACGGCTGACCCAGTGATCGAGCCACCAATATTGGTGATTAGTACTGTTTTATCGGTTATGGCTTATGACTACCCGCCTAACAAGCTCGCCGTCTATCTATCTGACGATGGTGGGTCTGAGCTTACTTTCTACGCTCTCACTCAAGCTGCGGTCTTCTCCAAACACTGGTTGCCATATTGTCGTAAGTACAAGGTGGAGCCATTGTCACCAGCTGCATATTTCAAATCAGTTTCTCGCCCTTCAAGCACGAAACATGATCAAGATTATGTTGTTGTTAAGGTAATCATGTTAACTTTTTATGAGTTGTTTTTCGCAAAAATTTTGTGAGTACAAAAAAAATTAGGGACTACACCATGAAAAAATATAAGTCAAGGGACTAAATCATTTTTTCCTTGGGTTGCAGAACTTGTTTGAAGAAATGAAGAATCGAGTCGAGAATGTGACAAAGATTGGAAGTGTTCCTGAAGAATTACGTGTAGAACACAAAGGATTTGCGGAATGGGATGCATTCACATCTCCAAGGGATCATGATGCCATCGTTCAAGTAAGCACTTCACGATATACACAGTTTTTAACTCGAGTCTGCTTTTCTCTTGGGTGTTCGAATCAGTCATCGTATTAGTCCTCTTAACTCTGTCATTTGCAGATTTTACTTGATAACAATCAGGATGTAGAGGGGCAAAACCTTCCAAAATTAGTATATTTGGCTAGGGAAAAGAGACCAAACCATTTTCATAACTTCAAAGCTGGAGCCATGAATGCATTGGTAAGTATTTAAGTGACCTTTATACGCATTCTTCTTAAGTAAATCTTTTTTCCTGGGAGGGAAATATCATGTTAAATGAAGTTATCGTTTTATGCAGATAAGGGTGTCGTCGAAGATAAGCAATGGACCAATAATCCTGAATGTCGACTGTGATATGTACTCAAATAGTAGTGATACTATAAGAGACGCGCTTTGCTTCTTCATGGATGAAGAAAAAGGCCACGAGATTGGTTTTGTTCAGTACCCACAATGTTTCGGAAACCTTACAAAAAATGAGCTTTATGGTGGCTCTCTTAGAGTACTTCGTAAGGTGAACGATATAAATATACATATAATATATGCTTGATTTATTTATAATGTTGTTAAGAAAGCTTAACGCGTTTTATGTTGATTGATGAAGATTGATTTCCATGGTTTTGATGGTATGGGCGGGCCTTTGTATGTTGGAACTGGTTGCTTTCACAGAAGAGAAATTCTTTCAGGGAAAAGTTTATACGATGGAAAAAGAATCGACTGGAACATGGTGAATGATCACAAGAAGACGACATTAGAAAACGCGAATGAAGAACTAAAGAAGCTCGCGACATGCACCTTCGAAAGTGATACTGAATGGGGCAAAGAGGTTTTACTTGTTTGTTTTCAGTTTCTAATTCCAAGCCAACCTAACACAACCCGAACCATTTTGACCTATATGTACAAAAATTATCCGTTGTGACAATTTGCCACATCTAGGCCCATGTTATATGATTTCCTTAGAAATATATCATCATTGAATCTCAGCAACTTAACATTATTCCAATGCATTTTTGTGTTATAGATTGGTTTAAAATACGGATGTCCCGTTGAAGATGTCATAACAGGGCTATCTATTCACTGCCGAGGATGGAAATCAGTATTTTACAATCCAAAACGAGAGGCCTTTTTAGGCGTTGCAGCAACCACACTCGACCAAACCCTTGTGCAACATAAAAGGTGGTCAGAGGGTGATCTATTGATTTTGCTCTCAAAGTATAGCCCGGCTTGGTATGGGCTTGGAAAGATTCACCCTGGTCAGTTGATGGGCTATATGATATACTGTTTATGGTCCCCTTCATCCGTGCCAACTCTTTATTACTCCATTGTCCCATCACTTTGTCTCCTTAAAGGGGTTCCACTTTTCCCTACGGTACGATATCATTCTATTGTTGTTTGAGAAACTTACAACAAGGTTAAGAACTAACCAAGTTTCAACAGTCATATCGATCATAAATCTTATGGAATTTGGTCGTATGACAGCTGAAACAACTTGACAATCAACAAGTTGATCATGTTTTGATGTCTTATATAAAGTTGCAATAATTTGAATCACACATTCGTCTATTTCTTACAACTTTGTTGATATGTAGGTATCAAGCGGATGGTTTCTCCCATTCGCATACATCATAGTCTTTATCTCAGCATTCGACTTCCTTGAATTCCTCCAATCCGGTGGGACCACAAGAGGGTGGTGGAATGATCGCAGAATCTGGCTCTACAAGCGAACTACCTCTTACTTTTTTGCATTACTCGACACCATTTTGGGATCAGACTTATCATTTGTAATAAGCTCAAAAATGGCGGATAATGATGTTCAAGAGAGATATGATAGAGAACTAATGGAATTTGGAGTGTCGTCACCTTTGTCAACAAATGTGGCAACACTATCAATGGTCTATTTGGTCTGTTTTCTTGGGTTTGTTGTGAAATCAGCGCTGATGGACACGATAACTAGGAGAGCATACTTTGAGACCATGGCGATTCAAATAGTACTTTGTGTCACATTGGTGCTTATCAATGTACCATTGTATTTGGGTCTATTTGTTCGCAGCGATAAAGGGAAAATACCAAGTTCTGTGACCAGAAAATCGGTTTCTATAGCTTTGCTCATTTGTACGACTTTCTACTTTGTCTAGTATGTCTCGATACGATGAAATAGGGTGTATTTAGTTTGAGATTTGTGTGGTTAATCCATTTTACTCACATAATGTTACCCTTGTGGTTAATAAATTCATAACTTCAATATTAGTTTATAAGTTTACTTTTGAAATTAGGCCAAAATTTATTTTTTCGGTTTAGAGTCTCTTTCGTTTGCCTAAACTGATTGACTCTCCTAAATCACGTTTCTGTTATAACTCGCAACACATAATCCCAAAATAATCTAAGGTAAAAATGCTACTAACCGTTGCTCTTACTATATATATTGAAATATAATTATTTTATAAGCTCATTTTGTGATAGATGAATATGTTTTCGAAAGTATTGGTCACGGCAATAATATTGCTTCGTACAGCTAACATAGAGGTAGTTTCCGGGATCCGGTTTTTGATAGACGGGAAAGAGTGTTTTTCACATAAAGCTGAGTATGGTGCAACGGTTCGATTTTCTTTTGTTGTTATCAATGTTGAAGATACTGATGATCGGCATTATACTGTATATGGTACCGATCTTGTGGTATTCATTTCTCTTTGTCTCTTTACATGCACATTTTACATATATACAGGGGCGGTAACACACTGGGGCAGTGTGGGCAACTGCCCCCGCAAAGTTCATTCGAGTAATGTGATTGATTATGAAATTTCATTTTGCCTCCATAAATGGGTAAATAGTATAACTGTGAAAAATTATTCAATAGTTGCATCATAGTCAAATGGTTAAAGACATTTGCACTTTCATGGAGATATAATGTTCAATTCTTTTGCTACTCTATGAACTTTTATGAATTTTTGTCATCCAAACGTTTTATTTTTACTTCAACTACTTGTGTTAATGTCAATCAAAATAAGTAAGTATGTGCTGAATATTGTGCATATCATCATCAATTCGTAGTTTGGTTCTTGCATATAAACAAATACCCAAAAATTCACTTTCATTAACAAAGATTGAGTTACTGGCATGACCCGACCGACATCCACTTTTAACTTTTGCCCCCTCTAGAAAGTTTTTATGATACCGCCCTTGCATATATAGGCATCAAATGCAATAACCACTATGATGTTATGGTATCTTGAAGTACTTTGCGCGTGTAAATGGAAGTTTTTCGACATATGAAAAACTTGTTACATTTGACACTGTATATATGGCGCTGAGTTGAAAGGTGTAATGGTGGATGTTTCTTTATATTGCTTTTATTAGGTGAAGGGGCCTAATGGGGAACAAATTCAAGAGTTTCATGACAAAACAAGTGAATCGTCCGAGTTTGTGGCGCATAGTGAAGGCCTTTATCAGTTTTGCTTTTCTAATCAATCGCCTTACCCAGAGACTTTGGACTTTGATGTCCATTCGAGTCTTTTCTATAAGAATGTTGAACATGCAAAGCATGGTGATATCTTAACTCGTTACATCACATTACATGTATCATGTCCAACACTAGTTAAAATCGCCTCAAAAGAGATATGTTTTATTTTGCAGATCATTTCGTACCGATTATGGATCAAATATCGAAGTTAGGGGACAAACTAGTGGACATTCAATTTAAACAACATTGGCTTATGGCTGAGGCTGATCGACATGAAATAAGTAAAATATATCTCTAACTCTTGTACATTAAACAAAATCGATTAAAATGTTCTTTTTAACATTATTGTGTTGATTTGCAGTAAATGAAAGGATGAGCAAGAGAGCTATGCACAAAGCTCTCGTGGAATCGTTTGCTATGATCAGTGCTAGTGTCTTGCAAGTGTACCTTCTCCAACTTTTGTTTGAGCGAAAGCTTGGGATGTCAAGAGTTTAATTAATCCTGATTGATTGCAAAATATTGAACAACTTTTAATTTAATTTGTAGAAATTGTGTTATGCTGCTTCACTTGTGAGCTTCTATGTAAACTCAAACTTTGATATAGTAATCATCATACAAGTAGTTTACAAACACAATCTTGAGCAGATAATACACTAGGAAGTATGTCACAAGCTGAAAACTAGGGTATTATAATGACTAATGGATGACCATTCTCTATTAGTTGTCAGGTTATGACCATTAACTTAGTCTAAATTAAGAGTAATTTATTAAAATGTGCAAGACAACACTTGTAGGTGATAGCTTATAAGGTGTTGAATGTTAAGTAATTAAGATAGTTAAATCAAATAGGATAGTTGGCGTTCTTAATGACTGAAATTCGAATAAGCTAATTGTTATAATCTTAGGATTAGATATTTGGAGATCACAGGTTTAGATTACAAGGACCAATTGAATCTTTATGATATTAGACCCTCTACTAAGGTCGAGAGTTAGACATTGCAAGTAAAATTGAATCAATCGGAAGCATAGAGGGATTAACCAAGTTGACACAATTTTCTTCCTTTGATTGATTTCCGTCTGTTTTCATTTTAGCTATTTACTTCTCGCTTTAGTTTTATTATTTTCCTAAGTAATTGATCACGTGGATCTAAAGCACAATTTAGGTTACTTAATTGCTTTAAAAGGTTATTAGTTAATTTCTTATTATCAACCAAATTACCTGCTTTTAGGCTTCGACACCCGTATTTTCCTTAGCTACATTACTGCACATAGAGTATATTGCTCTTAAGTATGCTCTTAAGCATGTAGAAATAATTCTAAATAATATTGGTTATAAATTGAAGACTACAATACATGTACTTGATCAAATTGAACCTTTAAAGAGAGTTAAAGTGTTGCCTTATATATCTAAAGACAAATAAGTAACAATGTATGTAAAAGCTCACAAAAGTATGGAATTTTCTAGTGGTACAAAACATGACATTTTCTAGCTATAAAGAATAGGTAGAAAAAATTTTGTGTTATATCAACAAAATACCATTAATATATAATAAATCTTAATAAAAGAATAATATGTTAGTAATAGTTTATGAGGTGTTAGGTGGCATGCATACCAACTAGTAAGTTGTTATAAAAGAATGATATGATATGCTCATACAACATGATGAAAGCCAGATAGAAACACCTATACATTTCAACAAAGAATCAAATGGACGACCAAAACAGTCGACTATTCGAGACAGAAACACGAAAAGGTGGTAAAAAACACAAAGTATTTGCAGCAACGGTTTTGGTGTGCATTTTATGGATATGGGTTTATAGAGCAACCCAACTGCCACCGTTAAAAGCAACAACAACCGGTGCTTTTAACGGTGGCAGGACATGGTATTGGGTTGGGATGTTTGTGTCGGAAATATTGTTGGGTTTGTATTGGATGTTAACTCAATCGGTTCGCTGGAATCCAACGTACCGGAGAACTTTTAAACAAAGGCTTGCTCAAAGGTATGGTTCTATTATTTGTTTACTCTTATTGGTTGCTATTTTAAATTGGAGTATGTAGTATTTTAGGATAAATGATAAGTGGTGCAGAGTAAACAAATATGAAATATGTTGTTTAGTGAGAAAAGATTGAAATAGACATATGAAGAGATAACATATTCTATCATTTTGTAAAGCGTGTAATTTGGTCAGCAGTGGTAGGATTCTAATTGACATGTTGATATAATATATTTGGAAAATTTTTTGTCGCATATTATCTAGCGCAAATGACAAAAAATGCATCAAACTTGACACTTGAGAAAAGATTAAGATAGACATATGAAGAGATAACATATTATATCATTTTGTAAAGTGTGTAATTTGGTCAGCAGTGGTAGGATTCTAATTGACATGTTGATATAATATATTTGGAAATTTTTTTTGTCGCATATATATTATCTAGCGCAAATGACAAAAAATGCATCGAACTTGACATTTTATGTGATTGTGTGTAGCTAACTATTTTTTTCTTATTGTATGTACTGAACTTTCAAATTTCGATCATTATGTGTATTTTGTGACTATTCTGGCATGTAAAATGACCATTTTACCCTTCGAAATTTAAAAGAATTAAGGGTAAAGTGGTCACAATAATCGAATTTTGAAAGTTCATTACACACAATAAGAAAAAAAATAATTGGCTACACACAATCATAAAAAGTATCAAGTTCGATGTATTTTTTTGCAATTTGCCCTATTATCTACTCACAACATGGTATTAACTATTCCTTGAGAAATAATTGAGGTTTTAATTTTCCAAAGTCAAAGAGTTAGAAAAAAAAAAAAAAAAAAAAAAAAACCTATCAAAAGTTAGATCAATATAGTTTGGTACATGTTCTAAACATGTTCAAACTTTTTTTTCTCTAGTGAATTATATTAATGTAGAATCAGCAAATTACAAAAATTCAAACCACATATATATGGATAGAGAAATGATTGGGAAACCTAAACTCATGCCTAATATTATGCCTAAACTAGAGTGTTACTTTTTCATTGGTTGTAACTGAGGGACCCACTTTATCATAAACCAATGAGATAATGCCACATACTTTTAGTCACAAAATTAGGCATGAGTTTAGGCCTCTCAATCATTTCTCATATGGATATGCCCACATAGTCTACCAATACATCAAATATACAAGCTTACTACAACAGAGAATACAAACTGATTCATAAGACACCATTCTTTCAGCATTAGCATTTAGGTAACCATGGAGAAAATTTCCTTTTTGACTACATTTCCACAAGAGCAAACACACTTACAACCCATACAGATGATTACAGAGACTCTTACCCAACGGCATCACCAAAATAGGAAGAAAAACTCCTGTTTCATTGAGGCTCTAATGCATAGAGCTACATTTCCATTGTTGGCATCACTCATATGCACTGAGTAACTCAAGGAGACATCCCACCTTGACTACATTTCCTAGACCTTCATCCATTCCAATCACCAAATGCAGCTACACCTCACACCCGGTAATGAAGAGATCAGAAGTTGGGCATCATCAGGCTGACACTCCACCAATAACAAGCAAGAAACCTACCTTATGATCATGGGGGTTGCCTTTAACAACACATTTCTCATTTTCCACAGCCATGACTCATTCAGACATCCACTACTATGAAAAAATGTACTTGCGTAGAAAGTTTCCCAAGACCAATGTACAAGGCCATCTGCATACACCAATAATCCAAACACTCCTTAAAGGCACTGTTCCATTGGTATTCTGCTTAACCTTTGAGAAATTCATATCCACATTCCATCTTTGAGCAATTCTCAATACTTGAAATGACTTCTTAACCTTTAAGCTCAATATGTGCAGCTTTATATTTTCAACAATGATCTTCATAAAACTCTGCTTATCAATTTCTTCACCTGTGAATAGCCTAGCATTTCTTTCTTTCCAAATGTAGTATACTGCAGTTAGGGGTGTCAGTAGGGTCGGTTGACCCGACCTGAACCCGAACCCGATAAGGTCTTATCGGGTCGGGTTAATCGGGTTAACAAAGCTAGTCGGGTTTGTTGGACCCAGAGGCGGACCTACACTGTAATAAGGTGGTTCCCGGGAACCACCTTAGAAATCGACATTCTTTATAAGGTATATATGCATAATATTTGGGACCTACCTTGTGTATAGATTCGGAACCACCTTGCATCGTGAAAAGATAAAAATGTGACAAAAATAGAGAAGGAAATAACTGAAAATGGATCTCGAAGTATTACGTTAATGGAGTTTTGTGGTTCAGTGTACTTTGGTAAGGAAGATGACCAGGGCCGTCCCGTGGATTTTTAAGGCCCTGTGCCATACGTATTTATGGGGCCCCTCAAACACAATACAAATACATGTATATAACATTCATTAATACTACACAAAATGTTATATGGATCAATGGCCTTTCATACTATAATAAATAGCCATAATCCATTAAATCTAGTTTGTGCAAATTTAAACATCAAAATTTTTATTCTATGACTTGATACTATTTCAGATAGAATTACAGAAACATCAATTTTCACATTCGAGCATAAGGTACAACAATTCTTTATTAGCAATGAAAAAGTAAAACGTAAACAAATAACAAGATTCAATAAGTAAAGAAAGCTACTCGTAGTAGTTTACCTGTTACTTTTTGATGCAAGGATAGATTTAATGATGATTTTATTTTGAACAATTTAAAATCTAATGAACTAATAACCCACTATAGTTATGTTAATCAAATGGGACTATATAGGCTAACATTTTTCGTCATTGTTTTCCACCAAAAAGAATCAGTAATGTTAACTGGGCTTTGGTATTTAACCATTGGGCTGTTGGGGTACTATAGTGTTAACAGACTTGAAAATTTTGAGGCCCCATCCTGATAATGGGCCCTGTGCAGTTGGGCAGCCTGCACAGGCCCATATCCGGCCCTGAAGATGATGCAGAAATCGATGTTTGTTTATTTTATTTTTATAACCTTATTCTTATTTACAGTTCTATTTTAACCTTTGACTTATAATGTACTACTTTACTTTAACCTTTATTCTTATATAGAGTGTTGTTTTAACCCTTATAGTTGAAATATCTAGTTTAGTAGCCTCATACTAAAGGTCAAACCTAGCAATCGAATACGAATATAAAAGCGTCTGTATTATTTTTGAACTTTTGACATGTCACGTATGATTATGTTACAAAAGTTCATCATGTTTTTTCTTAATTTTAATGACGAACGTAGTTGCGTTAAACTGGACTTGTCTCGATCCGACCCGAACCGACATAACGTATCGTCCGTGTAACTGTTTGACCCGTAGATTTTTCCGCCTATACTATATCAAGGAACCACCTAGTTTTCCGCCTATACTTGTACCCGAACCCGATAACCCGATATTGTTATCGGGTCGGGTTAGGGTTGATTTATTTTTTTTATCGGCTCAACCCGATAAGACCCGAAAAAAACTAATTATTTCTTTTTTAAATAAAACTTATAAACCAATTAGTCTTTGCATGAGAATACAAATATATTACGGATGGTATAATTTTATCTTAAGATAAGTAACTTTCGCTATTGTTTAATCGTATAATACGAAATGGATACTAATATTGTTTAATAAAAATACGAAATGTAAACTAGTTGCATGTAGTTTACAGAAGGGATGAGATCCTCTCAAGTTACTTGACTCAAGTTGAGGAAATATAAGCCATTAGATTTGATCCAATGGCTCAAATCAAAAGAACTTCTTTTGATTTGAGTCATTAGATCAAATCCAATGGCTCATAATGCCTCAACTTGAGTCAAGTTGTGCTTACAACTTGAGAGGATCTTTGTCCTTTACAGAAAGGGAAGAAAAAAAACTACATCCATATAAGGTTTTGTCATATTAAAGAGTCCCAAATAACGACAAAATTGTTATTATAACGTTTATTTTTGCCTTTGATCTTAGGAGGTTACTGATTAAAAGAGTATTCAAGCATGTTTAGTCAAAACTATAAGAAAATTACAGGCACTCGCTTTTCGAATGCATTCTATAAATGAAAGCTGATTGCATCACCCCGACTCGATTTAACCCGATCCGACAAACACCCGAACCCGATAACCCGATTTCTTATCAGGTCGGGTTGCGGGTCACTTTTTTAAAATTCAAAACCCGACTCAACCCGACCCGATAAACCCGACAACCCGATAACACCCCTAACTGCAGTAGCCAATCCAATACTCCTCAACACACTTCCAATAGAGTTGTTACAGGGTCCATTTGCATACTGATCAATTAGTGTTTCCTTAAGAATTAGACATCCATTCAGTTTCCATTTTTACCTTTAGTTCCTTCTATACTTCCTTTGAAAAACCACATTTAAAGAACAAATGACTATGAGAATCATTCACCAATATGCATAAAAGGCATTTCATATTTGTATCATTATTCCACTTCATTATCCTGTCTTGAGTTTGCAGTATTCTCTGATAGTCATCCACAAAACATGTTCGACCTTAACCTGGTCAGTAAGGTAACACGACATACACATTTACATGGGCGATGTAAGATATTGTCAAAAACCATTGATCTTTTCTCAAATGAACCTTGTCCAAAGTTGAGTTGTAAATCTTTTTTACTTTTTAACGAAATGAACATGATAACTTTTAATCTGGATCCGTATCCACACATTTAGACTATATATTAACTTAAGATTATCTACAGTGGCGGATCTAGAATTTTGTAAAAAGGTATGCACCATTTAGTAGTATATTCATTAAATAAATTAGACCACTAAATTTTGGTTTTTTGGCTCGGGTTTTTTTTGGTTTTTCGGTCCAAGTTTTTAATTTTTCGGCTTACATTTTTGGTTTTTTGGTCAAGTTTTTGGTTTTTTAGTTTACTTTTATGCTTTTTCGTTGTGGGTTTTTTTTTAATTCTTTTATCGGCTTAATTTCCGGTCATGGTTTTGATATCCGATTAATTAATTCAATATTTTTAATATTAGAAAGTAAGCAACTAAAGTATTAGTTAATAAATTATTACACGTATATTGTCATTTAATGATGCAAATTATGTATAATGTATTAATGTGCTTCTTTTATTTAACTTTCAGTGTCACTTGTGTTGAATATAAAAAAGTTCTTTAACTTTCTAAACAAAAATTAAGTTGTTAAAACTTAGAAAACTTGTGCCTTACATCCAA
The DNA here is from genome assembly GCA_019973895.1 of Chrysanthemum seticuspe. NCBI lineage: Eukaryota > Viridiplantae > Streptophyta > Magnoliopsida > Asterales > Asteraceae > Chrysanthemum > Chrysanthemum seticuspe. Next base: position 330,739,002 of record BPTQ01000008.1, on the reverse strand, counting down.
AATCCAAAATAAATCTAGATCGAACAGTGTAAAGTGTTGAACATCCAAAATATATTAAGTGCCATGCTTTTTAGTACTCTTAGCCTATGCACATTGGTGACCTCGGTCACCCCTGCCACATCAGCTTTCTCTCTCCGACGACCTGACGACGAACTAGCTACTACAGTGGTAAAGGTTTTTTTTTTTTTTTTTTTTTTTTTTTTTTTTTTTTTTAAGTTGAAACGATTTTTTCTTTTATGTGTGTGTTGAACTCGGTTGCCAAGCCAACCTAGTTCGTCCAACCGAAGGTGACCGAATGGCCACAGTGGCCCAACCGAGCTCGACCGATCGGTTGACCTCACTCTCGACCGACCCACTGATGTTAGCCTTAATAAACAATCTAAAATTTAAACGTACTACCACAAATTAAAACTCATCATTTAATATCATATTTTATTGTGTGGTAGAAATGTAACATTAGGACAAGCACATTTACTTTATTGTCCCATCTATCTCTTCTCTCCTTTTCGTCTTCTACCTCTCTTCTTCATCTAAAAACCTGCAAACTTCTTCTTCTTCTTCTTCTTTTACATTATAGATTTTCCATTTGTTTGTTTTGACTTTGAGAAATCTTAGGGTATGCAACATATATTTTCATGATAATTTCAGGGTATGCACTATAGGTAAAATGATTACATAAAGCTTCAATTGTAATTTTTTTTACACTACTCGAATGTTGAAGAGGGTATGCACGTGCATATCTTCCTTTGACTGTGGATCCGCCCCTGATTATCTACTTACGTAAATAATGTAGTTAACTTGATACGACCCGTTAAGGTTGTATCGATAGTAGCACCCCTCAAGAGTGATGCGAGTTCCTTAAGAAGAGAAGAAGAATACGAGATATATTTTTATTTGACAAAGCTTGATTGATTCATTCATAATGGCGCGGTATAAATACCGAATAAACCCTAACATGTATCACAAGTCGAATACAAGATAAATTCCAAAACAATGACACTTTCCTAATACGACTCCAACACTTATCCTAAACATAATAAACTATGACACATATCCTAACCATAGGCGTAACATAACTACTCGTATTAACCAATATAGTGTTTTAGATTGTGTAGGAAACGGTGTACACTTTTATTAATAAAATCAGAGTACAATAATAAAAATTAACAGTAAAATAAATAACAAAAAATTAAAAGCATACGGAAACGGGTAGAAGCAGAAGACAGACTCTAAAAATGATTAAATAAAAGAACGCAGTAAAGGTTGGTCGAGGCTCGTGTTTAACACGATTCCCTTAAAACAAATTCGTCGTCTGTTCCCAGGGTACAACGGCCAAAGCTGATGTACAGCCGGACCTGACAAACTTGCCTGATCGATGCGCCTGCTGGAAACGTGTGTACTGGAGATGCGTTTTCTCGATGTATCTAAACTAAATGAGGTGATGGCAATACTTATACCGGAAACTCGTCTTGTTCTCCAAGATAAATATTTGTCAAACTTAAGCGTAGGCGAAGTTTCCGAGTTGCATTCATGTCCGTAGGTCGCGCATGAGTCTTGTTCTCCAAGATAAATATTTGTCAAACTTAAGCAAATCTGACATTCAACGTAGGCGAAGTTTCCGAGTTGCATTCATGTCCGTAGGTAGCGCATGAGTTTAGAATCTTCAAACCCATTAGGGGTTGGAGTAAAACCAACCCAAAGGAATTTGATAGCAGATATCAAGATTTCTATATAAACACCTGCCGACTTCCTTTTCTAGGCGATGTGAGATGCACCATTTTCCCAAATTTTGTGTTTCACGTGACTCACTTTGAGACACGATATCTCATTCAAACCAACTCCATTTTTGACACATTTTAGCTCGTTGTGAAGCTCGTGTCAAGGAGAACGCAAAGCTACCAAGAAATATAAATATATATATATATATATATATAACATATACATATATTAAATAGTGTCCAAAATTTGCAAAAAATCATTTTGCAAAACCATTTTTCCAACAGATTGTACATAACTATTGTCCAATTTAACTGTTAGGTACGAAAAAAATTTACCTGGTGTGGACATATTCGTGTGCACGGCTGACCCCGTGATCGAGCCACCAATGATGGTGATTAGTACTGTTTTGTCAGTTATGGCTTATGACTACCCGCCTAACAAGCTCGCCGTCTATCTATCTGACGATGGTGGGTCTGAGCTTACTTTCTACGCTCTCACTCAAGCTGCGGTCTTCTCCAAACACTGGTTGCCATATTGTCGTAAGTACAAAATGGAGCCGTTGTCACCAGCTGCATATTTCAAATCAGCACCTCGCCCTTCAAACACGAAACATGATCAAGATTATGTTGTTGTTAAGGTAATCATGTTAACTTTTTATGGGTTGTTTTTCACAAATTTTTTGTGAGTACAAAAAAAATTAGGGACTACACCACGGAAAAATATAAGTTAAGGGACTAAATCATTTTTTCCTTGGGATTGCAGAACTTGTTTGAAGAAATGAAGAATCGAGTCGAGAATGTGACAAAGATTGGAAGAGTTCCTGAAGAACTACGTGTAGAACACAAAGGATTTGCGGAATGGGATGCATTTACATCTCCAAGGGATCACGATGCCATCGTTCAAGTAAGCACATCATGATATCCGCTGTTTTTTGACATTGTTTAAACTCGAATAAGCTTTTCTTTCTTGGGTTTATCAAATCAGTTGTCGAGTTATAGTCTTTTTAACTTAACATTTTCTGCAGATTTTACTTGATAATAATCAGGATGTAGAAGGGCAAAGCCTTCCGAAATTAGTATATTTGGCTAGGGAAAAGAGACCAAACCATTTTCATAACTACAAAGCTGGAGCCATGAATGCATTGGTAAGTAGTTAAGTGACTTTTATACACATTTTTCTGGAGTAATATTTTTTCTGGGAGGGAAATATCAAGTTAAATGACGTTATCGTTTTATGCAGATAAGGGTTTCGTCGAAGATAAGCAATGGACCAATAATCCTGAATGTCGACTGTGATATGTACTCAAATAGTAGTGATACTATAAGAGACGCGCTTTGCTTCTTCATGGATGAAGAAAAAGGCCACGAGATTGGTTTTGTTCAGTACCCACAATGTTTCGAAAACCTTACAAAGAATGAGCTTTATGGCGGTTCTCTTAGAGTGATTTGTGAGGTGAACGATTTAAATAGGCATATAATGCTTGATTTATTTCTAATGTTGTTAAGAAAGTTTAACGCGTTTTTTGTTGATTGATGAAGATTGATTTCCATGGTATTGATGGTATGGGCGGGCCTTTGTATATTGGAACTGGCTGCTTTCACCGAAGAGAAATTCTTTCAGGGAAAAGTTTATATGATGGAAAAAGGATCGATTGGAGCATGGTGAATGATCAAAAAGAGACCACATCAGAAAACTACACGACTGAAGAACTAAAGAAGCTTGCGACATGCACCTTTGAAACTGATACTGAATGGGGCAAAGAGGTTTTTATTGCTTGTTTTCGATTTCTAATTCCAAGCCACCCTAACACAACCCGACCCGTTTTAAGAAATAAAAAATTGCCCGTTTTGACATTTTGCCACCTCTAGGCCCATGCTATCTGATTTTTTAGAAGTAAATGGTTAGCATAATTCACAAACTTCAAATTGCAATGCATTTTTGTATTGTAGATTGGTTTAAAATACGGATGTCCCGTTGAAGATGTCATAACAGGGCTATCTATTCACTGCCGAGGCTGGAAATCATTATATTACAATCCAAAACGAGAGGCCTTTTTAGGCGTTGCAGCAACCACTCTTGACCAGACCCTTGTGCAACATAAGCGGTGGTCGGAGGGTGATCTATTGATTTTGCTCTCAAAGTATAGCCCGGCTTGGTATGGGCTTGGAAAGATTCACCCTGGTCAGTTGATGGGCTATATGATCTACTGTTTATGGTCCCCTTCATCCGTGCCAACTCTTTATTACTCCATTGTCCCATCACTTTGTCTCCTTAAAGGGGTTTCACTTTTCCCTACGGTACGTTATGACTCTATTTTCATTTGTGCACCTTACAACGAGATTAAGGAATAACCAAATATTTGTTTCAACAGTCATTTCGATCGTAAATCTTATGGATTTTTGGTCGGATGACTGCGGAAATTAAACAACTTGACAATCAACAAGTTGATGGTGTATTGATGTCTTATATGAAGTTGCAATAATTTTAGTAACACATTATCTATTTCTTACAACTTTGTCGATATGTAGGCATCAAGCGGATGGTTTCTCCCATTCGCTTACATCTTAGTCTTCATCTCAGTATTCGACTACCTTGAATTCCTTCAATCCGGTGGGACCACAAGAGGGTGGTGGAATGATCGCAGAATCTGGCTCTACAAGCGAACTTCCTCCTACTTTTTTGCATTACTCGACACCATTTTGGGCTCAGACTTATCATTTGTGATAAGCTCAAAAGTAGCTGATAATGATGTTCAAGAGAGGTATGATAAAGAACTAATGGAATTTGGAGTGTCGTCACCTTTGTCAACAAATGTGGCAACACTATCAATGGTCTATTTGGTCTGTTTTCTTGGTTTTGTTGTGAAATCGGCGTTGATGGACACGAGAACTATGAGAGCATACTTTGAGACCATGGCGATTCAAATAGTACTTTGTGTCACATTGATGCTTATTAATGTACCATTGTACTTGGGTCTATTTGTTCGCAGCGATAAAGGGAAAATACCAAGTTCTGTGACCAGAAAATCGGTTTCTATAGCTTTGCTCATTTGTACGATTTTCTACTTTTTATAGTATGTCTCGATACGATGAAATATGGTGTATTTAGTTTGAGATCTGTGGTTAATCCATTCTACTATCTTAATGTTATAATCCTTGTGGTTAATGAATTCATCACTTCAATATTACTCGTAGTTTATAAGTTGTCCTTAATACTTTTGAAATTAGGCCAAAACTTTGATTTTCGGTTCAAAGTCTCTTTCGTTTGCCTAAACTGACTCTCTTAAATCACGTTTCTGTCAGAGTATAACAAAAATACTTGTGGCGGGTACAACTCGTGCAACACATAATCCCAAAATAATATAAGGTAAACTAGTTACTAACTGTTGCTCTTACTATATATTCATATATAATTCTTTAATAAGTTCGTTTTTTGATAGATGAATATGTTTTTGAAAGTGTTGGTCGCGACAATGCTATTGCTTCTTACAGCTAACATAGAGGGAGTGTTCGGGACCAGGCTTTTGATAGACGGAAAAGAGTGTTTTTCACATAAAGCTGAGTATGGTTCAACGGTTCGATTTTCTTTTGTTGTTATTAACGTTGAAGATATTGATGATTGGCATTATACTGTATATGGTACCGATCTTGTGGTATTCATTTCTCTTTGTCTCTTTACATGCACATTTTATATATATAGGCATCAAATTCAATAATCACAATGATGTTATGGTATCTTGAAGTCCTTTGCGCGTGTATATGAAAGTTTTTCTACATATGAAAAACTTAATTTGACACTGTATATGGCGTAGAGGTGAAAGTTCTAATGGAGGATGTTTCTCTATGTTGCTCTAATTATTAGGTTAAGGGGCCGAATGGGGAACAAATTCAAGAGTTTCATGACAAAACAAGTGAATCATCCGAGTTTGTGGCGCATAATGAAGGCCTCTATCGATTTTGCTTCTCCAATCATTCACCGTACCCGGAATTCATGGATGTTAATGTCCATTCGAGTCTTTTCTATAATCACGTTGAACATGCAAAACATGGTGAGATCTTAACTCGTTACGCTACATTACATGTAAGATGTCCACCACTAGTTAAGGTCGCCTCAAAAGAAATGTTTTATTTTGCAGATCAATTCATACTGATTATGGATCAAATATCGAAGATAGGGGACAAACTAGTTAACATTCAATTTAAACAACATTGGCTTATGGCTGAGGCTGATCGACATGAAATAAGTAAAATCTTTAACTCTTGTACATTAAACAAAATTGATTGAAATGTTCTTGCATGTTAACATTCAGTTCATATGTGTTGATTTGCAGTTAATAAAATAATGACCAAGAGAGCTATGCACAAAGCTCTTGTGGAATCGTTTGCTATGATCGGTGCTAGTGTCTTACAAGTGTACCTTCTCCAACGTTTGTTTGAACGAAAGCTTGGAAAGTCGAGAGTTTAACCCATGATCAATTGCAAAATATTGAACAACCTTTAATTTTGTTCGTGTTATGCTTCACTTGTGAACTTCTATGTAAACTCAAACTTTAATATAGTAATCATCATATATACAAGTAGTTTACAGACATAATCTTAAGCGGCGGTGTGCAACGTTGAAACATGTACGAAAAAGATGAGAATCTGAGTACCATAACCAGAGTGTGATACCGCTAGTGAATTACATCATACCAGATTCTAACCTATTTGCACCAATACAGTACCTAAAACTAGACTCAAACACTATACTTGTGATTCAGGCCTAGTTCTGTTATATATATTAGGTGTATTGCTATAAGAGACAAATAAACCGTAACATGAAAACATAAAAGTGTAGAGAATGATATCGTAAACCTTTTGCGTGTATAGACTCAAAGAACACAAATAAGGAAAATGTTGAGGCCTGTGATGCTCACAGTTTCCTTAAGACAGATTCGTCCTCTCCACGGTGCTTGAGAATCGTGAACGTCTATCTCCCAGGATACAACAACAACGGATAACCTCGTTAGCACAAACGAGTTATCAAGGCGAACCAATATGTGTCTTCCCTCTATTACGAACCAATACAAAATGAATCAACATCGAGATCAACAACAAAAGGAGAGGAATTAGTTATGTGATTTTTGGTGTATTTGAAATGAGAGAATAACTCTCAATTTATAAGGAATAGGAGTATGAGAAAAATGGTCACAATTAATTCATACAATTAATTTCAATAATGTACCATGAATGAAAATAAAACCACAAATTTAATTTTATTTTCAATTCACATTAGTATACATAATGACATTATCAATTGTCATTCAACCATATTGACCACATTTTTCCAACAATCCTCCACATGAATGAAATTGATAAAAGAAAACAAATTTCAATGACTCGATGTTGTAATAGAGTTTTGCAGTTGATATTTGCATAGGATAGGTAGGTGTTACCCTTTGAACCTTCCCTCGTGAAATATACTTAGCCTCCTAGGAGCCAGTAGAACTTGATGTCTTTGAACTGTTTGATGTTTGTGGAGACGACAATACATATTCACACAAATATCTCATTGACACATTTTTGTTCTCATAGTTATGTTCGTTATAGTCATGAACATTAGCCTGGTTCTTCGAAAGCTTTTAAGAATTGCGCCCCACAATTCTCTTTGAAGCGACCCCACTTCTCTCTTACATAGGTGATTCTCTATTAATCATTAAAAGCCATATGATTATCCTCGTATTGTCACTGTTATAGGAATGGACTAGGAAGTTTGCTAACTCCCTTAAATTAATATGGAGTTTATTACTCCCCCACAGTAACCTCAGTTTATACAATTATGTTGTCTTATTGAACCCAGATCTTGGGATCTCCATTCAGCTGGGTTAGGTTTTCCTTCATATAAACTTTTCAAGGGCTTTAGTCCCATTCCTATTCACGACTTGCTAACTAACTCTCACATTTTAGCATTTCACAAGTGGATCCACAGTGTTATTCTATGACTTCACATTGTCAATAGGGATAACTCATGCTGAGAGTAGTTGTCGTATCTGTAACACCCCCAAAATCACAATGTGACAGCGGAAGACTACTTGAGGTATTACTTAGAGGATCACAATCATAAGTCATAGAAAACGACTCTAAAGAGACGTTTTTAATAGAAGATTGTTATCATTTCATAAAAACTCAATGTTTTGGATCACAAGAGAAAATACCACAAGTTTTGAAGTTACACAAAGATAAATCAAAGTATGAGAAATGATAACTTTATTTAAAACACCACTTCCAGCATTCCATTCCATACACTCCGTGCCTTCAAGATTTTCGTAGTTAGCACCTGAGATAAGCATGCTTAAAAAGATCAACAAAAATGTTGAGTGATATTCATAGGTTTAATAAATGGTTGAACACAAGTAAGAGATGATAATTGCTTCGAAGACAATTACCATAGAAAACAGAGATTATTATTATGCACTAAGTTCATGACACTAACTGCATACACCTGATTACTGGTGTAAGTAATAAAATTGCCCCCAGATGAAATTGCCAATTCCATAGATAACCAAATATAGTGCGCCCCGGTTATTTCCAATAACCGAGTCGGGGTCGTTAATTCCCATAGTACTATCCACAATATTCGCGTTCACTCGCAAGTGATTAATGGTTCATGATAAAAGGGACTTTTGGCAGGCAACTTAGGCTATAATAATAATGATCAGGCAAGCATACATTTTAAGAAAAGACTTGTGTTCTAGTTTATAGCATGCATCTCCCTCGCGGGGGTTGAAAAATAAGTAAAAGCGAGGCTATGAACTCACCTTAGCAAAAGTATCCGAGTAGTGAAAAAGTCAAGTAGTAGATGCACGAAGTACCGTCACGCGACCTATAATTAATATAACAATGCTTTAATTACTATCTTTATATTTTGACTCGATAATATTTATATACATCAAAAGTTAAGTTATTTAATGTTGGTGTAACATTCATTTATATTATGGAACATTGGCTCATGGAAGTGCGGATATAGGTATAGGGAGTGATAGGACATAATAAGTCGGGTAAGTTGCAGGAGGACATTCCATGCGTATAGCAACGCTTACGAATTTATAAGGCGTAGTTGAAAAATATATATATTTACATAATAGTAAGTGAAAGAAATAAATATATGTTGCTTATGGAACGTGGTTACTAAATCCTTTAGATTTATATACAAAATTTGTATATTATATTTTAAGAAAATTTGGCATGGTTTCGTTTATATATCATAATATATGGTTTTTGCGAAATATAATCATTATTGTAGAAATGACCTTTGTTTATATATATATATATATATATATATATATATATATATATATATATATATATATATAAAAGTATCGAAATTATTTGTTTCATTTATACCGGTTGTTGTAGTTTAGTTTATAAAAATTTTCATTTCGAAGTAGTTGTTATATATAGAAAAAAATGTAAAGTATGCTTTATTATTTAAGAATGCTTTGTTTATATTTACAAGACAATAAGGTTTTCGTTTTTAAAGTTTTCATACATATTTAGCAAGTTTGGCTTTTATTCGATGGTTTAAGATAGACGTGAGTAGAGTAACAAGGAGGGGGGAGATTTGTTTGGGCTCGGTGTGGGTTGAGTAGGCTGCCAAGGTGATGGGCCTCGACCCAGGCCCATAATTTGACTAAACGGACACGCAAATCACGGGCTGGGCTGCGGCCCAGATCCAACAACTAATGCATCTTCAATGCTGAGTTTTGAAAAGGTTTTGACAAGCCAAGGCCTGCTACCAAGGTACTTATTTTACGCCTTCAATAAGTAAGTAAGGGGGGTTTGTAGCGTTTTACTTATGAAAGAAACGGGGTGTACGGCTTGACAACATACTGAAACACGAGACCTAGACTTAACGACTATACAATGTTACTCGGTTAATGAGGTAAGTAGTCTTTCAAGGGGCGCTTTTGTGGTGACAAAGGAGGTACCAAATACGCAAAGCAACAATGGCATTAGCCGTTTGCTACCACTTGACATAGAGACCATTGCATTCGGGTACTACCCAACTTGGTTTGAGGCTCGACATTGTTCACACCCGTTTAGGCTTAGGGTCATACGAGTCGAATAGAACGAGCAAGACTTACCCTCGCGAGGGGTCTTTCCTAAGCTGACATGAAACGAGAGCAAGACAAGTATTTTAGTTGGGGTTTTGACAAGCTTTTGGTAAGCGGTTACATAGGCTTAGTTTACCCATTATTTTCCCGACCTATGAAGCCTCAGATTAACGAAAGCCAAATAAGCCAAACACAATAAGAAGCTCAAATTTTCTATTCAACTTAAGGTTTAAAAGATGTATTATTGCTAGTGTCTAAATAAGCTATAGTAACACCAAGCACTACACGAGCCAATAAGCCATTTGATTCTAACACCAATTCTTAACCCAAGATCAATCAATTCAATCTCATATTAGTTTCAATAAATCGACAATGGGTAAAAGTTTATAGTCGATTCCTTATAAAATTAAACCACCCATTATATTCAATAACAAGTTTAAACCAAAGTTAACATTACAACAAGAATCAACATAAGACTAAGAGGATAACATAGGAACCTAATGATGTCGTCAAAGACCTTTCTTTGGGGATTCACACAACCTTCACCCAAAAGCCAAATTCGAGCACTCCAACCTTCAATTCAAAATCTTTTTGGTGATGAGAGTGAGTGAGAAGTGTGTGAAAACCCCTGGTCTTCGTGGCCCTTATAAAGGTGTAGATGGGGAAGCTTTTGACCTAGCTTTCGAAGTGGGGATGGGGTATGAGCCCTCTTTGAGTAATATCACCAGGTCTTCACGTGACTCTCCTGGCCTTTGTCTTCAACTGCAACCCATAGGGACAAGAAAACAGTTGGGGGACCTTGCTCTTGTCGATTTGGTTAGGGTTGTCCTTGGAGATGGGGGAAGCAGTTTTGATGGTTTACTACTTTTGGAGGAGCGTTCATGGTGGAGGTAGAGAGAGGGACGAAATTGATGTAGAAGAGCAGGTGCAGGTGTGGGGCATGTTTTCTGAGGAAGACAGAAACAGAAAAAAAAAGATATAAGGGGGGCGTGGGTTTGCACATGGGTTAGGATAAGTTTTATTTATTTTTATTTTTACTTTAATTAGTTAATGCATGTTGTAAATTATTTATTTAGTGTATAGATTTGGTACTCAATGTATTTCGTACCCCGCTGTTTAGTTTGTAAAAGCATAATTCCTAACGGGAAAAATATAATAATTATATTTCCGGACACGTTTTAAATAAACTGTTACGATGATGTAATTTCCGTTTTTATTAATTAGTTTTTATTTTTCAATTTTTCTTTTATTATATTGGTACACGTGCGGACTTGTAAGACAAGAAAGTTTTCTTGTGAGACTGATTTAGTTATCAGTAAATATCAGGCATAGTTAAATAAGACTACTCGGATATGCATAAATTTTTATGCAAGAAATATGAAATGTACATGCTAAAATACTTAACTTAACTCCAATAAGTTTTGATAAACCATCTAGTTCATTAATATGAAGATTAAATAGTGAAATTTTTACAGGTGGCTACAGTACCTACCCCTTAAGAGGATTCCGTCCTCGGAATTTTAGTTTACGGTGGTTGTCGGAGTTGGATTAGCGGACAGGTGTGGGTACTTAACACGCATGGTGTCTTCGCGCTCCCATGTGTACTCCGGTCCTCTCTTGGAGTTCCATCTAGCCTTGACGATAGGGATGCAACTTTGCTTAAGTCGCTTGACTTCCCTATCCATGATTTCAATTGGTTCTTCGATAAAGTTGAGCTTGTCATCGAGCTTAATCTCTTTTAGTGAAACAACAAGAGTTTCATCCGACAAGCATTTCTTCAGATGTGAGACGTGAAAGGTAGGGTGCACTGTGCTAAGTTCTTCCGGGAGTTCGAGCTTGTATGCAACCGGGACAATTCTCTCCAGAACCTTGAAAGGCCCAATGTATCGAGGATGTAGTTTTCCTCGTTTTCCAAATCGAACCTTTCCTTTCCAAGGTGATACTTTCAACATAACTCGATCACCAACTTGAAATCCCATGGGCTTCCTTCTAACATCGGCGTAACTCTTTTGTCGATCTCTAGCAGCTTGAAGTCGTTGATGAATTGCACAATCTTCTCGGTTGTTTCTTGGGCAAGCTCAGGTCCAGTGAGTTGGACATCTCCAACTTCGGCCCAACAAACGAGCGATCGACACTTTCGACCATAAAGTGCCTCGAATGGAGCTGCCTTGATGCTTGTGTGGTAACTATTGTTGTAGGAGAATTCCGCCAACGGCAAGTGTTTATCCCAACCTTTTCCAAAATCGATCACACATGCTCGAAGCATGTCTTCCAAGGTTTGGATAGTCCTTTCGCTTTGGCCATCAGTTTGAGGATGATATGCGGTACTCATATCCAAACGAGTGCCTAAAGCCTTTTGAAGAGATTTCCAGAAGTGTGAAGTAAAACGACTGTCACGATCAGAAATGATGGAAATTGGCACTCCATGACGGGATACAATTTCATTTAGGTATAGTTGAGCAAGGGTTTCCATTTCGTCATCTTCCTTAATGGGTAAGAAATGAGCGGATTTGGTAAGGCGATCGATGATAACCCAAATGGTGTCGTAACCTCTAGCAGTTTTTGGCAGTTTGGTTATGAAATCCATAGTGATTCTCTCCCAGTTCCAAACTGGGAGTTCAGGTTGAGTTAACAATCCGGAGGGCTTTTGACATTCGGCTTTGACTCGAGAACTGGTGAGACATTTCCCGACATACGTTGCAATTTTAGCCTTCATGTTTGGCCACCAATAAAGCTTCTTGAGATCTTGGTACATTTTGTCGGATCCCGGGTGAAAGGAATATTTAGACTTGTGAGACTCATGCATGATGAGTTCCCGTATTCCTCCATAAAGTGGTATCCAACTTCTATCGCCAAAACATAAGGTTCCATCCGATCTTTGCGCGAAGCTGTTCTCGTTTTCCGGCATTCCAAAGATTTTCTTGTTGGGACGGTTTTCAGGTTTGAGAGCTTCAGCTTGGGCTTCAAGGATTTTTGATGGAAGGGGTGACTTAATTTTCATTCCCAAAGATCTTACTCGAAGAGGTTTAGGTCGATCTTTTCGACTAAGAGCATCCGCCACAACATTTGCTTTTCCCGGGTGATAACGAATTTCACAGTCGTAATCACTAAGCAATTCTAGCCATCGGCGTTGTCGCATGTTTAGTTTCTTTTGATCGAGAATGTGTTGGAGACTTTTATGGTCGGTAAACACCGTCCACTTGGTTCCATATAGATAATGTCTCCATATTTTGAGGGCGAAAACCACGGCTCCCAATTCCAAGTCATGAGTAGTGTAGTTCTTTTCGTGAGTTTTGAGTTGTCGCGAAGCATAAGCGATTACCTTGTTCCTTTGCATCAATACCGCACCTAACCCTAGGTGTGATGCATCACAGTAGACCACAAAATCTTTCACTCCATCGGGTAAGGCTAAGATAGGAGCTTCACAAAGCTTTTGTTTCAAGAGTTGAAAGGCTAACTCTTGTTCTTCGCCCCAGTCAAAATTCTTCTTTTTCTGGGTTAACTCCATTAGAGGTTTAGCAATTTTTGAGAATCCTTCGATAAATCTTCGATAATAACCCGCAAGACCCAAAAAATTGGCGTATCTCGGTAGGGGTAGTAGGGGATGACCAATCTTTGACAACTTCGATTTTTGAAGGGTCAACATGAAGACCATTGCTATCTATCACGTGACCAAGGAATTGAAATTTTTGAATCCAGAAGTCGCATTTGGAAAATTTAGCACACAGTTCTTCCTTCTTGAGTAGCTCTAGGATGGCTTTCAAGTGTTTCGCATGCTCTTCCTTGTTGCGGGAGTAAATGAGAATTTCGTCGATGAACACAATCACAAATTTGTCCAAGTAAGGTTTACACACTCGGTTCATTAGGTCCATAAATACCGCCGGTGCATTTGTCAAACCAAATGGCATCACTTGGAACTCATAGTGGCCGTATCGTGTTCGAAAAGCAGTTTTTGGAATATCTTCTTCTCTAACTCTCAGTTGGTGATACCCAGATCTCATATCAACCTTTGAGTAGACGCTTGACCCTTGCAGTTGGTCAAACAAATCATCAATCCTAGGCAATGGATAGCGATTTTTCACCGTTAGTTTGTTCAATTCTCGGTAATCGATACACATACGGAAAGATCCGTCCTTCTTTTTGACAAATAAGACCGGAGCTCCCCAAGGTCTTCTAAGTTTACAAATAAGACCGGAGCTCCCCTCGGTCGAATGAATCCTTTTTCAGACAGTTCTTGTAGTTGATCAAACAATTCTTGTAGTTCAGAGGGTGCCAATCTATAAGGTGCTCGTGCCACGGGTGCCGCTCCCGGCACTAGCTCGATTTGGAATTCTACTTGCCGAGTCGGAGGAAGGCCCGGCAAGTCTTCAGGAAATACTTCGGGAAAGTCCCTAGCCACGGGGACGTCTTTTAGTTGTTTCTCATCCGCTTTCTTCTTCTCCGTTACTTGTGCTAGAAAAATGTGGCATCCTTTTTCTATGTACTTTGCAGTTTTAACGCACGAGATGATATTCAATCGGGTCTTACTACGATTACCCTGAATGATTAGATTTTCGCCATCGAGAGGAATGTGAATGACTTTCTCGTCACAGATGATTCTTGCATGATTCTTGGACAGCCAATCCATGCCAATGACAGCATCGAAGCTACCTAGTTGGATAGGCATAAGGTCTATATCGAACGGGTGATTTGATAAAGATAGGTTGCAACCTCGAAGGATAGTGTTAGTTCCTACTATTTTTCCATCGGCTAACTCTACTTCATAAGTGGTATCTAGGGTAGTTGGTGTGACTTTTAGCAAGGGTGCAAACTTAGAAGACACAAAGCTTTTGTCGGCTCCAGAATTAAATAACACTTTAGCTAAATGATGATTGAGTGAAAACGTACCCGTAACGACATCCGAGTTTTCTTGTGCATCCCCATCTCCTAGCACATCCGCTCTTGCTCTAGCAGGGTTGTTGTTGTTGTTGTTCCCGTACAGTTTCAGGCATCTACTCTTGACATGCCCAGCTTCTCCACATCCAAAGCAAGTTATTCCCATGGGTTGAAGGTTACTTCCGATAGCAGGGCTTCGGCAATCCTTGTGGGTATGACCAACCTTGTTACACTTCCCACACTTAATAGTGCAACGTCCCACATGATGCAGGTTGCATCGAGTGCACAAAGGGTGTGGTCGAGCATAGCCTCTTCTAGTGGCGGGAGTAGCAGCATAAGCCCACACAACTTCTTGCCTATGGTTTTGTTGATTGTGGTGGTTGTTTCGGTTTTGGTGGTATGGGTTGGGATTGTTGTTGCGGTGTTGGTTATGATTGTTGCGGCCTTGATTGTTGTTGTTGCGGTTATTGTTGTGATGGAAAGAGTTGTTATGATGGTAGTTGTTGGAAGTGTTGCCTCGACGGTCATCAAATTTCCTTTTGTTGTCATTACCGCCTTGCATGGGTCCATGTTTCAGGACTTGATCCATGAGTTGGTAGGAAATTGTGATCACTTCTTCCAGTCTTGGGCTTTGATGCAATAACATTGCCCTCAATACTTCGGGGTAATCCCCCTATGAGGTTTCCAGCAACTTGACATTATCAGAAACCATGGATGGGCATAGAGCTTTCAATTCTTGGAAGCGCTTGAAGTAGGTTTTAAGATCACTGCCCTTAGTAGTTAGATGATAGAACTCATCTTCCAGTTTCTTGATCTCGGTCCTTGGGCAGTATTGCTTCATCATCAATTGCTTCAATTCAGTTCAAGTGGTTTTGTAAGCTTCTTCCATACCAATAGGTTGGGCATGAGCTTTCCACCAAGACAAAGCATCTTCTAGTAGAGTACCAGTAGCAAATTTCACCTTGCAATCTTCCGAGCAATTACTTAGGAGAAACACAGTTTTGGATCTTTCGAACCAATGAATAAGGCCAACAGCGCCTTCGGTTCCTTTGAAGAAGGTAGGGTTGCAATTCATAAACTCCTTGTATCCACATTTGCGATTCACAATAGTTTCATTCAGATTGGCTCGATTCGCGGCTTCATTTGTTTGAACTGCCTCAGCAGGACGTGCAGCAAAAGCAACACCAATCTCATTAGTAACCATTCTCTGAATTGCATCAGGGGTCATATCAGTAGTTGGAGTAGAGGTAGATCTCGTTCTTGCCATTTTTCTAAAGACATACACTTAGAATTTAGAATCATTCAACATAAGTGAGAATTATTACAAAAATGATTTCATAATAGTCAAGATCATCACATTATATTAATAGAGTATAATCATCATAAGAAAGAATCACAATATGTTAGAACCACATAAGAGAATATGTATAAATGATCACTTCGATTCATATAAATCGATGCATAAGAAAGATCACCATACATAAGAACATAAGAAGAAAAAAAAAACCATAATGTCATAGGTCCATCATCCATACATAGTGATACGATAACCATACAATGTCACATTAATAGCTTGTTCGATAGTTTAACAAAACATGCGAATACAAAGCCTCTATCAGTGCCACAGGCGGCAGGCTAAAGTACTAGTAGACTAAGTAGGTGAATCTCCGATCTATGGGCTGTCGGGTGTGCCACTCACTCGACGCTGCAAGTCACGAACAAGCTCAGCCAAGTCATCCATCTCCCTATCTCTCGCCTCCAATCTCTGCTCAAGATTCGCAGTACGCGTCTCCATGATCACCATCTGCTTAGATTGTCGCTGTACAACTCCCTCTAGCATCTCAACTCTGTCTAGCAACTCCAATCTCTCCGACTCCATCCTCCGCTCCAGAACCGTCACCGCCTCACTAGCTCGCTCAGACTAAGTACCAATCCTATCAAACACCTCCTCCATCGCGATCCTCCCGACAACGAGGTTCTCGACCTCTTCCTCTATACTCTTAATCCGGACCAATGGAACCTCATCGACGAATAACATATCCTCCTCAAGCTGATCCTCACATCGCACAAGTCGTGCAGCTAACAATGGGACGGTGTGGTGAAGAGGTTCTCCCGTAACAGGAAGAATCTCAGCAGTAGCAAACAAATGATCTCCAAGCTCCATAGCACTCGGTGAACCCTCCTCTGACCTCCATCGACTAATGACTGGCATCAAGAAGGACCAACGTCTAGCGTCAACCCTCCTATGGGGCCCCGGCTCACAGGTACAGGTCACAGCATAATGATATGGGTCGAAATGTGAAGGTGGGAAATGGACTCTCTCCCTAAGGGATATCACAGGCTCAGTATGCATCACCAACGGTGATGATGCACGGAATGGAGACGAAACTGGTACAGTAGTGGTCTGGTAGATGAAGGTGGTAGGTGGTGAGGTCGGTATGGGTGATGAAGTAGGTGAAGCTGGTGGTGGAAAAGCCAAAGATGATGGTATGTTAGTAGGTGAAACAAAAGTGGTGGGTGCCTTCACTCGTTTCCGAGCGGTATGTATGAAGATCGCACCATCCTTATGGTATCGGAATGGCTTACTGAAGGGCGCAGGCTCGTAGGGTTTGAGAACCCTAGCTCGCTTTCGCCTCTGACGGATAGGTAATGATTAGGGGCGAGAAGCAGTGGAGGACACAGAATCAGTGTGTGAAGGTATCTGAGATACAACGTCCGAAGGGGACAGCCACTGTTGTGACTCAAGGTACTGAGCATAGGTAGGGGGACCAAAAACAGGCAAACTGATAAGGTTTTAAAATGTACATTTTTGAGGGGTCGTTTAAGCCCTTATTTGATCACTTTTGTATCCGTTATTACTTAATATCGTTCCTTTTCACTTTTTAGGTCTCTTGAAGGAAAATTGCTGGAATGGCATTTATTTGGACGAAAAGGCGCGGATATACGAAGAAAATGGCCAAAGTCAAGAATCGAGCCACTCAGACTGCTGAAATACAAGGGGACGGCGTCAGGTTCTACAAGTGACGGCGTCAGGTGTTATTTGCGACGCCGTCGCATCACTTTTGTGACGGCTCAGTAGCCAAATTGCTTATTTTCAAGTGACGGTGTCAGGCTTTAAAGAGTAGGTCGTCGCAACTCAGACGGCCTAGATTTGATCCAGACGGCGTCAGAGGTTGAAGAGGACGGCGTCATAAGCATAAGGTGACGCCGTCGCAAGACTAACGTGGCCAAGACGAAACCCTAATGACGGCGACCCGACGGCGTCACAAATCAAAGGGTGACGCCGTCGCGATTGTAATCTTATATATAGAATCCGAATTTTTCAGTTTTAGTGTGTAGTCTTTTGGAGTAAAAACCTAAACCGAACCAAGGCTGTCTTGTACAGTATTTTAGGGTTCCAAACCCTATCTTACATCAAGATAAGTGTTTTACTTCATTAATTCAATTATGTCTTCAATTACTTGTGTGTATGCTTGCATGTTCTCCATGTCCGGCTAATTTATTTATGTGTTTGCTTAGGGAATATGAAACTTGATTATTGAATATTGATTGGTTGTCTCTTATCTTAATTGTTAATGATCTAGTAATGCGATAGGTCATTCGTTGTGTAGTTAATGCTTGATTAATCTTTGTGAACCTTAGACTATAACACCTAGAGTAGTTGTAGGCTAAACCAACCAAAGAGTACCTTAGAGTTAGAGTTTATAATTCCTAGAGATTTTGTAGACGAGACCCTTTGGTAGTTTCAAAGAGTTAGGGACAAACGCATACCCTACGACTTACACACACAACGCGATTAAGAATAAGGACGTGACAATTCAACCATCAATAGGAGATCATTAAGGAGTAATAAAACCTAAGTAAGCACATCTTTAAACTATCATACGAGCACACAATAATTAGACATAGACTACATACACCTTAGATTAGATAAGTAGACGAGTAGAGTAATCGGTAGAAATACCAACCCCCAAATCCAAACCCCGAGATTTGTACCTTTCTAATTTCTAAAAAAAACATAAAAAAGATAAAAAAAAAATAATCTTCCTCAACCCCAACCTTAGCGTAGTAACTTCTCACTAGCATTCCTATTCCCCTAGAGAACGATATCAATACCCGTGGCTTACCCTAATACTACACTACAACGATTAGGTTCAATGCCTAGGGTGTTATAAAACTTTCTCGAAGAAAAGGAAGTTCCTTTGACCCCGAACGACGCGTGTAGCGTTATCAAATTTTTGGCGCCGCTGCCGGGGAATAGAATAGCTAGTTAGTAGTCCACCTCGTTTAGGTTTCTTTGCTTGATTCCTATCAAGTAAATTTTTCTCATTTTTAGCTTTCTCGTAGTCTATCCCCCTTCTTCGTGACCTTTGGTCGTAATCCCATCACTTTTCATCATGGAAGGTGATAACCAACCACCATTCATCAACCCACCACCAAATGACCCGCCAAGAGCCCGTACTCTTGGTGAATACTCGAGACCAAGCCACCTAGGCTATAGGAACAGCATTGAGCTTCCCGACCAAGCCCAAACTACGGCCCTGCGATCCGACACCATCCGGTTGGTGCAAAATGGATGTGCATTCCATGGACTTCGTTCCGAAGATCCTAATCAGCATCTTAAGGATTTCCTTAAAATTGTCGATTCCATCGACCTTGATGCTACTACTCGGGGAGACCACGCATCTGCGTCTCTTCCAATTCTCTCTACGGGACCAAGCTAGTAATTGGCTTGAGCGACTTCCCGTCGGCTCCATCTCAAGTTGGGATGATCTCAGCTCTCGCTTCCTTGCTCAATTTTTCCCACCGGGGAGAACCACTAAACTTAGACGAGACATCTTAACGTTTCAACAACTTCAAGGTGAGTCTCTCTACAAAGCATGGACTCGATTCAAGGACCTACTCCGTAAACTCCCCCATCATGGCATTGATCTTTGGCTTCAAATCCAAATCTTCTATGACCATATCGATTTCATCACTCGACGATCCATTGATCAAGCCGCCGGTGGAAGGCTCAGCGACTTTAATGCAGAGAAATCGTGGGATATTATAGAAGATCTTGCGGATCAAAGCTACGAAGATTGGAATAAATCTCCTGAAACCCCTGTTAACGTCGTTAATGCCATATCAACTCCTCTTGAATCTTCCGACATCACCGAGGAGCAAATGAGTGCTATTGAGAGAAGGATTGATTATCTTATGAAAAGGCATAAAAGAGCTCCCGTACAAATCCCTCGAGAAGCAGTCAATTCTGCCAATTCCACCAACCACCCACCTTTTTCGGAATCCCCAAGTCATGAGCAAAACCCCAATTCTGAAAGGCACTTCCGTTCTACTTCCCCAATACCACTCTCACCAAGCTTTAAGGAACAAATGAGGGAGTACATGGCAGCTCATACGGAGAGATTAGCCAAATTTGAAGAGGAGGTCTATAGGCAGATAGAGGAAATGCAAGCAAAAATGACGAAAATGATGAACCTAGTAAAAGAATATACCAAAACAAAAGCTCCCGAAAAGGTACTAGTAAGAAGCAACGATTGTCCTCCCACTTCGTTTGTTAACGCCATTTCCATTATGCCTGAGGATGGAAAGGTTGAGGTAAGGAAAACTGAGGAAATCAAGAGGGAGGAGTCTGAACCCAATGATGAGCCCGAGACCATTGAGTACTACCTTAAGCACGAAATTAACAGAAAAACCATTGCAAACCAAGTAAACAACTTTAGGTACAATGAGGTTCTTAGGGAAGCCCTTGAAGGAAAAATAACAGAAGAAGAGTATGACGCCCTGCCTATGGGACCTCTGTATGAGTTGGTTCTAAAAAAACCATTAACAAAAAAACAAGACACCACAGGGAACTTCGTGATACCATGTAGCATAGGTGATATTGATAATATAAATGCCTTAGCTGATCAGGGGTCTGATGTGAACATAATGCCATTATCAATCTATAATAAGTTGACTAGGGAGAAGCTAGCCAAGACCGATCTTAGACTTTCCTTAGCTAATCACACCTATGTCTACCCCATAGGAATCGCGGTGGATATTTTAATAGAGGTGGCTAATATCGTTTATCCGGTGGATTTCGTGATCATAGATGTTGAGGAAGATAGAAACATGCCACTCATTCTTAGGACACCATTTCTGGCCACCGCCAAGGCAACCATCAAATGCGGGGAGGGCATCATGATTCTTAAAAGCGGAAAAGGGTACGCTAGGATACCCATCATTCCAAGATATCCTCTTAAGATCATGGAGAGGATTACAGGTGAAAGTCCACAAGTCCCTAGCAATATAATTAAGAAGAAAATGAATGATTGGGAAAAAGGGCTTAGAGATTTTATGGTTCAAGGATTGCATGCAACATTATGGAAGCCCGATAAGAAGTTAGGAAATAATCCCACTTCGAAACCTAAGGCACAAAAGAACCCTAAGGAATTTCTAAAGGGAGAAAAAGTACTTCTGTACAAATCACAGATAAGGGCATTACAAGGTAGAAACAAGCCAAGATGGTTTGGGCCTTTTACAGTGAAGGAAACCAATCTAAAGGATAAAACCGTCACCATAATAGACGACGTTGGCAAGGAATCCACGGTAAGCATAAAACGTCTACGCCCTTTCGACGAAGGGAAAGCGAAGGAAGAAGGTGACGGTAATGAAGTCACGTAAGGGCACGACTACGAGTCTAGCTACAAGACTCATAAATAAAGAAAAGCGCTTCGTGGGAGGCAACCCATGCTTAATTGTTTGCTTGTTAGTGTCATATATCTTTTATTGATTGCTTATTCTCATGTTTAAATTTGTAAAAATGCTTTATTTTGTTTTTAACCTCGTCTTAATTGCATATAAAGGTATTTTACAGAAAGGATAAGTGTAGGGAGGATTACACACGTTTTCAAAAGAAACGTGAACATGAGAATTGCAATTAATTAAAAGATATATATGTGTGTTTGTTCGAGTCAAATGCTTGTATCGAGTCATAATGGATGTTTTGCAGAAATTTTTCTAGATTCTAAAGATGTAAATCTTCCAGAATTTTTTCCAGAAAATCGCAGACCAGTTTTTGTCAGGATAACCTGACGGCGTCAGGATCGCAACCTGACGGCGTCAGGAAGGAGTAAAAACAACAGATTACGCTTTTCTCGTTTTCTGAGCTACTTATAATTTTCCAGAAATTCGGTAAACATCCATTCCACAAGCATTATATCCTAGTTTAGTAGAGTCTTATATATATTATTACCGCCAATTTTATGCGAAGGTTTCGTTTGTTTTCTTCAAGTGTGCAGGTTTTATTTATCAAGAAGAAAAAACATAGGATTGGAAGGAGCTTTTCACGCATACATTCTTCTTGGAAAGGATTTAACCACTACTTCACACACGGATCCTACCGAGCTAATCAGGGGAGTATTAGTTTCTTTCGTTTTTAATTACCTTCTATTATCATAACTTTGATACTTTCGGGGAACATTGGGGACAATGTTCAGTTTAAGTGTAGGGAGGGAAAATAAAACGGGAACTTTGAAACTATGCTTATCCTTGACTATTTGCTTTGTCCAACTGTATTTGTGTAATAAACCATGAGAAAATATCGGTTAGGGTAATTTTGGTACCAAATTTAAAATTTTTCATGACATATAGGAGTGGGCCATTAGTCTTAACAAAAGCGTCTCACGGATAGGAAGTTGCATGACTAGCACAAAAACCCTTTACCACTTAAATTCCACCCAAAATGTGAGGATCGCCCTTAGATTAGTAGGAATTAAAGCATTCATCTTTAATGCTTAGAAGTGTGAACCGGTAGTATAATAGATTCTAGAACTTGTTTTGTGATGCATCCCGAGATCGCTAGTAAGACTACACTTGTGTAGTTAGGAATAACTAAATGATAAGAGGCATTAGGATAACCCTTGTTTGATACCCGTAATATAATTACTTCTTCCACATCGGTTGAGTAATTCCCCCACACCTTTGCGTTGTACTCATCTTTAGTACACGATACCCCTAGTTAACCCCTCAGAGCCTATCCTTTTTGCGGTTCTCGTGATGTTTCGGTTTTTCTGGAATATCAATAAAGAGCATTGTTTACACCCCACCCCCAAATGTACACCCAAATCGCCTTAGCCTACCTTGTATGCACTCACTTTTAGTGCATTATTGTTATCACCCTAAAAACCCTTAGTTCAATTATCTAGTTGCTTGCATGAGTTACTAAGTCGAGTCATATCCTTTGTACACAGTTTTGGGACGATTGGGACTCATGGGAAAAGTTAAAGTTTATGAAATGATTGAAAGGGAACGTTAATTCAAAATTCCCTTATTTGCGTAATAATGTACTCCAAGTGTTTTGATCTTTTCAATTCGGGTCAAATTAGTGTTAGAGTAATAAAAACTCAACTGTAGGGATGTGCCTATAAATCCCTATCATTTTGATGTTACAGTAGAGGATGGTAGAGTAAAAGTGTATGAAAAAAAAAAAAAAAAAAGGGCTACCATCCTACATCTATTCTTTAAATTTATGTTTGTTTGTTTCAGTTATCTAGAGTTTAGAGTGTCGAGTCTTGGCTTAGCAACGCCATTCTTCGTATGCTTGTAACATAAAGATTTTTGACTTGCCACCACTAAATAGCCTATCTCACCAAACCCTTTGTTTCCCTACCGTAAGCCTAACATTACAACCCTTTAAAGACCTCTTTGATAGTATTTCCTAGGTGCTTACGCCAAAGCGATGGAGGTTTGATCTATTCTCAAGCCTATGGTAATCTATGTACTAGGACCGGTTAATGAGTGTTTATCTTCCATTTCCAACTTGTTATATTTCATATACACCCGAGAGATGTGAGTACCCAAACACCCCATGTGAGGTGCTAGTATGTAATTTCCGTGCTTGTTATGACTTTTGCGGGGCTTATATGTGTTGTGGACTGTTTTAAACCAATGCTTCATGACCCCTAACTTATAAATTATTTGGCTAAAAGCACATTTGCTTGAGGACAAGCAAATACCAAGTGTAGGGATATTTGATAAGGTTTTAAAATGTACCTTTTTGAGGGGTCGTTTAAGCCCTTATTTGATCACTTTTGTATCCGTTATTACTTAATATCGTTCCTTTTCACTTTTTAGGTCTCTTGAAGGCAAATTGCTGGAATGGCATTTATTTGGACGAAAAGGCGCGGATATACGAAGAAAATGGCCAAAGTCAAGAATCGAGCCACTCAGACTGCTGAAATACAAGGGGACGGCGTCAAGTTCTACAAGTGACGGCGTTAGGTGTTATTTGCGACGCCGTCGCATCACTTTTGTGATGGCTCAGTAGCCAAATTGCTTATTTTCAAGTGACGGTGTCAGGCTTTAAAAGAGTAGGTCGTCGCAACTCAGACGGCCTAGATTTGATCCAGACGGCGTCAGAGGTTGAAGAGGACGGCGTCACAAGCATAAGGTGACGCCGTCGCAAGACTAACGTGGCCAAGATGAAACCCTAATGACGGCGACCCGACGGCGTCACAAATCAAAGGGTGACGCCGTCGCGATTGTAATCTTATATATAGAATCCGAAATTTTCAGTTTTAGTGTGTAGTCTTTTGGAGTAAAAACCTAAACCGAACCAAGGCTGTCTTGTACAGTATTTTAGGGTTCCAAACCCTATCTTACATCAAGATAAGTGTTTTACTTCATTAATTCAATTATGTCTTCAATTACTTGTATGTATGCTTGCATGTTCTCCATGTCCGGCTAATTTATTTATGTGTTTGCTTAGGGAATATGAAACTTGATTATTGAATATTGATTGGTTGTCTCTTATCTTAATTGTTAATGATCTAGTAATGCGATAGGTCATTCGTTGTATAGTTAATGCTTGATTAATCTTTGTGAACCTTAGACTATAACACCTAGAGTAGTTGTAGGCTAAACCAACCAAAGAGTACCTTAGAGTTAGAGTTTATAATTCCTAGAGATTTTGTAGACGAGACCCTTTGGTAGTTTCAAAGAGTTAGGGACAAACGCATACCCTACGACTTTAGACACACAACGCGATTAAGAATAAGGACGTGACAATTCAACCATCAATAGGAGATAAATAAGGAGTAATAAAACCTAAGTAAGCACATATTTAAACTATCATACGAGCACACAATAATTAGACATAGACTACATACACCTTAGATTAGATAAGTAGACGAGTAGAGTAATCGGTAGAAATACCAACCCCCAAATCCAAACCCCGAGATTCGTACCTTTCTAATTTCTAAAAAAAACATAAAAAAGATTAAAAAAAATAATCTTCCTCAACCCCAACCTTAGCGTAGTAACTTCTCACTAGCATTCCTATTCCCCTAGAGAACGATATCAATACCCGTGGCTTACCCTAATACTACACTACAACGATTAGGTTCACTGCCTAGGGTGTTATAAAACTTTCTCGAAGAAAAGGAAGTTCCTTTGACCCCAAACGACGCGTGTAGCGTTGTCACAAACGCTCAAGTATGACCAAGGTAGGTTGAGTAGCAGCGACCTCACCCTCCTCAAAGGGCTCAGTCTCTCCAGATGTCATAGCAGGGGACCCAGGTGCAAGAACAGCCGGTGCCACGGGCACAGTAGCAGAGGACATGGCGTCCTCGATCTCGGTGTCAGAGGTCAGATCAATGGGGTGTGAAGCAGAAGACATGGTACTGTAACAACCCAATAGAAAATATGCATTTATAAGTATAAATAATGCCATGCAGTAAATAAGATTTAGTTAGTCGCGCATAATCTGCCACGTAAATCTAAATGCCTAACTAAATGAAAGTTAACATTATAAATTTTTATCATGCAAAGTTTTACTAGTCATGTATTATCCGCCAAGCGAATCTCATACATGTTATCGGTACGAAGTAGGCGCGGAGGACGTGCAGTGGTGGTGTAAAACGGTCCATTTGAAAACGTGGTTATAGTCCAATTTGTTTTGAAAATAAAAGTTGGTTCTTTATAACCTGGCTCTGATGCCAATCTGTAACACCCTCAAAATCACAATGTGACAGCGGAAGACTACTTGGGGTATTACTTAGAGGATCACAGTCATAAGTCATAGAAAACGACTCTAAAGAGACGTTTTTAATAGAAGATTGTTATCATTTCATAAAAACTCAATGTTTTGGATCACAAGAGAAAATACCACAAGTTTTGAAGTTACACAAAGATAAATCAAAGTTTGAGAAATGATAACTTTATTTAAAACACCACTTCCAGCATTCCATTCCGTACACTCCGTGCCGTCAAGATTTTCCTAGTTAGTACCTGAGATAAGCATGATTAAAAAGATCAACAAAAATGTTGAGTGATATTCATAGGTTTAATAAATGGTTGAACATAAGTAAGAGATGATAATTGCTTCGAAGACAATTACCATAGAAAACAGAGATTATTATTAAGCACTAAGCTCATGACACCAAACTAACTGCATATACCTAATTACTTGTGTAAGTAATAAAATTGCCCCCATATGAAATTGCCAATTCCATAGATAACCAAATATAGTGCGCCCCGGTTATTTCCGATAACCGAGTCGGGGTCGTTAATTCCCATAGTACTATCCACAATATTTGCGTTCACTCGCAAGTGATTAATGGTTCATGATAAAAGGGACTTTTGGCAGGCAACTTAGGCTATAATAATAATGATCAGGCAAGCATACATTTTAAGAAAAGACATGTGTTCTAGTTCATAGCATGCATCTCCCTCGCAGGGGTTGAAAAATAAGTAAAAGCGAGGCTATGAACTCACCTTAGCAAAAATATCCGAGTAGTGAAAAAGTCAAGTAGTAGATGTACGAAGTACCGTCACGCGACCTATAATTAATATAACAATGCTATAATTACTATCTTTATATTTTGACTCGATAATATTTATATACATCAAAAGTTAAGTTATTTAATGTTTATGTAACATTCATTTATATTATGGAACATTGGCTCATGGAAGTGCGGATATAGGTATAGGGAGTGATAGGACATAATAAGTCGGGTAAGTTGCAGGAGGACATTCCATGCGTATAGCAACGCTTACGAATTTATAAGGCGTAGTTGGAAAATATATATATATTTACATAATAGTAAGTGAAAGAAATAAATATATGTTGCTTATGGAACGTGGTTACTAAATCCTTTAGATTTATATACAAAATTTATATATTTTATTTTAATAAAATTTGGCATGGTTTCGTTTATATATCATAATATATGGTTTTTGCGAAATATAATCATTATTGTAGAAATGACCTTTGTTTATATAAGTATATATATATTTACATATATATAAGGGATAATTGTTTCTAAATGTATAAAAGTTACCACTTTTTGCAAAGTTGTGTATCAATCTATTAATACTCCTAAACAATGCAAACAATTTACTAATCCTACTATTATATACATAATTTAACATTTGTTAAGATATATTTACATAAATCGTCCTTGTGGCAAGGAACAAATTGCAATGACAGTCCTTAAGTTTATTTACAAATTCGTCCATGTGGTTAGGCCGGTCAACGCCACGTGTCACCACATAAGTGGTGCCACGTGTCATCGGGTCGGGTTAATAACCGGGTCGGGTTGCCACGTGGACCAATGAGATGGTGCCACGTGGCATTGGTATAATATACAAATTTTTGGCTCGCCTGGGATCGAACCTGGGATGTTTGCGTGGGAAGCGAACCTATGCCCAGTTGTGCTAAGCATAGTTTCATTAATTACACTCAAAATCAAATACATAACCATTCCTTATTATTTGGCCCAATTCAATAATAACAAAAAGTTTAATTTAGGTTTTGGCCTATCAATTTAAAGAGTTTTATGGACTGTCAAAAAATAAATAAAATTACCCCTGGACTCGTTTTTTCGTGCTCTTTCCAATGGTATGCTCGGGGAATTTTTTCGATTTCAAACGAACCTCGAAAAATGCAAAAACAAAGAAAAAACGATGATTTTCTCATTTTTCGAGGTTCGTTTGAATTCGAAAAAATTCTCCGAGCATACCATTGGAAAGAGCACGAAAAAAGGAGTCTGACGGTATATTTATTTATTTTTTGATAGTCCATATAACCCCTTAAATTGATAGGCCAAAACCTAAATTGAACATTTTGTTATTATTGAATTGGGCCAAATAATAAGGAAGGGTTATGTATTTGATTTTGAGTATTATTAATGAAACTATGCTTAGCACAACTGGGCATAGGTTCGCTTCCCACACAAACATCCCAGGTTCGATCCCAGGCGAGCCAAAAATTGTTATATTATACCAATGCCGACCCGGTTATTAACCCGACCCGTGGCAACCCGACCCGGTTATTAACCCGACCCGATGACACGTGGCACCACTCATGTGGTGACACGTGGCGTTGACCGACCGTTGACCGGCCTAACCACAGGGACGAATTTGTAAATAAATTTAAGGATTGTCATTGCAATTTGTTCCTTGCCACAAGGACGATTTATGTAAATATCTCTTAACAAATGTTAAATTATGTATATAATAGTAGGATTAGTAAATTGTTTGGATTGTTTAGGAGGTTTAATACATTGATACACAAATTAGCAAAAAGTGGTAACTTCAATACATTTAGAAACAATTATCCCCATATATAAGTATCGAAATTATTTGTTTCATTTATACCGGTTGTTGTACTTTAGTTTATAAAAAATTTCGTTTCGAAGTAGTTGTTATATATAAAAAAAATGTAAAGTATGCTTTATTATTTAAGAATGCTTTGTTTATATTTACAAGACAATAAGGGGTTGTTTTTAAAGTTTTCATACATATTTAGCAAGTTTGGCTTTTATTCGATGGTTTAAGATAGACGTGAGTAGAGTAACAAGGAGGGGGAGATTTGTTTGGGCTCGGTGTGGGTTGAGTAGGCTGCCAAGGTGATGGGCCTCGACCCAGGCCCTTAATTTGACTAAACTGACACGCAAATCGCGGGCTGGGCTGCGGCCCAGATCCAACAACTAGTGCATCTTCAATGCTGAGTTTTGAAAAGGTTTTGACAAGCCAAGGCCTGCTACCAAGGTACTTATTTTACGCCTTCAATAAGTAAGTAAGGGGGGTTTGTAGCGTTTTACTTATGAAAGAAACGGGGTGTACGGCTTGACAACATACTGAAACACGAGACCTAGACTTAACGACTATACAATGTTACTCGGTTAATGAGGTAAGTAGTCTTTCGAGGGGCGCTTTTGTGGTGACAAAGGAGGTACCAAATACGCAAGGAAACAATGGCATTAGCCGTTTGCTACCACTTGACATAGAGACCATTGCATTCGGGTACTACCCAACTTGGTTTGAGGCTCGACATTGGTCACACCCGTTTAGGCCTAGGGTCGTACGAGTCGAATAGAACGAGCAAGACTTACCCTCGCGAGGGGTCTTTCCTAAGCTGACATGAAACGAGAGCAAGACAAGTATTTTGGTTGGGGTTTTGACAAGCTTTTGGTAAGCGGTTACATAGGCTTAGTTTACCCATTATTTTCCCGACCTATGAAGCCTCAGATTAACGAAAGCCAAATAAGCCAAACACAATAAGCAGCTCAATTTTTCTATTCAACTTAAGGTTTAAAAGATGTATTATTGCTAGTGTCTAAATAAGCTATAGTAACACCAAGCACTACACGAGCCAATAAGCCATTTGATTCTAACACCAATTCTTAACCCAAGATCAATCAATTCAATCTCATATTACTTTCAATAAATCGATAATGGGTAAAAGTTTATAGTAGATTCCTTATAAAATTAAACCACCCATTATATTCAATAACAATTTTAAACCAAAGTTAACATTACAACAAGAATCAACATAAGACTAAGAGGATAACATGGGAACCTTATGATGCCGTCGAAGACCTTTCTTTGGGGATTCACACAACCTTCACCCAAAAGCCAAATTCGAGCACTCCAACCTTCAATTCGAAATCTTTTTGGTGATGAGAGCGAGTGAGAAGTGTGTGAAAACCCGTGGTCTTCGTGGCCCTTATAAAGGTGTAGATGGGGAAGCTTTTGACCTAGCTTTCGAAGTGGGGATGGGGTATGAGCCCTCCTTGAGTAATATCACCAGGTCTTCACTTGACTCTCCTGGCCTTTGTCTTCAACTGCAACCCATAGGGACAAGAAAACAGTTGGGGGACCTTGCTCTTGTCAATTTGTTTTCCATGGGAAAAGCCAAGGATGGGTTCAGTATTTGGTTAGGGTTGTCCTTGGAGATGGGGGAAGTAGTTTGGTGGGTTTACTACTCTTGGAGGAGCGTTCATGGTGGAGGTAGAGAAAGGGACAAAATTGATGGAGAAGAGCAGGTGCATGTGTGGGGCGTGTTTTCTGAGGAAGACAGAAACAGGAAAAAAAAGATATAAGGGGGGCGTGGGTTTGCACATGGGTTAGGATAAGTTTTATTTATTTTTATTTTTACTTTAATTAGTTAATGCATGTTGTAAATTATTTATTTAGTGTATAGATTTGGTTCTCAATGTATTTCGTACCCCGCTGTTTAGTTTGTAAAAGCATAATTCCTAACGGGAAAAATATAATAATTATATTTTCGGACACGTTTTAAATAAACTGTTACGATGATGTAATTTCCGTTTTTATTAATTAGTTTTTATTTTTCATGTTTTCTTTTATTATATTGGTACGCGTGCGGACTCGTAAGACAAGAAAGTTTTCTTGGAGACTGATTTAGTTATCAGTAAATATCAGGCATAGTTAAATAAGACTACTCGGATATGCATAAATTTTTATGCAAGAAAAATGAAATGTACATGCTAAAATACTTAACTTAGCTCCAATAAGTTTTGATAAACAATCTAGTTCATTAATATGAAGATTAAATAGTGAAAATTTTACAGGTGGCTACAGTATCGACATAATATGTCTGTGCAAATTCAAGTTTTGTTCAACTCTTTAAATATATCATGCTACAAGAAATTCTTGATTATTAAGAACTTCACCTTTGTTGGTGTCCTTTTGAACTCTAGCTAGGCCCGAATCCTCCACATGGAATTTATCTCAAGAATTTTGTAGAAATGTTCTCTCTTCCAATGTATTAAATCTTGTTTATAAGATTTTTCTCACATGGATATGACATCATGATCATTAGTAATTTGTCACTTCACAAGTTTCATACTAGTGTATGCATACTTTTTGAATGTCTTATGTTAATTATTTGCATATTATAATTTAACAGATTCCAAATCTAGCATGTTATAGACCAAGGAATCAAGCGTATGACAGAAGATGCATCATTCTGATTACTCATAGCTTCATCTGCTAACATTCTTCTTTTAAACAAATCACCACGTTAAACCACATATGTTTTAGGAGGATCCTATAAGTTATACAAGTCCTACACTTATAACATGTCATTCCAATTCACTCGTGATTATATATATAATCACATTTAATCTCTTATCATTATATGATTATCACAATTTATTATGTGATTATAATCACATAAAATCAATGTGTAATCATTTTACACAATCAAAATATGTCCAACTTAGCAAATGGACTATAGCTCACATTTGATGACAATCACACCGTTCAAGTTAGTTACGTAAACCAACGTAATTCATAGTCATCTATATGTGTGTTCTTTTTTGACATTTCACAATGTCCTACACAGTTATATTCAACACATAGTCATTTCTTACATAATGACAAACCGTTCGATTATTAGCAATATGATATGTAACAAGTCATAGGCATTGTTCATCTTTCTAGAATAACAAGTATTTTGATTATTTGCAATAACATCAAAATAAAATATTTGCAACATCCAAATTTCCCAATACTCGGTACAAAACCGAGCGACTTGTTTATCATTGCTCATAAAGAGCCTTTTTTCGATCTTAAATCAAGACATATGAATGAATATTCATCACTCAAATATGATTATTGACACAAATGTCAAGCTAATAAATTATTGTGATAGGGTCAACCACATGTATCACCTATACCATGGCATTTTAGCCATTCACAATGTCAGCATCAAAGGTTTTCGATAATTTCGTCATCATTTTCTTGATACTAAATACACCACGACAGGGTCTTAATCAAGCAATGCATGAAATTATTTTTCAATATCAACATTGTCTTTAGACACATCCACTTTTCATTGATGGTCAAACACTACAACACAACTCTTTTTTTTTCCTTCAAAAAAAAGTATATGGATTGAAAAAAATAATAATAATTGCAATAAAACAACAATCTTTTTTTTTTCAAGCTTAATTTTTTCCCCACACATAAAGTTTAGTGTCTTATTTACGCACTTAAAATTGGGCTCAAACTCGTTCATTGGCTATGCGAAAAATGCATTTTTTTTTCACGAATACATAGTTGTAACACCAAGTACTTTGGATTCCAAATAACACCAAAGAATTTGCATTCAGCAAGAATTAGTTAAATCTCAACATTTAGTCATGAAACCAATACTAGTTACAAAAACCATTATCATTACGAGATTTCAGCCAGCATGCTTTGACCACTCTATTATTCTATCATAATGTAATAATCTCGAATTTCCACTACAACAAATATCATAAACATTTTGTTGTCTATCTTTATTCGATGCATAATCTTAGAAGATTACTAGTGCGTTACTACTGCTCAAAAAATCATACCATCATAACCACATTAGCCTATACTTGATTCACATGAAGGTAAAAAAATAGTTACTAACTGATGACGTATAGTCTACATTCGGGTCACGAACCCGACCAATGACCGCTACTAGCGAGCCCAGCACGACTGGGCTAACCCGATAACGGTTTGGGCTCACGAAGGCCCAAACCCAAAGTTATTTATGGTATACGATATCGGATATCTCTTATTTTTGGAGATAAACGTTTAACAGCCGACTTAGGCGGGATACGCCGAAGCTTAAGGAACACGAAATCAATTAGGGTTTCGTGTGTATATAAAGGGTATCCGAGCCCTCATGAAAGGTACGATCTAAAACCCTAACTCTCCATTAACCGTAAAACTGATTACTTACTCTCACGCCGGAGGATAATCGTGGGAGACAATCCCACGATAAGCCTAACGGTGTTTTCTGTTTACTTAGTGCGCATGTCTCAAGCATTAAGATCCAATTGGTACGAGAACCGGAGTCCAAACAAGGAACGCCCAACTTTTGTATCAACAAGTGGCGCCATCCGTGGGACCATACACTAAGAATGACAAAGCATGGAAACGTAAGCCAGCGATCACACGGCAATTTACATGGGAAGAACAAAGAAAGCATATCAGCCTCTAAGCAGATCGCTGGAACAACCAGCGTGACCAAGAACCAGGGGTCAGGCTCAGATTTGGTCTTCCCAATGGTGGAACCACACTCGGGGACAACCCAGACCACCACTGGCGTAGAAGGTCCACTGCGCACTCCTTTTACCACTCCACTCCAATCGGTGCTAGAGACGGACCTCACAAAAGCACCAGACACACCTGACAGAAACAAAGGTCCAGTGGTAGAAACATACACCCTTGCTCTAGAAGGAGTTGCGCCGGAACTAGCGCCAAGTGATTTCGTGTCTCAAAACTACGAAACCTTGGCTGCTCTCATGCAAGAGGAAGCTAAAAAGAGGTCTAGTCGGAGTTTGCATGCCCGACTCGATTTCGGCCCGGAATATGAGATATCCCTACCGCGTCATCAGAAGGAAAAGCGCGGAAGGGATAACCGCCAACCCCCAGTATTTACCAGGATTGGGAGGAGAGTTTAGAAGGATGAAGCAGCGGACATGCAGTACCTTGGGGAACACGAGGAAGATGGACGCCGTACCAATGTCCACGCTAGGCTTGGTAGCCGCAGGGTCCATGACAGACTGGGACAACGGTACTCTCCAAGTGAAAGCCCAAGTGAAGGCCCTTCAAGTGAGAACCCTGAGGACAGTCGGCGCAAGCGCCGAAAGAGGGAAAACTCGTCCTCTAGTAACTCCTCGGACAACGAGGACAGCGAAACTGGGCACTGGAAGTCCAGGAGGAAATATCGCGACCAAGAGGAGGAGGACATATCCCTCCCGTGGCGCCGCCAAAAATTAGATTCGTTCACTCGGCGCATCAGCGATTTCTCAGAAAATAAAAGGAGGCGCATGCCCGCCAATGTGAAAACCTATAATGGAACAGGTGATCCGGACGATCACCTAAAATTTTTTGAATCAGCCGCTACCATCGAAAATTGGCCACAACCTGTGTGGTGCCACATGTTCAATTCCACACTAGTGGGAAACGCGCGAAACAGGTTCAGTAAGCTTCCACGCAGAAGCATTGATGGCTTTGAAGAGTTGCGGAAGGTGTTTTGCCTGAACTTCACTCAAAGGAAAAAGTGCACTAAAAACCCTGTCGAACTCGCCAGGGGGAATCCACAAGCACTTATGTGGAGCGCTTCAAAGATGAGTGCATACAAGTTAAGGCATGCCCCGAAGTACTAAAGATCTCAGGGTTCATGAACGAGATCAATAACCCAGAACTCATCAAAAGGCTGAATGATAGAATCCCCCACACATTTGATGAACTTATGAAGCGCACAAGGTCCTTCATTCAAGGAGAATCCGCCGCGGCAGATAGCAAGAAAGGTTACTCCAACTATAGGTCACAGGAACAACAAGAACTATCGCGGCCAAGGGAGTGGACGGGATAACGACAAGTATACCCTGCTCACAAAGACCCCAAAGGAGATATTCGCAACGGAAGGCGCAAACTTCCCAAGACCCCCACCAATGCGCACCCCAGAGGATCGACGCGTGGGGAGTGGATATTGTGACTATCATGGGCAGAAGGGTCACACCACCAATGAATGTGTCCAACTGCGCCAGTTAATTGATAAACTAGTAAAAAGAAGGCAGATTGGACCATCTGGTTAAAAACATCAAGGAAGGGAAGGATAAGCAAAAGACTGGGAATAAGAAAGAAACACCTAAGGATAAGGCCGATACCATATACATGATACAATCATGGCAGCGGATGACTAGGCAGAAGATCAGCCATAAATTCTCCCGTGGAAGCGAAATATCTTTCCCCACCTTGGCGGCGGACAACGCAGTGATGGAACCGCTTACCATTGAGATCAATGCAGGGGGTCACGATATCCACCGCATGTATGTTGATGGAGGAGCGTCCACGGATATTATGTATGAACATTGTTTCAAGCGACTGCGACCCGAGATACGCAGCCAACTAGGCCCGGACACAACGGCATTGACTGGTTTCACAGGTGAAAAAATATGGCCCATGGGGCAAATACGCCTACTAGTCAATGTCGGAAATAAGGAGCATTCGACGACAACCTGGATGACCTTTATGGTAATCAAATCCCCTTCGCCATACAATGGCATTATTGGAAGACCAGGGATATCAGCCATACGCGCAGTACCGTCTACAGCACATGGGATGCTCAAGTTCCCAGTGGAAGGAGGTATTGTTACCCTCTACAGTGCCATTGTACCACCTAGAGAATGTAACACGATTACATGTGAGACGGCAGACAGTTCAGAGCAACGCACACCTAAAGTACCAAACCTGAAGATTGCAATTCATCCTGAGTACCCAGATCAAGAAGTATCGATTGGGGGATCGATGTCTGATAGAGGCAGGGCAGCCGTGTGCGCACTCTTGCAAAGGAATCTGGATATCTTTGCATGGGAACCAAAGCACATGACCGGTGTACCACGCTCGATAACAGAACACAAGTTGAGAATCCGAAAAGGATACTCTCCAGTACGTCAAAAGAAGCGCGGCTAGGCTCCGGAGCGCGCACAAGCAATTCTGGCAGAAGTACACAAACTTGTGGACGCAGGTATCATGCGAGAGGTATATGATAAGGTTTTAAAAGGTACCATTTTGAGGGGTCGTTTTAGCCCTTATTTGATCACTTTTGTATCCGTTATTGCTTAATATCGTTCCTTTTCACTTTTTAGGTCTCTTGAAGGCAAAATGCTGGAATGACACTTATTTGGACGAAAAGGCGTGAATATACGAAGAAAATTGCCAAATTCAGAATCGAGACACTCAAAGCTACTGAAAACAGAAGGCGACGGCGTCACTGCTTAACTGCGACGCCGTCGGAGGATTTTGCGACGGCTCAGAAGTGAAATTGCATGTTTTCGAGGGACGGCGTCAGGTTATGGAAGAGTAGGCCGTCGCAACTCAGACGGCCTAGATGCAACCCAGACGACGTCAGAAGCTGAAGAGGACGGCGTCACAGGCATAAGGTGACGCCGTCGCAAGGTTAATGTGGCCAAGACGAAACCCTAATGACGGCGACACGACGGCGTCACAAAACATAAGGTGACGCCGTCGCATATGTAATATTATATATAGAATCCGAATTTTTCAGTATTAGAGAGTAGTTTTTTGGAGTAAAACCTAAAACCGAACCAAGGCTGTCTTGTACAGTATTTTAGGGTTCCAAACCCTATTTTACATCAAGATAAGTGTTTACTTCATCAATTCAATTATGTCTTTGATTATTTGTGTGTATGTTTGCATGTTCTCCATGTCCGGCTAATTTACTTGTGTGTTTGCTTAGGAAATATGAAACTTAATTATTGAATATTGATTGGTTGTTTCTTATCTTAGTTGATTAATGATCTAGTAATGCGATGGGTCATTCGTTGTGTACTTAATGCTTGATTCATCTTTGTGAACCTTTGAATATAATTACCTGAGTAGTTGTAGGCTAAACCATCCAAAGAGTGCCTTAGAGTAAGAGTTTATTATCCCCAATGGGTTTTGTAGACGAGACCCTTTGGTAAGTTCAAAGAGTTAGGGAGAAACGCATACCC
Organism: Chrysanthemum seticuspe; assembly: GCA_019973895.1. Taxonomy (NCBI): domain Eukaryota; kingdom Viridiplantae; phylum Streptophyta; class Magnoliopsida; order Asterales; family Asteraceae; genus Chrysanthemum; species Chrysanthemum seticuspe. The sequence goes on along the minus strand of BPTQ01000008.1, from coordinate 330,702,522 downwards.
TACAACCTTAGACACACAACGCAACTAAGAATAAGGACGTGACAATTCAACCATCAATAGGAGATAATTAAGGAGTAGTAAAACCTAAGTAAACACATCTTTAAACTATCATACGAGCACACAATAATTAGACATAGACTACCACCATCTTAGTTTAGATAATTAGATAATAGTAGAGTAATCGGTAGAAATACCAACCCCCCAAATTCAAACCCCGAGATTCGTACCTTTCAATTTCCTAAAAACATAAAAAAGATAAAAAATAATCTTCCTCAACCCCAACCTTAGCGTAGTAACTTCTCACTAGCATTCCTATTCCCCTAGAGAACGATATCAATACCCGTGGCTTACCCTAATACTACACTACAACGATTAGGTTCACTGCCTAGGGTGTTGAAAAACTTGCTCGACGAAAAGGAAGTTCCTTTGACCCCGAATGACGCGTGTAGCGTTATCAAGTTTTTGGCGCCGCTGCCGGGGAATAGAATAGCTAGTTAGTAGTCCACCTCGTTTAGGTTTCTTTGCTTGATTCCTATCAAGTAAATTTTTCTCATTTTTAGCTTTCTCGTAGTCTATCCCCCTTCTTCGTGACCTTTCGTCATAATCCCATCACTTTTCATCATGGAAGGTGATAACCAACCACCATTCATCAACCCACCACCAAATGACCCGCCAAGAGCCCATACTCTTGGTGAATACTCGAGACCAAGCCAGCTAGGCTATAGGAACACCATTGAGCTTCCCGACCAAGCCCAAACTACGGCCCTGCGATCCGACACCATCCGGTTGGTGCAAAACGGATGTGCATTCCATGGACTTCGTTCCAAAGATCCAAATCAGCATCTTAGGGATTTCCTTAAAATTGTCGATTCCATCGACCTCGATGCTACTACTCGGGAGACCACGCACCTGCGTCTCTTCCAATTCTCTCTACGGGACCAAGCTAGTAATTGGCTTGAGCGACTTCCCGCCGGCTCCATCTCAAGTTGGGATGATCTTACCTCTCGCTTCTTTGCTCAATTTTTCCCACCGGGGAGAACCACTAAGTTTAGGCGAGACATCTTGACTTTTCAGCAACTCCAAGGTGAGTCTCTCTACAAAGCGTGGACTCGATTTAAGGAACTACTCTGTAGACTCCCCCATCATGGCATTGATCTTTGGCTTCAAATCCAAATCTTCTATGATCATACCGATTTCGTCACTCGACGATCCATTGATCGAGCCGCCGGTGGAAGGCTCAGCAACTTTAACGCAGATAAATCTTGGGATATTATAGAGGAGCTTGCTGATCAAAGCTACGAAGATTGGAATGAATCTCCCGAAACTCCGATTAACGTAGTTAATGCCATATCAACTCCTTCTGAATCCTCCGATACCCTCGAGGAGCAATTGAGTGCCATTGAGAGAGGAATTGATTATCTTATGGAAAGGCAAAACAGAGCCCCCGTACAAATTCCTCGAGAAGCTGTCAAATCCGCCAACTCCACCAACCACCCCACACCTTCTTCGGAGTCCCCAAGTCGTGAGCAAAACCCAAGTTCCGAAAGGCGCTTACGTTCTACTTCCCCAATACCACTTTCACCAAGCTTCAAGGAACAAATGAGGGAATACATGGCAGCTCATACGGAGAGATTAGCCAGATTTGAAGAGGAGGTTTATAGGCAGAGAGAGGAAATGCAAGCAAAAATGACGGAAATGATGAATTTGGTAATTGAATTTACCAAAACAAAGGTTCCCGAAAAGGTGCTCGTAAGAAGCAACAATTGCCCTCCCACTTCGTTTGTTAACGTCGTTTCCATTATGCCCGAGAATGCAAGGGTTGAGATGTGGAAAGCTAAGGAAAGCAAGAAGGAGGAGTCTGTGCCTAATGATGAGCCTGAGACCATTGAGTACTACCTTAAGCACGAAATTAACAAGAAAACCATTGCAAACCAAGTAAACAACTTTAGGTACAATGAAGTTCTTAGGGAAGCCCTTGAAGGAAAAATGATGGAAGAAGAGTATGACGCCTTACCTATGGGACCTCTGTATGAGTTGGTTATAAAAAAACCGTTAACAAGAAAACGAGACACCACAGGGAAATTCGTGATACCAGTTAGCATCGGTGACATTGATAATATAAATGCCTTGGCCGATCAAGGGACCGATGTGAACATAATGCCATTATCAATCTATAATAAGTTAACTAAGGAGAAACCAGCCAAGACCGACCTTAGACTTTCTTTAGCTAATCACACTTATGTCCACCCCGTAGGAATCGCAGTAGATGTTCTAATTGAGGTGGCTAACATCATTTATCCGGTGGATTTCGTGATCATTGATGTTGAGGAAGATAAAAACGTACCCCTCATTCTTGGGACACCGTTTCTGGCCACCGCCAAGGCAACCATCAAATGCGGAGAAGGCATCATGATACTCAAAAGCGGGAAGGGGTACGCTAGGATACCCATCATCCCAAGGTACCCTCTTAAGATCATGGAAATGATTACGGGTGGAAATCGAAAAGCCCCGGGCAATAATGTTAAGAAGAAGATGAATGACTGGGAAAAGGGGCTTAAAGACTATACGGTTCAAGGATTGTATGCGACGTTGTGGAAACCCGATAAAAAGTTAGGAAGCAGTCCCACCTCGATACCTAAGGCACAAAAGGACCCTAAGGAATTTCTAAAGGGAGAAAAAGTGCTCTTGTATAGATCACGGATAAATGCATTACGAGGAAGAAACAAACCAAGATGGTTTGGGCCTTTCACAGTTAAGGAGACCAATTTAAAAGATGAAACCGTCACCATAATTGACAGCGTTGGCAAGGAATCCACGGTGATTATACAACGTCTACACCCTTTCGATGATGGGAAAACGAAGGACGAAGAGGGCGGTAATGAAGTAACGTAGGAGCACGACTACGAGTCTAGCTACAAGACTCTTAAATAAAGAAAAGCGCTTCGTGGGAGGCAACCCGTGCTTAATTTTTTGCTTGTTAGTGTCATATATCTTTTATTGATTGTTTATCCTCATGTTTAAATTTGTAAAAATGCTTTATCTTGTTTTTAACCTCGTCTTAATTGCATATAAAGGTATTTTACATAAATGATAAGTGTAGGGAGGATTACACACGTTTTCAAAAGAAACGTAAACATGAGAATAACAATTAACTAAAAGATATATATGTTTGTTTGTTCAAGTCAAATGCTTGTATCGAGTCATAATGGATGTTTTTGCAGAAATTTTTCCAGATTCTAAAGATGTAAATTTTCCAGAATTTTTTCCAAAAAATCGCAGACCAGTTTTTGTCAGGATAACCTGACGGTGTTAGGATTGCAACCTGACGGCGTCAGGAAGGAGTAAAAACATCAGATTACTTTTTTCTCGTTTTCTGAGCTACTTATAAATTTTTGGAATTTTCCATATCTTAATTTTCTAAAATTTCTGTAAACATCCATTCCACAAGCATTATATCCTAGTTTAAATCGAGTCTTATATATATTATTACCGCCGATTTTACGCGAAGGTTTCGTTTGTTTTCTTCAAATGTGCAGGTTTAGTTTGTCAAGAAGAAGTTACATAAGATTGGAAGGAGCTTTTCACGCAATAATTCTTCTTGGAAAGGATTTAACCACCACTTTACACGGATCCTACCGAGCTAATCAGTGGAGTATTAGTTTCTTTCATTTTTAATTACCTTCTATTATCATAACTTTGATACTTTCGGGGAACATTGGGGACAATGTCCAGTTTAAGTGTAGGGAGGGAAAATAAAACGGGAACTTTGAAACTATGCTTATCCTTGATTATTTGCTTTGTCCAATTGTATTTGTGTAATAAACCATGAGAAAATGTCGGTTAGGGTAATTTTGGCACCAAATTTAAAATTTTTCATGACATATAGGAGTGGGCCATTAGTCTTAACAAAAGCGTCTCACGGATAGGAAGTTGCATGACTAGCACACAAACCCATTACCACCTAAATTCCACCCAAAATGTGAGGATCGCCCTTAGATTAGTAGGAATTTAAAGCATTCATCTTTAATGCTTAGAGTGCGAACCGGTAGTATATTAGATTCTAGAACTTGTTTTGTGATGCATTCCGAGATCGCTAGTGAGACTACACTTGTGTAGTTAGGAATAACTAAATGATAAGAGGCATTAGGATAACCCTTGTTTGATACCCGTAATATAATTACTTCTTCCACATCGGTTGAGTAATTCCCCCACACCCTTTGCGTCGTACTCATCTTTAGTACACGATACCCCTAGTTAACCCCTCAGAGCCTATCCTTTTCGCGGTTCTCGTGATGTTTCGGTTTTTCCGAAATATCAATGAAGAGCATTGTTTACACCCCACCCCCAAATATACACCCAAATCGCCTTAGCCTACCCTTTATGCACTCACTTTTAGTGCAAATTTTTGTTATCATCCTAAACCCTTAGTTCAATTATCTGGTTGCTTGCATGAGTTGCTAAGTCGAGTCATATCCCTTGTATACAGTTTTGGGACGATTGGGATTCATGGGAAAAGTTAAAGTTTATGAAATGACGGGAAGGGAACGTTAAATTCAAATTCCCTTTGTTTGCATAATAATGTACCCCAAGTGTTTTGATCTTTTCAATTCGGGTCAAATTAGTGTTAGAGTAATAAAAACTCAAGTGTAGGGATGTGCCTATAAATCCCTATCATTTTGATGTTACCGTAGAGGATGGTAGAGTAAAAGTGTATGAAAAAAAAATCGAAAAAAAATGAGAAAATGAGAAAAGAAAAAAAAAAGAGTGCAAAAAAAAAAAAAAAAAAAAAAAAAAAAAAAAAAAAAAAAAAAAAAACGGGCTACCATCCTACATCTATCCTTTAAATTTATGTTTGTTTGTTTCAGTTATCTAGAGTTTAGAGTGTCGAGTCTTGGCTTAGCAACGCCATTCTTCGTATGCATTTAACATAGAGATTTTTGACTTTCCACCACTACATAGCCTATCCCACCAAACCCTTTATTTCCCTACCGTAAGCCTAACGTTACAACCCTTTAAAAGACCTCTTTGATAGTCTTTCCTAGGTGCTTACGCCAAAGCGATGGAGGTTTGATCTATTCTCAAGCCTGTGGTAATCTATGTACTAGGACCGGTTAATGAGTGTTTATCTTCCATTTCCTATTTGTTTTATTTCATATATACACCCGAGAGAGATGTGAGTATCCAAACACCCCATGTGAGGTGCTAGTATGTAATTTCCATGCTTGTTATGACTTTTGCGGGGCTTATATGTGTTGTGGACCGTTTTGAATCAATGCTTCATGACCCCTAACTTATAAATTAATTGGCTAAAAGCACTTTTGCTTGAGGACAAGCAAATAACAAGTGTAGGGATATTTGATAAGGTTTTAAAAGGTACACTTTTGAGGGGTCGTTTTAGCCCTTATTTGATCACTTTTGTATCCGTTATTGCTTAATATTGTTCCTTTTCACTTTTTAGGTCTCTTGAAGGCAAAATGCTGGAATGACACTTATTTGGACGAAAATGCGCGAATATACGAAGAAAATGGCCAAAGTCAGAATCGAGACACTCAAAGCTACTGAAAACAGAAGGCGACGGCGTCACTGCTTAACTGCGACGCCGTCGGAGGATTTTGCGACGGCTCAGAAGTGAAATTGCATGTTTCATAGGTGAAAAAATATGGCCCATGGGGCAAATACGCCTACTAGTCAATGTCAGAAATAAGGAGCATTCGACGACAACCTGGATGACCTTTATGGTAATCAAATCCCCTTCGCCATACAATGGCATTATTGGAAGACCAGGGATATCAGCCATACGCGCAGTACCGTCTACAGCACATGGGATGCTCAAGTTCCCAGTGGAAGGAGGTATTGTTACCCTCTACAGTGCCATTGTACCACCTAGAGAATGTAACACGATTACATGTGAGACGGCAGACAGTTCAGAGCAACGCACACCTAATGTACCAAACCTGAAGATTGCAATTCATCCTGAGTACCCAGATCAAGAAGTATCGATTGGGGGATCGATGTTTGATAGAGGCAGGGCAGCCGTGTGCGCACTCTTGCAAAGGAATCTGGATATCTTTGCATGGGAACCAAAGCACATGACCGGTGTACCACGCTCGATAACAGAACACAAGTAGAGAATCCGACAAGGATACTCTCCAGTACGTCAGAAGAAGCGCGGCCAGGCTCCGGAGCGCGCACAAGAAATTCTGGCAGAAGTACACAAACTTGTGGACGCAGGTATCATGCGAGAGGTATATGATAAGGTTTTAAAAGGTACCATTTTGAGGGGTCGTTTTAGCCCTTATTTGATCACTTTTGTATCCGTTATTGCTTAATATCGTTCCTTTTCACTTTTTAGGTCTCTTGAAGGCAAAATGCTGGAATGGCACTTATTTGGATGAAAAGGCGCGAATATACGAAGAAAATGGCCAAATTCAAAATCGAGACACTCAAAGCTACTGAAAACAGAAGGCGACGGCGTCACTGCTTAATTGCGACGCCGTCGGAGGATTTTGCGACGGATCAGAAGTGAAATTGCATGTTTTCGAGGGACGACGTCAGGTTATGGAAGAGTAGGTCGTCGCAACTCAGACGGCCTAGATGCAACCCAGACGGCGTCAGAAGCTGAAGAGGACGGCGTCACAGGCATAAGGTGACGCCGTCGCAAGGTTAACGTGGCCAAGACGAAACCCTAATGACGGCGACACGACGGCGTCACAAAACATAAGGTGACGCCGTCGCATATGTAATATTATATATAGAATCCGAATTTTTCAGTATTAGAGAGTAGTTTTTTGGAGTAAAACCTAAAACCGAACCAAGGCTGTCTTGTACAGTATTTTAGGGTTCCAAACCCTATTTTACATCAAGATAAGTGTTTACTTCATCAATTCAATTATGTATTTGATTATTTGTGTGTATGCTTGCATGTTCTCCATGTCCGGCTAATTTACTTGTGTGTTTGCTTAGGAAATATGAAACTTAATTATTGAATATTGATTGGTTGTTTCTTATCTTAGTTGATTAATGATCTAGTAATGCGATAGGTCATTCGTTGTGTACTTAATGCTTGATTCATCTTTGTGAACCTTAGAATATAATTACCTGAGTAGTTGTAGGCTAAACCATCCAAAGAGTGCCTTAGAGTAAGAGTTTATTATCCATTGTGGGTTTTGTAGATGAGACCCTTTGGTAAGTTCAAAGAGTTAGGGAGAAACGCATACCCTACAACCTTAGACACACAACGCAACTAAGAATAAGGACGTGACAATTCAACCATCAATAGGAGATAATTAAGGAGTAGTAAAACCTAAGTAAACACATCTTTAAACTATTATACGAGCACACAATAATTAGACATAGACTACCACCACCTTAGTTTAGATAATTAGATAATAGTAGAGTAATCGGTAGAAATACCAACCCCTCAAATTCAAACCCCGAGATTCGTACCTTTCAATTTCCTAAAAACATAAAAAAGATAAAAAATAATCTTCCTCAACCCCAACCTTAGCGTAGTAACTTCTCACTAGCATTCCTATTCCCCTAGAGAACGATATCAATACCCCGTGGCTTACCCTAATACTACACTACAACGATTAGGTTCACTGCCTAGGGTGTTGAAAAACTTGCTCGACGAAAAGGAAGTTCCTTTGACCCCGAACGACGCGTGTAGCGTTATCAGTATATTACCATGACGGGCTTTCCAAACCAGTGATGGTCAAGAAGAGCGATGGTAGTTGAAGGATGTGCGTGGACTTCACAGATCTCAACAAGGCATGTCCACAAGACTGCTACCCGCTACCTGAGATAGACTGGAAGATAGAGTCTTTGTGTGGATACCCACTTAAATGCTTCCTAGACGCATACAAAGGATACCACCAAATCCAGATGGATAAGGAAGATGAGGAAAAAAATGGCCTTCCACACAAGCCAAGGCGTCTATTGCTACACTAAAATGCCCTTTGGGTTGAAGAACGCAGGCGCCACCTAGTCACCTACCAGCGACTGGTAGATAACGCATTTGAAAAACAGGTGGGCCGCAACCTAGAGGTTTACGTTGACGACCTGGTCATAAAAAGCCACATTGAGGATGAATTGGTGCGTGACATAGAGGAAACGTTTAAGACACTACGAGATATCAATATGAAGCTAAATCCTAAGAAATGCACTTTTGGCGCTACAGAAGCCATGTTCCTTGGATATTTGATAGAGCCCGATGGCATTAAACCGTGTCTAGAAAAAACCAAGGTTGTCATCCAACTACCTTCACCGCGAACGTTGAAGGAGGTCCAATCCCTGAACAGAAAGCTAGCTGGTTTGAACAGATTCTTATCCAAATCAGCAGAAAAGTCACTTCCTCTCTTCAAAACGCTCAAGAAGTGTACGAAGAAGGGAGATTTTCGCTGGACCACGGAAGCAGAAGAAGCCTTCATACAGCTTAAACAACACCTAGCAGCACTCCCCACGCTAGTCGCACCCCGACCAGGGGAAGAATTAATTATGTATTTATCTGCGACCCAGGGAGCAGTCAGCGCAGTGCTGTTGACAGACAGGAATTCAGTGCAAACACCGATATATTTTGTAAGCAAGGCACTCAAGAAAACAGAGATTAACTACAGCGCAATGGAAAAGTTGGTCCTGGCATTAGTGTTCGCCGCCAAACGGCTGCGCAGGTAGTTCCAGGCGCACCCAATAGCAGTGATCACAGACCAACCGATCAAGCAAATCATCTCCAAACCCGACACATCGGGACGACTGCAGAAGTGGAGTGTGTTGCTAGGTGAGCATAACATCTCCTACAGACCACGTACCGCGGTTGAGGGGCAGATACTGAGGACTTACCCTCACAAGGTAAGATGGCAATACAAGACCCATGGATCTTGTTCACGGACGGAACTTCATGCGTGGATGGGTCAGGAGCAGGCCTTATCCTCACAAGCCCAGAGGGAATGGAATTCACTTACGCACTGCGTCTTGAATTCACAGCGACAAACAATGAGGCAGAGTATGAAACCCTAATCGCCGGACTACGCATTGCAGCTCGAATGGGCGTACGCAACCTGGAAGCAAATGTGGATTCCCGGCTAGTGGCCAACCATGTGTTGGGCGAGTATGTGGCTAAAGAAGAAAACATTATCCAATACCTCGACAAGACCAAGTCACTGATCCAGAGTTTCGACAGGTTTACCATCATGCACGTTCCTAGAGGGGAAAATCGAAAGGCGGATGCACTAAGTAAGATTGCATCCACAAGCTTCGCACACCTGTCAAAACAAGTGTTGGTGGAAACGCTGAAGAGCAAGTCCATCTCAGAGATGGAAATATCCACGGTAATAGAGGAGGAAGGTCCTACGTGGATGACACCAATAATGGAATTCATAAGCAAGGGCGTATTGCCCCAAGAGCAGAAGGAAGCCCGAAGAATACTATATCGATGCTCCTTTCTGCAACCATGGCTCCACTGTGTCGGCCCCCTGCAAGCAAATTATGTACTCCGGGAAATCCACGCCGGTTCATGTAGCATGCATTCAGGACCACGGTCCATGGTAGCGCGCGCTTTACGGTCAGGATACTATTGGCCCACCATGCACCGTGATGCGCGGGACTTAATAAGAAAGTGCGGCGATTGCCAGGTTCACAGACCCGTTCCACGCCAACCACAACAGGAACTAACACCTATTACGGCGCCATGGCCATTTTACAAGTGGGGTATCGATATTGCAGGTCCCTTCCCTGTTGCAGCAGGAGGATTGAGGTTCCTCATAGTAGCCATAGACTACTTCACCAAGTGGATCGAAGCAAAGGCAGTTGTAACAATTACTGGCAATCAGGTAAAACGCTTTGTTTGAGGAAATTTCAGACTACCTGGGGAAATCATCTCGGACAACGGGAAACAATTCTGTGACAACCCTTTCAAGGACTGGTGCGAGAAGTTGAATATCGCACAGCACTTCGCATCGGTTAAACACCCACAAACCAACGGTTTAGTAGAGCGTGCAAATCGAAGCCTGGGTGAAGGAATTAAGGCACGTCTGGACAAGCACAAAGGAAGGTGGGTGGAAGAATTATCGCATGTTCTGTGGGTACACCGCACTTTAATCAAAACTAGCACGGGAGACACTCCCTTTTCTCTGGTCTATGGGACAGAGGCCGTCATACCAGCCGAAATTGGGATGCCAACTATTCGCACTGCTGAAGTCAATGTTGCAACCAATGACGACGAACGGCGTATCAACTTAGACCTGTTAGAAGAGAGACGCGAGCGCACAGCTATATGTGAAGCGAGATCCAAAGCAAAAATGAAGGGATACTATGATGCTAAAGTGCGAAGTGTTTCATTCAGACCAGGCGACTTCGTATACCGCGCCAATGATGCGAGCCACGCAGAAGATACAGGCAAACTTGGACCAAAGTGGGAAGGACCCTATGAGGTTACTGAAGCATTAGGAAAAGGCGCGTACACACTACGAGACATGGATGGTCGTGAACTACCACGCACATGGAACATTTGCAATCTTAAGCGATGTTATCTCTAGGAATGTCTTATTTACATTTTGTTTTACTTAGGCAATGTCTTATTTATTTTCTTTCACAAAACTTGCAAGTATTAATAAAACGTCGCGGTTTCTAGCTAACTCCGTGACACATTTCAATTTGTTATTTCTATATACTTTATGTCTTAACATTTTTTATCTCTTGCCTACATGGCGTGCATGCACTTACTAAGCCCCACGATGGTAAAAGGATGAGTAAAATAACTCGTTGAGTAAGAGGGTTGCAAACCCATCAACATCGGATCACGCATCCTTGTTAAACACATTATTTTCAAGACGTTGGAATAAGTTTATTGCGCATTCCACTATGGATGCGTGACAATGCATACTGTGCGCGTTTAACAAACGAGGGATCAAGAATCTTGACTCCTTAACATGATATTTACAGTACGCTGTATATCAAAACATACACGATTATGATACAAATACTTAGAACATTACATCTCAAGTATGATAGGTGATGACTTTCATACATGATTATGGACTTCATATATCCTTCGCGCTTACGAGACTGTTTGATTCTTAGACAACAAGTGTGTTTTTCACGCAAAGAAAGTACAAACATTATAAGTCACAACAATATCAACACGCATTCAATAAAAGGGATATCTTATTCAGGACCACGCATTCTTACAAAAGGATATTTACACAACAGATATAAACTAACAACTATTGCACGCCGGAGAGAAAAGCTTTCCACTTAGCTTGCAGCAGTCCCAACCTCGTCTAGCTTCTTCAACAAGTCGGAGTCTTGGCGGGATACCGTGGCAACACTAACCGGCACCCCGTCAGACCTGGGGAGATGTGCTGCACCAACACCGCACAGAATAGCCTTGCCTTTAATACCTTCCTTCTTGGCAAGTCTTGTAGCATGAGCTTCCAAGACTTGCTTTAAAGGAACTTCCTTTTCCAGGGCGAAAGGATTCAGGATGTCACGGGGGCGAGCAAACACAGGCACCTGCAATTGGGACTCATCAGGCTTCAAAAAATAATCGGGCTGCACCCCTGCATTTTCCGCGCGATGGCGAGCCAAGGTTAGTCCCTCCATAATTACCCCTATGGGATAATCTTGGTCGCGCTCCATTTCCGCAATCATGGGAAGCTCTAACAGCTTCATCTTCTCCATTGCGGCAACCAGATCATTGTACGCGTGTTTGTTATAGCCAGGTACCTTATCAGTAGGCACCTTCAACAGATCAGCCTCATGGAGCTCCTCTACAGCTTCTGCCTTGCCCCGCGCCAACGCGCACTGCACAACCCCCCAAATGCATCCACTACCTCCTGCGACTCCAAGGTGCTGAGGGCAACAAGGCGCAGACCATGCCCAATGAGCCACCTGCGCTCAGCAATAGCAGACATGAGCTGAGGATACAATTCCTCATCATACTCAATACTGAGCTTGCGCAACTTCATCTCTTGCGCTTCCAGTGAGCTTCCCACAGTTGCACCAAAATTCTCTAACTGAGAGACCAACTCTTCCTTCCCCTTCTCAAGATATTTCAGCGCCCAGAGACACGAAGCCTTATACTCCGCTGATGCAGTTCCATCTTTACTTCAGCAAGTCTTTGGGCGTACGAGCTCATGGCCTCTGCTTCAACCTTAGCACTGGCCAAACGTGCCTCCAGCAACGCAATTTGTTGGTCCTTTTGCACGCTCTGGCTACTTTCTGCAGAGTACTTAGCCTTTAGCTGTGCAACCAGTGTAGCTTGGTGCGCAGTAGCCAGCACCAGATCTTCAACAAGCTGATCCATTGGCGCATCCCCAGATGCCAATGGCTCAGCGCTTTGGCTCTTCGGTTCAGAGGACTCGGCACGCACAGGACTATCCTTAGGGGGCGACTCTACAGAGTGTTCAAACCTGCACACATACAAGCGAATTAGCAATTGTTTCAAAACATCAAAAGAGAATGCGATAAGGACTTTAAAAATAACTATTACTGCGGAACAGTAGTATCATCTGAAGGGGGAGGCGATGCAACGTCACTGGATGACGACTCAACGACCAAAACAATGGGACGCTTCTTCCTAGATGAGCTCGCGCCATCGTCACCAAGTGATCTCTTGTGCTTCAACACTTGGCCCTCCTCATCTTCTTCTTCCATGCTCTCCGCCACTTCTAATTGTGACGGTTCCGCTAATGGGGAAGGAACCCTAGGGCTAGGCACGCTTTGAAGTGGGGTTGCCTCCAACGCGATGAAAGAACTACCCCCTGTCTCTCCCAGCTCCATTTCTAGGGTACGCCCTGTTGTGGCTTTCAAAATGGGCTCTTCCCCCTCTCTCAGCGGGCGCGTCCCTACATTCACTTGGCACGGCTTCGCCAACTGAACAACTCTGAATAGATACATCTCTGCGCAACAAAAAATAAACAACAAACAGGTTACAAAAATTACAAAGATGAAAGGAAATGCTCACATTAATAAAGCACAAGGAATGCGAAAGGACGAGCACCCACCCTGGCCATCCACGCCTACGAAAATTGGAACCTCATCAGGTCTACCAAAATAATTACGACTAATGCCCATGTGTATCAAAAACTCCTCTGGGTAGGAACTGATGGGAATACAATTGGTGTTTATCGTATCCGCGTCCTCAGCGCTGTATGATCCAGGGAGGGGGCGCTCATCCTTTGGCAGCGAACCCTGGGTATAGAAGTCAAAGTTCCAGGGAAATAGCGCCTTATCAACCCAGAAAAAATTTTCCCTCCAGTTCCTAAGCGCGTCCAGTTTCTCCGTGTAACATTGCAGTCTACCGGCGCGCTTAGCAAACGATACCCACCCGTTTGACCACGATGTGTGGTAAAATGCGCGGAATAGGTGGACAGTCGACGACAATTAACCTCGAAGTTTGTTATTTTGGCTGCACCTATGCAATGCAGCTGGGATATGTGCAGACGATAGTAATTTAACACGTCGCTCAAGAATAAGGATATGGGCACATGTTGATTCGCGAACTCGAAAAAACGCGTGTATACCCCTACTTTCTCTTCGGGGAAGTCTGCAATTGACGCCTGCGCACCCGGAACTTCCGGATGCAGCGCGAAGGGAATATAATAATCCGAGGTGAACTCGAGAAGTTCATCCTCGGTTATGTCGGAGGTGAATTCATCTAAACCACGGACCATGGTACAGTTATTTAAAGGCGCACGCGCGGTTACCTTTAGGATATCAAGGGTTTCTTGGTTGAAAGTTGAAGCTTTTTTAACAATGGCGGAAATGATTTTTACTGTGATAGTCACAGTAATAAGGAGGCGGAAGGTTATATAAGTTTCTTCATCCACACGATGAACTCCACGTGGATCCCACTATCTCTAAATAAGTGGCTAGGATCTGTTGATGTGACACAGTTACAGTTACTTTCCCCCGGTTTATGAGGCAATCCTTTGAAATATCTTGACTAGATTCATCGTGTATTCTTCAAGGCGGGACGTTTCTTTTAGCTTCTCCGCTACGCTAAAACGAGTTTATGGTGTACAACTATTAGTCTAGCATCCGCAGGTAGTCCCTGCGCATACTAGACTGGGGGGACATGATGACGTATAGTCTACATTCGGGTCACGAACCCGACCAATGACCGCTGCTAGCGAGCCCAGCACGACTGGGCTAACCCGATAACGGTTTGGGCTCACGAAGGCCCAAACCCAAAGTTATTTATGGTATACGATATCAGATATCTCTTATTTTTGGAGATAAACGTTTAACAACCGACTTAGGCGGGATACGCCGAAGCTTAAGGAACACGAAATCAATTAGGGTTTCGTGTGTATATAAAGGGTATCCGAGCCCTCATGAAAGGTACGATCTAAAACCCTAACTCTCCATTAACCCTAAAACTGATTACTTACTCTCACGCCGGAGGATAATCGTGGGAGACAATCCCACGATAAGCCTAACGGTGTTTTCTGTTTACTTAGTGCGCAAGTCTCAAGCATTAAGATCCAATTGGTACAAGAACCGGAGTCCAAACAAGGAACGCCCAACTTTTGTATCAACACTAACTGACAATATAAGTTTCCTTTCATTTTGTTTGGCACAAAATAATAAAAAGTACTCATGTGACTCATGTATAATAGTATAAGCATCACATTATAAATAACAAACTGGATTTTCATTTGGTTTCTTTCTAAATTCGACATACCAACTTGTAAATTTATGAATGTTTCTATATTCACTATTTTACTATACTATCATTTGTAACTCACTGATTTGCAATAAAAAGCTATTATACAATCACGCAACATAGCAAGTTCTTTTTACCAAAAAATAATCCAACAATCAAATTCTCACAGAATATATCAATCAGTTAAATGCCAAATTGATATGTTGACACATTTTCGAAAGGTGTTAGGAATTAGAAATTCCAGGTATTAAAGAGTCGGTCACCTCAAGTATATGTAATCGTTAGAAAGCTCGTAGTCATAGGTCTTTTAAGTTAAGTAGTTATTTAGTTATGTAACACCGTGGAGGACGGACGGGTCTTTACCCACTGTATGCCTGATCCACAGCCCGTAGTGTGGCGAATTATGTAAGACTATAAATACTCTCTACCTTCCAAGGTAGAGAGTTGGAGCTCATAATAATATCTTTCACTTTCTCTCACTAAGTTCCCTAAACCTCTAACTTTCTCTCTCTAGTATTCCATCTTATTCGCCACCTTGTGTTATGGTTTGATGTGTATGTGAAAAGTTATATCTTACAAAAGGTAATAATTGAGAGTAATTGTTGGTTTATAATAAAATACAGTTTCATAATTAGGATCATCACATTATAATTTCCTCTTACATATGAACGCCAAAAACCATACGGTTCCTCACCATAACCTTTCACATTCAATTATCGATTGATAATCATTGATATTAATACAATTAACAAATAGAAATATGCATGCTATCAAACAAATCAATCAAATAGTAATAAAGCTTATTTAACAAATAGAACAACCCTCATTATTTCTTATTCATGACCTCATATTATAAAATCAAGCTGATAATATGAGTCTAATTCAAGCATAAATTTGAACACATTTAGTCAACCATAAAATAACATGTTTTATTCGAACATAAACACTAACAATTTTTGTAACACCCCGCCTTTTTTTTACCACAATATTGTCCGCTTTGCCCGCAGGCTCACGGCTTTGTTTTTGTGGCCTCATTTGAAGACTTTCCGTCAGGTCACCCAAGCCAGTACTACTCTCACATGAGCACGCTTAACTGCCAGTTCCTAAGAACTCCACCCGCAGTAGACCACAAAACGCGTTGTGTCATTGTAAGGCGAATGTTATCTTATGAGCCTAGCATCTCTCCAGGCCACAGCCGATGTGGGATTTGCCTAGGGTGTTTCAATCACCCCCCCTTAGGGACTCATCGTCCTCGATGAGGTTTGCCCCACCATCCCGAACGGCTCAGGAGTGGCTCTGATACCATTCTGTAACACCCCGCTTTTTTTTACCACAATATTGTCCGCTTTGCCCGCAGGCTCACGACTTTGTTTTTGTGGCCTCATTTGAAGACTTCCCGGCAGGTCACCCAAGCCAGTACTACTCTCACATGAGCACGCTTAACTGCCAGTTCCTAAGAACTCCACCCGCAGTAGACCACAAAACGCGTTGTGTCATTGTAAGGCGAATGTTATCTTATGAGCCTAGCATCTCTCCAGGCCACAGCCGATGTGGGATTTGCCTAGGGTGTTTCAATTTTAGTGTACGTTATTTACTAAATGCAACAAACTCTTTAAGTAATTTGCAAAACCAAAAAAGAGAAAAATGATTAATCAGTTCGTTTCACTACTAGAGATTTGAGAATAAAGCCCCCTTCATAGACCCCTCTTTTAGTGAAAAACGGGCTTTATATGGATCCCCGTCTAAAAAAAGAGGTATAGAGCCATGTTTTCTCGTAAAAAACCGGGCTTTATGTTAAAAACCGATAGAGCCCAGTTTTCTTTTAAGAAACCGGGCTATATTCCTCTTATATAGCCATGTTTTCTAACACAAAACCGGGCTCTATGTTCTAAACCCTTAATGCCATGTTTTCCTCTACAAAACTGGGCTCTAATCCTTGTTTACAATGTTCATTTTGCCAAAAGGAATTTGATTTCATGTCTGGAAGGATTTTTTTTTTATTATTTTTTTTCACATAGAGCCATGTTCTTTGATATAAAACCGGGCTCTATAACAGGTAATAGAGCCCGTTTTTAAAACCGGGCTCTATTTGCCTTTCGACTAGAGTCCCTCCCCCTTTGTGCCCTCATGCAAAACCGGGCTCTTTGCACCTTTTCAACCGGGCTCTATGCCTTTTTTGTAGTAGTGTTTAACAAGCCCTTTCTAAAAAGAAAATGATATATAAAAACATAAGTTATATGACTTATATCCATTCCCTCATGTCACTCGAGAGGACAAAACAACCAAATAAAACAAATTTTGATTGTCCCAAAAACGTAAAAAATATAAATAGACAATTTTTTTTCCTAATCATTCCCACAATAGCTCCCATGCAAGTTATGTACTAGAGCAGCCAAATTAAATTTGTTACTTACCATGTGATCATCTCTCAAAGCAATAAAGAATTTGTCTTAAGATTGTTATATATATTAGGTGTATTGCTATAAGAGACAAATAAACCGTAACATGAAAACATAAAAGTGTAGAGAATGATATCGTAAACCTTCTGCGTGTATAGACTCAAAGAACACAAATAAGGAAAATGTTGAGGCCAGTGATGCTCACAGTTTCCTTAAGACAAATTCGTCCTCTCCACGGTGCTTGAGAATCGTGAACGTCTATCTCCCAGAATACAACAACAACAGATAACCTCGCTAGCATAAACGAGTTATCAAGGCGAACCAATATGTGTCTTCCCTCTATTACGAACCAATACAAAATGAATCAACATCGAGATCAACAACAAAAGGAGAGGAATTAGTTATGTGATTTTGGGAGTATTTGAAATGAGAGAATAACTCTCAATTTATAAGGAATAGTGTTGAAGATATTGGTTCAAGCTTATTTTCTAATGTTGAAGGACTGAAGGTGTCATTATCTCATTCTCAGTTTTAGTCTATTTCAAGTCTTTGCTGGATTTAGCAAGTATTATAGTTGAGGAGCTGGAGTGGAACATTGGAGGCTATATAAACTCCTTATACTGATTTAGGGTTAATTAATTCAGTCTCTCTCAATCAGTTGTATTGCTCTCTCTCTCTAAACGTTTCATACTTGTCTGGTATTAATTGATATCAATCTTGATATCAGTTAGGTGTTTGTATCAAGATCAATCTCTTTATTTGATCTTGTAGTTTGTGTGTTGAGAGTTCTTGTAGTGAGTTTGATTGGTGTCTTCCTAGAAGAGATCAATCCTTTCTTGTGTATTCGTTTGGTAAGAACCTGATTGGGGACTTATCTACTTGTCATTGTTATAATAAAATTACACCAAGGGGTGGTTGGTTGGGTGTACGCGTGGATTGTTGTGTGCTCTTGATCATTTTTACATGGTATCAGAGAGCACGGTTCTGATCTGGTGGTTTTGAGATTCTAGGGTTTCTAGGGTTTCGAAGGTTGATTTGGGGTTTTTTGCAATTGAAGGTTTATTTGGTTAATTGAGGCTGTTTTCTTAACGGCCGTGGTTGATTTGATATGTTTGGGATTAGATCTGGTGATTTTGTGGGTTTCTTGATTAGGGTTTTTTGAAACCCTAATTTGGAAATATTGGGGGTTTTTATCCCTGGTGGTTTCTTGGTATTTTTGGGCCCGTTCTTGGTTACAATCTCACTAGACTAAGTGAATCTAGTGAGTTTGTACTTCATTCCGCTGGTATCTCACTGTAAGTGCACTTTTCTTCTTTAAGATAACACTTACTTAGTCAAGAAGGTGCAAACAGAGTGGTTAACACCTTGACCTGCCACCGTGAGTGGTACGGAAACCTGCTCTGGCCACTCTCAGTTTTCTTGACTGGTATTTGGTTATTCTTGGGTGTGAGTTTAGCTTATTGTGTCTAGGTCAAAGGAGGATAGGTATTGGGATTGAGAAGTTGTGTTGTGGCTGTTGTGTTTGATTAGTTTGTTAGTTGTTTGTTGTTTGTTGTGGTTTATTTTCTTGGCTGTTTTTTGTTCTGTTATCTGTTGTTTTAGTTTGTTTATCTCTGTCTCATTAAGGCTATTGGTGATCCTAGTGGTAGTAATACTGAAGTCTTAATTAGTAATCTTGATGCTGGTAATCCTCTTCATATTCAAACTAATGACAATAGTGGTACTGCTCTTATTCCATTTAAACTTGTTGGAACTGAAAATTATAGAATATGGTCTGGTGCTATGAAATTAGCTTTACAAGCTAGGAATAAGTTTAGTTTTGTTGATGGTTCTTGTGTTAAAGAAACTTATTCTACTAGTTAATGCTATTGTTTTAACATGGTTAATGAATTATGTATCTCAAGATGTTTATATGGGTCTTGTTTATTCTGATAATGCTGCATGTGTCTGGAAAGAATTACAAGAAACATATGATAAGGTTGATGGTTCTGTGGTTTATAGTCTTTTACAAAAAATTAATTGTGTTAAACAAGGGGGTACTTCTGTTGCTGATTATTATCATAGGCTTAACTCCTTATGGAGAGAGTTTGATGCTTTAACTAAGTTTCCTATATGTGTTTGTGAAGTGAAGTGTTCTTGTGCTGCTAGTGAAGAGTTGGTGTTGCATAAGCAACTTTTGAGATTAATGCAGTTTCTTATGGGTTTGGATGATTGTTATCAACCTGTTAGAACTTCTTTGTTGACTAGGGATCCTCTCCCAGAGGTTAAAGATGCTTATATCACTGTTTCTAGAGAGGAGTCTCATAGGGGTGTTCCTGAGTCTTCTGGTGTTACTGAGTCTAAACTGAATGCTTCTTCCTTTGCTGTTAAGACCTTTAATAACAATAGAACAGGATTTAATAATAATAATAATAGTAACACTAGAAGTACAACTAATAATAATAACACTGTTAATTGAGGTCCTAATCCTAATCTAAATTGCAAAAACTGTGGTAAAATTGGACATACTATTGAAAGGTGTTATGAAATAATTGGTTTTCCTCCTGGATTTTCTAAACCAAATGGTTCTTTTAAGCAAAATGGTTTTAAACAAACATTTAATGCTAATGTTGAGGCTAAACCAATTGACAAATCTTCTTCTACTAGCACTTCTTCTGGTTTTACTTCTGAACAGATGAAGAAACTTTTGTCTTTGATTAATGATTCTCCTTCTGGAAGCATACATGCCAACATGGCAGGTAGGGCTTCATTCTATAATCATAATGTTTGGTTTAATATGAATTTCTCTAAATATTATTTTGCTAATTCTAGTCTTACTGTTAAGAGTTTGACATTGGGATGGATCATTGATTCTGGTGCTAATCAGCATCTTACTGTTTCTATTAAAGGAATGTTTAATATTGCTGATATATCTAGTTTACATATTATTGTTGGTCATCCTAATGGCACTCTTGCTACTATTAGTCATGTTGGTAATCTGAAGCTCACTAATAATGTGATTTTATATGATGTTCTTGTTGTGCTTGGTTATTGTGTTAGTCTATTGTCTGTTAATAAACTTATCAGAGATAGTAAAATGTTTGTTGGTTTTGATGAGGATAAGTGTTATATTCAGGACTTGAAAAAGGAGAATGTCTTGGGGACTGGTAGCCAGTCTGATGGTCTGTATCTATTTGATATGCAGCCTGTTGATTCTGTGAGTAATTGTAGTTTGATTATGTCTTATAATGTGTCTAAGTTTGTGTGGCATAATAGACTGGGTCACCCTGCTGATCCAGTCTTGAATGTTCTCCAAACTGATCTTGGTTTCTCCAAGAATACTGCTGTGCCTGTTTGTGAAGTCTGCCATAGGGCTAAACAAACAAGGGAGCCTTTTCCTTTGTCTGACCATAAGTCAGAGACTTTGGGTGAACTTGTTCACCTAGACTTATGAGGTCCATACAGAGTCACTAGCAGAGAAGGGTATAGATATTTCTTGATTGTTGTTGATGATTTTTCTAGGGCTGTATGGGTATATTTAGTCAAAACTAAAGATGAAGTTTTTGATGTTTTTGTGACATTTATAAACATGTTTTCTAATCAGTTTAATTCTAAAATTAAAACTGTAAGGTTTGATAATGGAACTGAATTTGTGAATAAGAAAATGCATCAAGTCTTTTCTGAACTTGGTATAATACATCAAACTTCTTGTGCTCATACACCTCAGCAAAATGGGATTGCTGAAAGGAAACATAGACACTTGCTTAATGTGGCAAGGAGTCTTATGTTTCAGGGGGAATTCCTTTGAAGTTCTGGTCTGATTGTATTTAAACTGCTGTCTATTTGATTAACAGGCTGTCATCCTCTGTTTTAAAAGGTAAATGTCCCTTTGAGATGATTCACAAAAGAAAACCTAATCTTTCCCACTTGAGGTCTTTTGGTTGTCTTTGTTTTGCAACTGCTTTGAATAATCATGATAAAATGAGTTTTAGATCTGAAAAATGTATTCTTATAGGTTTTTCTACTGTTAAAAAGGCTTATAAACTTTTAAGTTTGGATTCTAGAAATGTGTTTTTTCTCAGAGATGTAAGGTTTTATGAAAATGTATTTCCTCTTAAAATGAAAACCTATGATTCTACAGATACACAATGTGTAAAGGAAGCAGATCATTTGAATTTTTTTTATAATCTTGGGTCTCAAAGTCCCTATGATGATGGGAGAGATACACCAGTTGAGTATGGCAGTGAGACACCCTTCCCTGTTGCAACAGATAATACACAAGGTATTAATACAGATATTGCACAAATGCAACATGAAGGGTGGCAATCTGCAACCAACTATGGTGACCAAAACTAGTCTGAGGGCAATGTAAGTCAAAATCTAAATGAGTCATCTTAATCTAGTTATGAAAATGTTGATGTGCAGTCTGATACTCAATCTCCTATGTTAAAAAGGTCTAGTAGAGAGTCTAAGCAACCTATCAGGTTTAATGATTATGTGCTGAGTTCTAAGTTGAGATATGGTATTGAAAAATATGTGGATTATAAAAGACTGAATATGCATAATAGATGTTTTGCCTCTTCTTTGAATAAATCTGTTGAGCCTACATGCTTTAATGATGCTGTTAAAGATCCTAATTGGGTTGATGCTATGAATAATGAAGTTGAAGCTTTAAATAGGAATAATACTTGGACTGAATGTGATTTGCCTCCTGGTAGAAAACCTATTGGTTCAAAATGGATTTGGAAAATTAAATATAAGTCTACAGGGGAAGTGGATAGGTATAAAGCTAGACTTGTTGCTAAGGGTTATAATCAAAGAGAAGGTTTTGATTATGATGAAACATTTAGTCCTGTGGTTAAAATGGTTACTGTGAGAAGTCTTATTAGTATTGCTGTTAAAATGTCTTGGCCTTTATATCAGTTAGATGTGAATAATGCTTTCTTGTATGGTGATCTGGTTGAAGATGTTTATATGACATTGCCTGAAGGGTATAACTATAATGATAAAACCAAAGTGTGCAAACTTAATAAATCTTTGTATGGTCTTAAACAGGCACCAAGGCAGTGGAATGCTAAACTTACAGCTGCCTTGGTTGAACATGGGTTTGTTCAAAGCGAGTTTGACTATTCTTTATACATTAAACAAAATGAGTCTATTTTTGTAGCTCTTCTTGTTTATGTTGATGATATTGTGATCACTGGTAATAATGAGACTGAGATCAGTAGTTTTAAAAGGTTTTTAAACTCAAAGTTTTTAATTAAAGATCTTGGTGAGCTAAAATACTTTCTTGGAATTGAAGTATTAAGAAATGATAAAGGTGTTTGTATGTCTCAAAGGAAGTATTGTTTAGAATTGTTATATGAATATGGTTTGTTGGCTGCTAAACCAGTTGACACTCCTCTTCCTGAGAATACTGTGTTAAATCACATTGAAACAAGTAAAGATAAAGGTCTTAAGAATGTTAATGCTTATCAGAAATTAGTTGGAAAACTGATTTATCTTACTAACACTAGACCTGACATTAGCTATGTTGTACATTGTTTGAGCCAACATATGCATTATCCTTTGCAATCTCATCTTAAAGATGCTTTAAGAGTTTTAAAGTACTTGAAAGGGTCACATGGGTCTGGTTTACAGTTTAATAAAGAGTCCAGTCTTAAGCTGAGTGCTTACTCAGATGCTGACTGGGCTAAATGTCCTAAAACAAGAAAATCTGTTACTGGTTTTTGTGTTTTCTTGGGTGATTCTTTAATTTCTTGGAGAAGTAAAAAGCAGGCTACATTGTCTAAGAGTTCTGCTGAGGCAGAGTATAGAAGCCTTGCATCTGTGGCTTGTGAGGTCATATGGTTGGGTAATCTTTTGCATAGTTTGGGTCTAAGTGAGTTGTATCCTGTGAATGTGTATTGTGATAGTAGTGATGCCATTCAAATTGTTGCTAACCCTGTTTTCCATGAGAAAACAAAGCATTTTGAAATTGATGTGCACTTTGTTAGAGAGAAAGTGGCTGCTGGTATTATTGTCACTAGAAAGGTTCATACTGATGAGCAGACTACAGACATTTTTACAAAATGTCTTGGTCATGCTCAACATAAGGTGCTTTGCAAAAATCTTGGGTTGTTTGATATGTTTACAGGCATTAATAACTCTGGTTCTGGTATGAGTGATGGTCAAGCTAAAGGAAGTTCTGGAAATCAGCTTGAGGAGGGGTGTTGAAAATATTGGTTCAAGCTTATTTTCTAATGTTGAAGGACTGAAGGTGTCATTATCTCATTCTCGGTTTTAGTCTATTTCAAGTCTTTGCTGGATTTAGCAAGTATTATAGTTGAGGGGCTGGAGTGGAACATTGGAGGCTATATAAACTCCTTATACTGATTTAGGGTTAATTAATTCAGTCTCTCTCAATCAGTTGTATTGCTCTCTCTCTCTCTCTAAACGTTTCATACTTCTCTGGTATTAATTGATATCAATCTTGATATCAGTTAGGTGTTTGTATCAAGATCAATCTCTTTATTTGATCTTGTAGTTTGTGTGTTGAGAGTTCTTGTAGTGAGTTTGATTGGTGTCTTCCTAGAAGAGATCAATCCTTTCTTGTGTATTCGTTTGGTAAGCACCCGATTGGGGACTTATCTACTTGACATTGTTATAATAAAATTATACCAAAGGGTGGTTGGTTGGGTGTACGTGTGGATTGTTGTGTGCTCTTGATCATTTTTACAAATAGGAGTATGAGAAAAATGGTCACAATTAATTCATACAATTAATTTCAATAATGTACCATGAATGAAAATAAAACCACAAATTTAATTTAATTTTCAATTCACATTAGTATACATAATGACATTATCAATTGTCATTCAACCATATTAACCACATTTTTCCAACAAGTTCTAATTTGGGTCTTTATAGTATCATTTACTCACGAAATCTCAAATCTCAAATCTCTCTAGCTTCTTTTTAGCCAAAAATGTTTTTTTATTTATATGGAGATTAACCTAGCTAGTTTGGACCCGAGCAAACAAAACTCGCACAAGTTTAATATAGTATGGTTACGATCCGTTTTACCTTTTCAATTTTGCCTGGAATCGGACAACTTGAGATTGATTTGACAAAATTGCTGTAGCGGTAAGCAAGCGGTAGAGATTATATTTCAAGACTTATTTTAGTAGCGTTTGTAACACTTGTGTTTAAACAAAATCCAAAGCGCTACACAGTGGCGGAGGCATGTAGAGGCGAAGGTGGGCCATGGCCCACCCACAAATCTTTAACTTGTGTACATTTACATTAGCCCAATATAGTAAAGTGTCCATATTGTTGTTTTTTGGCCCATCACAAAAACTGATATAGTTATACTTGTACTAGCCAATCTCTAGAAATCCTAGCTGTTATACAATTTAAATGATCATCCCATATTAATTCTTATATAAACACGAATTGGCTAAACAATCCTCAACATTATGTCAAGTTCTAAATGTCTTTAACAAAGTTTTGGCCCCCCCATAAACAAATTCCTGGCTACGCCCCTGGCGCTACATGTTCATTACCAAACAATCTTTATATTCGAATGCTAAACACTAGTTGCTTCAAAACGCTTCGAAACCTTGCACACCAAACATACTTGATCAAGAGCGTGGATCTTTAGTTCTTCACTTATAAAAATTGATATTTCTGTGTACATGTATACGTACAAACTCACAAAGGACTAAGTACACTTTTTATTTAATTTTGTCATATTTCACCCATATATGATATATCCTTGATTTAATTATAGTTTATAGATTTCCAGTGCTTGTTAATATTAGTTTAATACTTCAATATCTTGATCTTTATTTACGGTTAGATATTGCAATATTTTGCCTGAAATTGACTCTCAATAAATCACGGTTCTGTTAGATCATCACAAACCCGTGACTGATCTAATATGATTTTAGTTTTTCTATATTATGTTTACGTTGCATAAATTAATTTGTAGTAAGCCCTTTTCGTTTAGACAGACGAAATGGTTTCAACAGTCATGGTGGCGACAATATTAGTGCTTTTAACAGATATCATAGGGGGTGTGTTCGGGATCAGGTTTACGATAAGCGGAAGAGAGTGTTTCTCACATAAAGCCGAGTATGGTGCAACTGTTCGATTTTCTTTTGTTGTTATTAACGTTGAAGCTATTGATGATTGGCATTATACTGTATATGGTACCGATCTTGTGGTATTCATTTCCCTTTATCTACTTTACACATTATTAGGTATCAAACTCAATATTTGCCAATAAAAACAAGTATCGAATTCAATAATTCCAAGTATGTTTCTCTCAGTATAGTAAATGATATATCGCTTAAAGTATTTTTACATATTGTTGTGATTAGGTCAAAGGACCTAATGGTGAGCTAATCCAAGAGTTTCGTGACAAAACAAGCGAGAATTCTGAGTTTGTGGCACATAACGAAGGCGTTTATCAGTTCTGTTTCTCTAATGAATCACCGTTCCAGGAAACCCTGGACTTTGATGTCCATTCAAGTCACTTTTATAGGGACGTTGAGCATGCGAAAGATGGTGAGATCTTTACTCAATTTTTTCTTACATGTGGGATGTTCAAAACTTGTTTGAAATCTCTATATCCCCCCAAGTCTTCGTTGTTGTCCACAAGATTTTCGTTTCATGTTAAGGACTTAAGAGTATCACGTTGAGTAAATGTTAAGGACTTAAGAGTCCCACGTAGAGCACGACACCAATATATTTTAACCATTGTGCTTACTTTTTATTAACAAATTACTAGTCCTTCAAACTGCAACAAGAACAATGTAATTTGTAAGAATGAATAAGTTTCGGACCCAATAATAAGTATTTGGGATACAAAGTGGTGATTCTTATTTTTGTTTTGCAGATCATTTTAAACCAATAATGGAACAAATAGAGATACTAGATGAAGCTCTATTGAGAATTCGATTTGAGCAAAGTTGGCTAAAGTCTAAGGCAGATCGTCATGCGATAAGTATAAACTACATATTACTCTTTAACATCAAACAAAAAGGATAAAGAAATGCTCTTTTTAACAGTCAATTTTAATGTGTTTGATTTGCAGTAAATGAAAAGATTAGCAAGAGAGCTATGCACAAAGTTGTCGCTGAATCATTTGCCATGATTGGTGCTAGTGTATTGCAAGTGTACCTTCTTACACGTCTCTTCAAACGAAAGCTTGGGATGTCGAGTGTTTAATGCATACTAAAAGTGTAGTCTTCTGTGTTAAGTAGTATGGATCAACTTTAGGCACATTTTAAACCCATCATATACTTGTGTGCGCCCATGTGGCGAAAAAGCTAAAGCGTGTTTGACAAAGCTAGACGATCAAGATATGTTAGAATAATGGACTAACCGAACGAGTAATCGTTATAAGAAGGAAATGTATTCTTAAATGAGACAAGTGGCCTTACGACTCTAAAATCCAAGTCCAAAAATCTTAAAACGACACTGTACTGGTTCAGCATAAGTATGATACTAAGTTTAAATCAGTATGGTATCAAATACAGCTAAAGTTTTACGAGTAACTAAGTTAAACCCTTTATTTATCACCAAAATAGTAATGTCATTCGGTTTCAACCCTATAACATGATGCACATTCTTTCTTTTTTTTTTTCTTTTTTTTTTTCTCTTAACAAGTTGACACAATACAAATAAAATTATAGAAAGGTAAGTCCGTGTTTGTATTAGCTTATTTACCGGGCTTATAAACTAACGTAAATTTATAAAAGCTCATAAGCCCAATTATTTCTGAGCTTACAAGCTTACTAAATTGAGCTTTCGACGTTAACTAATCCATAAACATAATTTAATAACCTTATTAGCATATAAAAATGAGCTTATGAGCTATTCCAGTTTTACATAAGCTCGTAAACACGGTTTGTGTTTGGGGAAGAGCTTTTGAAAGCTTATGAGAACTTAAACATTTAAAATAAGCTAGCTTGTAATATAGAGTTTTGCTTTGTTTGTTTTTTTTTTTTTTTTTTTTTTTTTTTTTTTTCATCAAAAACTTTTAGAGCTTTTGAAATCCACGAGCTTTTAGAATTTCTAGTTACAATTATAATTAATATTTATTTTTTATTTAAATATTCCTTTGTGTCATTCTACATTTATAAGCTACAACTATGCACTGGCGGAGACGGAGGTGGCAATGTGAGCATGTGCTCCCCTAGCAAAAAAAATTTAGTGTAGAATTTTCAAAATATCAGGCTATTTTTGTAATTTGGTCCCCTAACGAACTGATTTGTAGCGTAGTTTTTGAATTTTATCAAAGTTTAACCCCTTGACCATAGCCTTTTGTCTCCGCGCTGCGCCAACCATACATAGCTTAAGTTATTTGACCATGGGCCTCATTAGCATTACTACCAAACCCATCGGGCCAATTAATCTCACTTAGCCCAAATGCAACTCCCCAACTCAAAGTACAAGAAAACATAAAACAGTCAAAAACAAAACACAAGACTTCCAGTTCCAACCTGTTCCTGTCATCGTGTCTTCAAACTTCAACACCAAACCAAAAAAAAAAAACAATCTCAAAAACCCCAAATCTTAAAAACCATAATTCAATCCCATAAACCTTAAAAAAAAAACCCATCAAAGGTAAGCAACTAGATTAACAGATCTATGTTTATATTACCATAATTATGAACTTATGATTATTTTTATATGTTTGTGTTGCAGATGAGGATGTATTTGTGGGGTGTTTTGGCTGCTGTTTTGTTGGGGAACATGGGAGGGGTGTTTGGGATAAGGTTTGTGATAGATAGAGATGAGTGTTTTTCTCATAAAGCTGAGTATGGTTCAACTGTTAGATATTCTTTTGTTGTTATTAAAGTTGAAGGTGCTTGGCATTATAACGAAGATGGTGTTGATCTTGTGGTATATTTCTTTTTTTATTTCTAACTTAGTTTTTATTTATTGGGCTTGTTGTCTGAAAATGTATCTTACTTGTCATTTTTTGAGTTGTATGTACAATCGTTAGGATCAGACTATTTAATAACGAACTTTTTGAATTTCGATAATTTTGTGTATCGATTACTAAAAATACGTGATTCGATTCCCAAAAATATGTCAACTCATACAGAATGATCGAAATTCAAAAAGTTATTTATTAAATAGTATGATCCTAACGATGGTACATACAGCTCAAAAAAATGACAAGTAAGACACATTTTCAGACAATTACCCATTTATTTAATTGGTTATGGGTGAATTTTGAGATGTGAAACGTAGTTTGTTAGTTTAGTTTTCTCATGGGCTTAAGGGATCTATAAATTGCTAGCTTTGGTTACTAGAAAAAGACGAAATTGGGTAGTATAATATAGTTTAAGAGTTTCGAGCGAAAGTTGCTTGGAGTGATGGGTGATTGGATTCTAGCTTTAACATGTATGTTAGTGGGTGTTTCGAGATCTAGATTAATGTGTAGTGTGATCAAATTACAGGGTGTTAGGCTTTGAGTTAGAAAGCGATAATGTGATATGAAATAGTTAGGATTAGATAATTATGTGTAACATGGGGTTTGTGCTGTTTGAAATGGTGGTAATCAAATAAGTTGCTCGAGTGATTAGCAAGTTATAATTGCTTAAAAATTTGCGTGCAAAATGATTGACACCTAATCATAATTAGTTTTGTGCAGCTCCTAGTAAACCTATTGTTTAAAATTTGCTTATTTGAACCTTAAATAATAAGATAGTGAGGAGCAGTTTCACTCTATCAAAACTCTTGAAAGTAGAAACTAAGGGTGCGCTTGGTTCAAACTAGGTAACGGGAAACAGAAAGGCAAAGGGAATACTAAGGAAAGGGAAAGGGTAAGGAAACCATTCCCCCCAATTTATTGAGTAATGGCCCATTACCCACTATTGGGTAATGGGTCATTGCATTATAGCCAACCAAGCATCATTAATCATTATCTTTGCTATTACTTACCCCTCAATACCCTCAACCAAGCACACCCTCTTTGACTTGAAAATACATAATGAGATAATCACTTTCAAAACGCAATGTGAAACACCCCCTTAATTGTGAGTATTCGCTGATTAGAGTTTGTGGCATATGAGATGGTGTTTTAGTTGTAGTATGCTGTTTGTTAATTGAATAGTTTCATTGAGTATTTGAGTCACACTTCATCGTTGTTCAAAATGTGTCATGGAGTCAATTTTAGGGATACAAGGATAAATAGAGATTAGATCTACAACATTACTTCCTATTTAAGTTAGTGCGTGGAATAAAGCATATGGATTCTTAGCTTCGTCACAAGAAAAACGTTAGGAACCTAGATATTCAAATAATCAGGAGTTACTACACAAATTTTCAACAACTTTCTGTGAAAGGGCTTGCTTTTATCTTACATGTTGAGCATTTGTTGTAAAGGCTTTGTGCGGTTATTTTTTCCCACTTTTTTGTACTATACTTGTTGGTCAAATAATATGATTATTGGATGAATTATAGTGACCATGCTGTGATTATCAGGTCAAGGGGCCGAAGGGTGAACAAGTTCAAGATTTCCGTGACAAAACAAGCGATAAGTCAGATTTCGTGGCACATAATGAAGGCCTTTATCAATTCTGCTTCACCAATAAATCTCCGTACCATGAAACCATAGACTTTGATGTCCATTCTAGCCACTTCTATGCTGACGTTGAACATGCAAAGGATGGTAAGACATTTGCTGGCATCTTTTCTATACTTTATGCATAATTTTCTTACTTGGATGTCATGTACTAGTAAAATTACCTATTTCCCATGAGTAATCGGTCTTGTCCACAAGACTTGCGTATCTTATTAAGGGTATGTCGAAGATCTGAGTAATATAGGGGAGCATCTATATTTCGGATCTGTATACCTTCGATGTTGCCTGCTTCATGGGGCTCGGCTGTTAACGTATTAATGATGTTTTTGCAGATCATTTTAAACCCATTTTGGAACAGATATCAAAGCTAGAGGATGCTTTATATAACATTCAATTCGAACAGCATTGGCTCGAGGCCGAGACTGATCGACAAGCAAACTGTATGATCTCTTAACTCTTCGATAGAAGTCAAAATCTAGATGAAATGATGACTAAACTTGTATTATATTTCTATATATTAGCTAAGTATAAAAGTTCTCACATCATGTACTTACATTCTCACAATCGTCTCAATCACATTATATTCATTGTGTAGAAATGACAGTTTTACAAATCTAAGGGTGTCTATGTTCTTATTCACAAATCGTAAGCTTCTATGAGTTAATTGACTTGTTAAAGTCTCTCAGTTTCGATTCTTAGTTGCAAAATTGGACGAAAATGATGTGATTAATGTGGTTGTGAGAAGATAAAGCTATGTTAATAAAAGAATGTTATTGTGCATAAATAACATTGAAATCATCGTACTTTTCTATTTGTTCCTCTAGTCATTGTACCATCTTTATACATGGCATTAAAAGATGGCATTGGACCACACCAATGGCCTAGTGGTAAGGCACCTAAACTCCTCACAAGAGGTCTAGGGTTCAAACCTCACTAGGTATAAAATATGGAAAGGGTTGGAACCGGTCACGGGGATACCTTGGTTAGGCCGCGTACATGTGAGTGAAAGACTCGCCCTCCCCGGGTAACCTGAACCGGGAAAACCATTTCTTTACCGTTTTCATTAAAAGCTGGCTTTGTGTTTATCTATGGATCATTTTATAACTCATTTTCTTAGCATTTTTTGTTTAAATCTACAGTTTTACATAGATTAGATCTTCTAACTTGATATATTTAAAATCTTTATCAAAATTAACAGATATATTATTTATAACCTTTTAAGTTTTCAATAAATGTGCAAGAAAGTGTTTGCGGGTCAACCTAGCCTAGCCTGTTTTAACCTGTACTAAAAAAAACTCATTTAAACCAAAAACTTGTTTTAGTCTGTTCCGTAACCCGCCGGACCCTGTCATGTTGCCACTTCTAATAGCATGTGTTTTATTTGCAGTAAACGAAGGAATGAGCAAGAGAGCAATGCACAAAGCACTTGTGGAATCAGCAGCTCTTATTGGTGCGAGCGTGTTGCAGGTGTACCTTCTCATACGTCTGTTTGAAAGAAAGCTTGGGATGTCTAGAGTTTGATGTATGATCGATTGTGAAATGTTTTAACTCCCTTTAGCTTGTTAGACCCTTTATTATGAGAGCTAAATATACACCAAATTTGCACTTGAAAGTGTAACTTAAAAGAGATTGGATATAATATTTGTTACAATGGTTCACTTTACTAGACCTCCTGTTGTTTCCCTCTATATGACTCTTTATCTGACTTATTTAAGTTTTAACTCATATCATATCATATATTCCATGTGTAGCAACCTTGTTACTGTATTTTCGAGCCCGGATAGATATTCTGTAACTTTTTTTGAACAATTTGATCCGTGCTATCTTCTATATAACAGAGCCGAAGTCGTTAGATTTATGCAAATCTGTTATGATCTGATGTAACAAAAATGATTTTCGCAAGTAAATGCAGATGACTTGAAAGCATTCAGTTATAACTTTGAGTTTTAGACTTGCATGGAGCATTCAGTTTGAGGTCTTTTTTAGTGTCTGGGTGGAGCTGAACAATAAAGATTCGAAAATTTCTGGGCGCTAACAAATATTTATCTAATCACAACTTCAAACAAAAAAATTTGTATAAAAAACGACAATCTACAGTAACTTGCCTTATTACAATCGATAGTTAAATCATTCAACTCTAGTGATTGATATCAGTAACCACTTTCAAGATGCATTATAAGACGCACCCCACTAGTTCGTTTTTGCTTTGAAGTTTCTTACTTCTGACTAATATTTGTACAATTACAATTAAGAAATGATTAGTTTTCCAATCAAGGAAAATGATGGTTTACCACGCCGTTTATCTCTGTTAAGAAGTACGACTGAAATACGGCTAGCAGTGACAAAGCACAGACCCTACCAAAAGTCACGCGGTTGCTGTTGCATTATAATATTTAACGATCCTAAGCGAAAAAAGAAAACCCAAGTATTTAAGTATGTACACTGTCGAAACAACTAACCATTTATAGTTAATTACTTATCTACTTTTTATGCCCATTTTGCCCTTTTGAGCGCTTAAAAGCTTCTGCAGTTCCATTCTTAATTTCTTTTCTTCGTTTCAACAAGCCATTGCTAAAAGAACCAGCTCCAGCAGTTTTCACTGTTATTTCATCATACCATCGAACGTTGGTGACAATGGCACGAACTATAACCTCACTTTTTGGCTCTGTAATTATGTTTCTCTCGATAACTGAATTCTGCCCACAACATGAACCATTTATAGCTTTCACTTTCAGTTTTTGGAAAACATGGTCTTGATCACGCTTCAAACTGTCTCTTGATTCCTGCATATGAGCCAATGCCACAAATCATTTCAATATAAACCTTAATTTAAGACAACGAGAAACATATAATAATTATTGGAAATTTGGTGGGTAAGGTAATAGTTCGGGTTGAACAGGTAATTTCCTAATGCATGTCAAAATGGAGTCAGATTGGGTTCTGCTCGATTGTTCCATTTTATAACTTTTATAAGAATGGTTAAGGGTTATCTGAATTGTCTTGTTTTTTTAACCGCAATTAGTGTTGTACATTTGAGAGTCGGCTTATAAAGGTTTTGGTTACAAAAAGACCCAAGCGGACACAACCCCATCTTTTAACGACTACCGTGTACAAAAAAAGTACAATGACTAAAATTTTGAAACGGGACAATGAAAAGATATTTTGGTACTTTATGCAAATAACCATCACCGTTTATGTGTTAGAAACTGATATAAACCTAAATCAGCCCATTAGTAAGCAATTCAACCCGTTTAACCCATTTGACTCAATTGGGACAAAAACAACCCAAATCCGCCCATTAATAAGCAAATGGGCAATATTGCCGGCTTTGAAGAGTATTTTGAGTCATTTAGTTCACTAAAAAAATGTGCCCGAGACAAAAGTTGCAATCCTCATCAGATGAGAAGGGATACATATACAATAATGAAATGAAGGAATTCATACTTGAAAATCAATAGGGATCTTAATTTGGCCATATGCACAACCACAACCCTCGCTGAAGTTAACTTTCAAGATAACATCGAATGGTTTGATATTCCAAACGGTTCTCCTGAAATTCAACAAGTATAAACATAAGAGTTGTTGGAGTTTTCACATTTGACCCAATAGAGATACTATATAACCCAAATGAGTTGAAATTACTACCTCTTATGAGACCATATGACAGATAAAGACGCAAAATAGTGTTAACATTCAGGAATTAAGACTCGAGTTTAATCATATAGCAACATTTTAGCATATCCTAATGTAATCCCCCATATACTGCTAACAAAAGGCTAAATATTTTACCTTTTAAGCTGAAAAGGGTGCTTATCTAGAACAACCTCTTTCATACTCTGGTCTGAAAAGAATACCTAAATGCAAAGTTCATGATCACAGGTCAGATAAACATGATATGTCAACAAAGAAGTTATTATGCTTGGTTGGAATCGATATAATTTTCCATCATTGACTCAAACCTCTACAGACTTGATGAACGGGATGTGAGCCTTTTTATCATGTGCACTTGCTAGCCGAAGTGTCCAGTTGACAAATCGCTTATCTGCAATACAAACTATTGTGTATGAGAATAGGATGCAAAGACCATATATAGGCTTCTTAATATAGCATGCAAACACTATTTGTCCTTTTAAGTTCTTCCAGAAAAAATTAATGTGCTATTTATGATTACAAAAACAACACTATAAAAGTTTTAATCAAAGTCATTGAAGTAAACAACTTGTATAAGCTAATTTAGACTTTGAGCAACTTTCAACCCATATGACCTCGCCCATCTGACTTATTTGAGATAAACACAACCCAAATCGACCCATTTATAAGTAAAAGAGTCATTATTGCAGGCTCTAATTAATCTAAACATGTAATGTAACTTTTTTCACAGAAAAAAGAAAATGCAGGAAAATAACCTGAACTCAATGCTTGAGCAAAAATGGTTTGTAGAAGATCTATTCTGACAAATGGACGAATGCGCATATTGAGCAAGTCCATGACTCCAGCAATCACCTGTACCGATTGATATTCATCAGTAAAAGATGTAATCACATAGAAACAAGTAACAGTGTACTCATATAGGATGATGTTCAAAATCAACTATAAAGACTGATATAGCAGGAAGCTAAATTTATAATGATTCTTATTATTTTTTCATACTGCACCTTGTCTACGAATCCATGGATGACCAGACTTGCTTTCTTGTCTTTTGGAGTTTGCTGAGAAAATTTGAGAAAATAAGGGGAAATGAATACACAAGATGCAAAGATAAATTATGCAACTACTCAACAAAGTGGAAAGAATGAATACCTGAAGATTTACAATGACAAACTTGCCACCACTACTGAGACACTTCAGAGGCAAATTGCATGCAGGAGTTATCTGTAAACTGCAAAAAGTAGATATTACCAATATATCGTTGCTCCAAAACGAGAAGCAGAAACAAGACATCTGATTACCTCGTTCCTAGACATAATACAACATCAGCCATTTCACAGTGCACCTCTGCTGGATTCATCTCTTCTATGGGCAATGCGTCCTGTAAGAACGCCTTTAGTCTTAGGATGATGCTTATAACACGAAATCTATTCATAACTAAATCAAAAGAAAAACATGTTCCTTTTTTGTATCAAAATCGTATCAGCTGATTACAGTTTTGCACAATAAATCTAGTACCATTAATATAAACCAAAACAAATGTTTCATTTAGCCATTCCGTCAAAACAGTAATACGTTCACACCCATATAGGAAGCAAATAAGATGTTCCATTGATTGCACCAAGAAAAGACAGGTGACTGAAAACATATACTTCTTTTTTCAGGTTTGGATTCAGTAGAGCAATAAATAATACCTCCCAATCAAGAACTGTGTCCTTAAGTTTAACATCACAACCTGCATTGGAGCACTTCCGTGAAGTCTCCTTCAGTCCAACAGATTCAACCTCAAAGTCTCGAAAGTACCTTTTACGTCAAAATAATAAAATGGCTTCTGAGAAATCGATTTCCAAAAAGATTTATGAAGAACGCAGAAGTTTTTAAAAAGAACTAGAACATTTTAACCCAGTAATCTTACTTGATAAAGAGTTTCAAGTTTATAATTGGGCAAACCGAATAAAGACTTGGAAACTAAACAAAAAGTGTGCTAGCTGTTAGGATGAACACTTACTCAGTACCACAGGAAGTGCATCTTTCCATGAAGGAATTTCCGTGCAATTCCGACAGCTTGTCCCTTGGTATTCCAGATCGAAGATGTAGGCCATCAATGTTCTGCAATATATCAGCATTAAGGATAAAGTTAGAAAGCTTGATAACATCTGGTTCGTCAGATTGGATGATGTTATATTCATAATAGAGCATATGGTTATATATTATCGCAGTCGTTTCTTCTTACGTAAGTACTTTGAGTTATGAATAGACATATTGTCTCAAAAGAGGAAATTAGTGGATGCATACTTGACTAATAACGAATTTAAGGATGCCAGCTCTCTCAAGTTCAACCAAAGCCATATGGGTCATGCTTGGCATTGCACGATGAAATGGGAGTGATGCTTCTGGCAAGGCACTACCTTCTCGCTGCATATCAAAACAAAGGCAAGCTGTCAACAACTTAACATAATCTCCTGATAATTTAATCGAGTTTTCAAACATAGACGACAATGGCAAGTGTTAGAGAATGTTCTGTATTGATAAATCAGAATTCAGATCCAACCCTAAGTCTTTAATCATACTGATAAATATTTCGCATCACACAGAAACTGCTTAGTGACGAAATGATGTGGTCTTCAAATTGCATACTAGGCACTAGAGTGCATTAACAACTTCAAAGGAATAACGATTCGCAACCATAAAACAAAATTAGAAGTTTTTATATAAGCATATTTGACCACCCCACCGGTGACTGATCCACACCCATCACAGTCGCCATTGGCACTGAATTCCTTCTTATTTACACTTTTACAGTATGCTACATTTATTTGGTCATGTTCCTTGTAACTTAAGGGCGAGTGATAAAAGGTTTACGAGACTGTTTATTCAAAACCTGTTATGGATTAGTCTTGTAAAGTACTGAACCCCATTTACAACCTGTTTACACATCATGTAACCATGTAAAAGATGTCTTAGGATACCTGAAGAGTCCAAATTCCTGTAGGCCCACGAAAATCAGGTATACCACAGGAAGTTGAAATCCCAGCTCCAGTAAACACAACTAAATGCTTACTCTGCAAGTAACATGAAAATGAAGTAAAACTTTAGTTCAGACAGATTAACAGAAAGCTTATACCCTGTGAATGAAACAGATATCATGAGAACAAACCTTCCGAATCATCCTGGTGAGCCGTTCAATCTGCAAATACAGTAAAGCAAATATGTAAATGAGATAGCGGGCATATAAAATTATCACTTCAGAAACCATACACAGCAATCACAGTTCATTACATGTACCTAACCAGTGCTCTATAATGCCCAAATTCCATCTTATATATAAGGCCTGTTAGTTTGAATTTTGTTATGCTAAATTCTAAGTTCCAATACATAAGGACCTTTTCATTTCCTATTTCTTGTCTGAATAAATGCTCCATACCAGTAGTGGTCTATTTGATGCCATAACCTTGACCAGGTAATGCATTATCCTAACGAATAGAAATCACGAAATCCCCATAAAAAACAAAAGTTTATATATTTACAGTACGAAAAGAATTTTCTGTCTGCATATCAGACCATGTATGGTGTTTGGTTTGAGAATATGGGTTTGATTGTGCTTGAGAATGTGTGTTTTAAAGAAACGGGTTATAAGGAACGGGGCTGCTACCCATAAAAGTGTGCATCTCAACCATTCAACATCATCAAACCCATACTCATTGACGATCCTGGGAAAAACCAAACACCATCACCCGATGCTTTTGCTTCCGTTAATCATAACTCCATTAACCCTAACATATTCCATTGCAATCAAACTCAATCATCAAAACACCAATGCATAACTCACTGTAATTAGACTTTAGTAACCCTACTCAGAGTCGCAGACCATTACAATCAACCCCGCAGACTGAACTGAAACTCTTATGCAGACAGAATTATAACCTTTTCTAATGATCAACTTTCAATAAATTTCACACCTAAGCAACTCTCTTGAGTGCACCAAACTAAGTTTTATCAATCCCCTAATGAATCGGACACTCGCGTTACATGCATTCAGTTAAAATTATAACTTACAACTGATATCAAATATTTAAACCTATAAGAAGCATAAAGTACAATGATCCCTAAACGACTACAGTCGAATCAAACTCGATAATCGAAACACCAATGCAGAACCAACTATTCCTAAACTTGACAAACCCTAACCTTAAACAACAAAAAACAATGCAGACCAACAATAACATCACAGCACAATAACCTAAGCAACTGTAATCAATAACTAAAAAAAACCAAAAATTAATAATGAAATAGACCTTGTCCTGTAAGATATTTGGTGGATCAAAAAGTTCAGTCATGCCAACATTCCCAACATCCTCAATGTATGACAGCTTATTTGCATAACCCAAAGACATGCTTCTTTGATCCAATCTTAAATACTAACTAATTCTAGAATATGAATTGCTTCCAGACTTTGTTTTATGGGTTTTTTTTTTTCTAGTCTACAGGAGTCCCCCAAATGTTAACCTGGGAAAAAAATGTGCTTTTTATAGATACTAGCACCCCACCCCACTTATTCTGGGGATAGATATTTATTCTGCCATCTGTTTTATTTCACAGGCTTTGTGGAAATAATAGGATACGAGACATGACTCGAGACTGATACGAAAATAAATAAACTTGGGTCTATAGTTTGCGGTTGCTCCGATTGACTCGCTCAACTTGTTTATTAAACAAGTCGTGTTTGGGTTGATAATGGGTTTAATGGGTGGACGCGCCAACCGGTTTAAATTGTTATTATTATAAAATTAATATCATGTCTTTGGTTGGATTGCTTAGATCAAACTTATATGGATAAATTGGTTAAATGGGTCGACCTACAAACATTGTTTAGCATATATAGCTCATAAAACCTGTTTAGCCCGCTAACGCGTTTTTGATAAACCGGGCAAGTCATGTTCGGTTTAAGTGTAGACGGACTAGGTTTAACAAGGTTGAGCTCATTATGTAAACATCTCATGTTAGGATACCCGTCATAGTCGCGGGTGGGTTCGGACGGGTATTCATATTACTCGTTTTGGTGTTTGTTCGAGTAGACTCACCTAACTTGTTTAT
This sequence comes from Chrysanthemum seticuspe, assembly GCA_019973895.1. Classification (NCBI taxonomy): domain Eukaryota; kingdom Viridiplantae; phylum Streptophyta; class Magnoliopsida; order Asterales; family Asteraceae; genus Chrysanthemum; species Chrysanthemum seticuspe. Next base: position 330,664,154 of record BPTQ01000008.1, on the reverse strand, counting down.
TAAAGTCGTTCTAAAAATAACAATATATATAAAGAAAAAAAAAAGAAAAAAAGAAAAAAGAAAAAAACTTGTTTATTAAACATGTGGTGTTTGGGTTGAAAGTGGGTTAAATGCATCGACTCGTTAACATGTTTACGTTGTTATTGTAGAATAAATATTAATTTGTATTTGGTTAGATTGGTTAAATGGATCGCATAGCCAACTTGTTTAGATAAACTGGTTAGATGGGTAAGACGTAAATCATGTTTTGCATATTAAACTCGTGTAACATGTTTAACCCCATTGCAATTTATTTAAATGAGACATTTTTGGTTTATGTGTAGCAAATGTTAAGGTTGACGATGTTGACTCGATTAATCATGCTCGAGGTCTTTCACCTGTCAACCTGATTTGGGCACAACTCGAAGTAACTCTACTCTAGAGTGAAGTGTACCAATTTAGTAATATTTTTCTTTAAGAGGAGTACAAAAGAATTATGTGATGGCATAGATCAACTCTTCATTCAAAGGGTTTTAGAATAGATGACCAAATACTTTGTAATGTGGCATATATTGATATTTTCATATTTGACCCAATCCGCGTTGACTTGTTGCTTTTGAATTTTGATCATGACTTAAAACTAATTAGAGGGCACGCTATTGTACCACGGTTGGCGCGTCATACGTGCATCGCCATCTCAATGGCAACCATTTTAATTTATTTATTTATTCAATTATATCGTTTCTTTTTGTGCGTGAATGGAGTTTTTTGTGACCATGACTTAAAATCTGAAATGGTGAGTTGTATACTACACCCTGAAACGCAAGTGCACCTAGCTATCTTAGCAATAGCAACAAACACAATAAATATATGTAAGTTTGTAATAATTTGATTTCGAAAAACATTCAGTCACTCATATGCAGCTCATCATTTGATGATCGTACATCAGATAACAAAACGCAAACCCAAACACAAAATTAGTTATATGGACCAATGTTTTAAAACCTGGGTCGACTTGGCCGGTTCAACTGGTTGACCCGGGAACCGGTTAGGAGACCGGGTCGGATGTGACCGGGTTTTTGCCTATTTAAAAACCGGATTGAACCGGCGGTTTTTCATTGACCCGGGTTGACCAGGTTTGATAAACCCGGCCGGGTCATGACTTTTGCTCTTTTTTTTCCACTAACACTAACAAAACCCTTTAGTCATTTCATTTTCGCTAAACTCAAAATTTGTGTTATGTTAAGTTCTATTTGTATGGACAAGCATGTTATAATTGGAAGGTTTATAGATAAATAGAAAAGTTAAAATCGTGATGACATGGTTAAGTTTTGATGAAAAGTATATGAAACTATGAAAGTGCTGAGATTCTCAGATATATTGCTATTTGGCTAAATGTGTAACTATGTACATTCCTGTATTACTTTTCTCATATTTCATTTAAGAAAAACTAGCTATAACTGTTGTTGGATAACTTATATAGTGATAAACTTTTTATATAGCTTGACAGGTATAATAATCTTTCTATATGTAACTTATTGTTTACTTTTGTTCTTAAATATTTCAATCACATAAATAAGAAAATAGATACCTTAGAAAAAGACCTATCAAAGATGTTATGAAAAATATACATATGTAGTATAGAATCGGTTCGACCCGACGGTTGAGCTGGTAATTCGATGAACCGGCGACTCAACCGGGTCAACTAAAAACCGGGTTTTAAAACATTGATATGGAATCCACATCACCTAAACAACTTCAGAATCCAATGCTGAACAGCCATTTAGTTGCTCTTTACATTTTTTTTATACACTCTATGTCCTATAATTATTGACTTATTGTCCCGATAAAAAATAAACAGTTTAAGAAAAACATAATTATTACAGTTCTCTCTCTTACTTGCTAGAGTTATATGTTAAACTCGATCAAACTTTCATATCTATATTTAGTAGTGGACAATTAATTTGAGACATATCAAAAAGGAAACGTGAACTACTATTTTCGGTCGGATGTAGTACTTTCCAGATAGTTCATGAGTGTCAATAATTGATGTAAACAAGTTTTCACGACTATTTCTTAAATGACGGTAGTTTCCAATCCGATGGACGTCGGTTGAAACACCAACTTGTCTAGTTGTTTACTTCGTGAGCACGACACGCTTAAAGAGTGTATTAGGTTTTGTAATGGTTTGGGTAGATATATACTCACTTTTGGATATGGTTGATTCATCATACATTCATACGTAAAAGTCATTTAAGTTTCTTGTTGTTGAGCATTACGTTAGGTTTTTGTTAACAAATGAAAGCTTTTTTGTTTGTGTATTCATTTTTTTAAGAGTTAATTACATAAATGGTATCTATGCTTGATCGATTTTTGCATATTTAATCATTGAACTTTTCTTTTACCGGATCCAGTTATTAAGGTTACAGGTCTAGTCCAATTTCGGCAAAACTCAGTGACCATTTATGTAATTTTGAAAAACCCCAGTGACCATTTATGTAACGAATTTAGATTGGATCCGTAACCATTTAAGACATCAATGCCTAGACCCGGTGAAAAAATATCAGTGACTAAATCTGCAAAAACCAACAAACCATAATGACCATCTTAGGCTACATGTAATAGTCATCTCTCATTCACCTAGCTAATACATCACCTTACCTTTATCTCTCGGCCGTAATGGTCGCCACGTAACTGTTGATGCAAAAGTTGGACGTTCTTTGTTTGGAGCTCCGGTTCCCGCACCAATTGAGAATTGTTGCTTAAGACCTGCGCACTAAGAGACAAAAGACACCGTTAGGCTTACCGTGGGATTGTCTCCCACGATTATCCTCCGGCGTGAGAGTAAGTAATCGGTTTAGGGCTTAAGGAGAATTAGGGTTATCAGAGCGTACCTTAAACGAGGGATGTGATTCCCTTTATATACGCACGGAATCCTTGTTGGTTCTGTGTTCCTCAACCTTCGGCGTATCCCGCCTAAGTCGGTTGAGGAATGATTATCTCCTTGATTAGGAGATATCCAATATCTATTCCGTAAATAGATTCGTATTTGGGCCTTCGTGGGCCTAAACGCTTGTCAGCGTAGCCCACCTCGTGCTGGGCTTTATCAGTATTGGGCTTTGGGCGGGTTCGTGACCCGGGTATAGACTATACGTCATCATGTCCCCCCAGTCTAGTATGCGTAGTGACTAACTGCGGATGCTAGACTAATAATCCGTAGCCAGTAAAAAAAACTTTGAAGCGTATGCAAGAAGCCATAAACATATACCCTCCGGTACGTTGTACCTAGACATGAAACTGGACAGTAAACGCCTCGTTATTCGGGGGAAAGTTACTGTCCCGTGTCCCATCAAACCAATCTCAACCACACAAGTGAAGTTAGTGGGATCCACGTGTCACGTATCTTGTGGATGAGACATAGGATATAAACCACCGTTTCATTTTCACAACATGGGCGCATGGGTGGGTTTCCTTTGCGAAGCGCGCTGGCAGACTTCAGTGCTATACTGAGAAGCTAGATGCACTGAGGAATTGGAGAGAGTCCTTCTTTTGGGTAGACGACACATGCTTCCCATGGCGTTATAATTTTTACACCCGGGGTACGCTGCCAAGAGACGAGTGCCCGCTGCCTGGATCATATGTCTCCGAGGATGCGGAACTGATAAATGCAAACCGCATCCCTATCAGTTCTTATCCTGAGGAGTTTTTAGTGCATATGGGCATCATCCGTAACTACTTTGGTCCCGAAGATGAGATCCCGATCTTTTTAGGCGCCAATGGCCAGGGTGGGTACTCATTCTTCCGCACCCCCTTTTTGAAGTTAATGTAAGGATTTGGTCTTCCTTCGTCCACACATTATATAACCGATGTCGTTTTGTGTTTTCTTGTGTGCAGAGATGGATCTGTTTACTGTTGTGCAGTTGGCGAAGCCCGTTGAGGTAAGGACAGGAGTACGTCCCCTGAAAGAAGGGGAAGAACCGATATTGGTGGCCACTGCTGGGCATGTCCTGGAGATGAACATGGGGGAAACAGGTACGGTTCCTCTGTTGCAGTGGAAGCGACACCATTGCAAAGTATTCCCAGCCCCAAAGTGCCTTCTGCTGCAGCGCAGCCACCCCCTGTAGCCGCGGCGCCACCTATGGACGAAGAAGAGGAGTCCGAGGCTGGGTTAAAGCGGAAGTGGTCCATCGGAAAGGATGGCGCAGGCCCATCAAGGAAAAAACGCCCTGTGAGCCTTGTTGTGGAAGAATCGTCCACTGATGAAGCGTCTTCGCACCCCTCAGCTACTGTCGCTGAACCGCAGTAAGTGATGCCTTCATTATATATTGGTTTGTTGTTTTTTTTTTTTTTTTTTTTCTTGATGCGCCTATTGTGTTACATAGGAGCCTAACAAGTCTCTGTTAAACGTACACAGGATGGAGCAGTTTACAGAGTCACCCCCCAAGACTAGTCCTGTACGCTCTGCGCATACTGAGCCGCACAGTCAGAATGATGAAGACCTGTCTGATGTGGATGTGCCCGTGGAGCAATTGGTCAAAGAGTTGGTGCAAGTCTCTGCCCATTAGGCTTCGCTAATTGTGAAGCTGAAAGACCAAGTTTCTGGTAGGAGTAGTCAAGAATCGCAAAAGGATCATACAGTAGCATTGCTGGAGGCGCAACTGGCGAGCACCCGAACGCAGTTGGAATGCGCCCAGGCCGAAATAAAAGATCTGAACGCGTACGCTCAGAAACAAGCTAAAGAAAAAATTGCGCTGATGTGCCAACTAAACCAAGAGCGTGCGGATGTTGTCGGGTATAAGTCTGCGTGCCACTGGGTACTGAAATATCTGGAGAAGGGCAAAGATGCGATGACATCCCAACTTGAAGAGTTTGGTGCCACGGTTAAAAGTGCCCTTGAAGCGCAGGAGATGAAGCTGCGTAATCTGAGTATAGAGTACGACGAGGAGTTGTATCCCCAACTCTTGTCTACTATTGCAGAGCGCCAATGGCTCATAGGCCATGGCTTGCGCCTTGCTGCGCTTACGACGCTGGAATCCAAGGAAGTGGTAGACGCATTCGGGGGAGTTGTTCAATGCGCCCTGGAGCGTGGTAAGGCCGAAGCAATGGAAAAACTGCATGAGGGAGGTCTTCTAAGTGTGCCTTTGGGGGAGGTGCCTGGGTAAAATGCGCATGCATATACTGAATTGGTGTCTGCCATGGAGCGGTTGAAGTCTCTAGAGTTTCCAATGATTTCTGAATTGGAGCGTGACCAAGATTATCCGATTGGGGTAATAATGGAGGGGTTGACTTTGGCAAAGCACCGTTCTGAGGATGCAGAGACCCAACCCGATTACTTTTTGAAGCCCAACGAATCTCAGTTGCAGGTACCTGTTTTTGTTCGCCCGCGTGACATTTTGAACCCATTTGCGCTGGAAAAAGAAGTCCCGTTGACGCAGGTCCTGGAAGCTCATGCCACAAGGCTCGCTAAGAAGAAGGGTGTCAGGGGTAAAGCCATATTGTGTGGTGTTGGTGCGGCGCATCTCCCTCGTTCTGACGGGGTGCCTGTAAATGTCGCCACAGTATCTCGTCAAGATTCTGATTTGTTAAAGATGTTGGACGAGATTAAGGAGTCGAAAAACCGTGTAGGTGGCTCTCCCCTTGAGCGTTGTAATAGCTGGTAGGTTTATGTATTTGTAACGTAACAAACTTTTTGTAATAACTCATGGTTATTTAATGAAAATATCTCTTGTCGAGTTCGTGTGAATGTTGTTGTAATTTGTAATGTCTTTACGTGAAAGAATTACTTTTTTTTTAACAATATAAGACATCCATAATCATATATGAAGATCCTAAAAATGTCAAGTATCATAATCGTGTATGTTAATGATATGCAGCGTACTGGAAATACCAAATTAAGGAATCAAGTTTCTTGGTTCCAAAGTTGTTAAACGTGCACATGTGCATTGCTGCGCATCCGTCGTGGGGTGCGCACAAAGCTTATTCCAACGTCTTGAGAACAAGGTGTTTAACAAGGATACATGATCCAGCGTTGATGGGTTTGCAACCCTCTTACTCAACAAGTTGTTTATTAGGTTAACTTATCCTTTTGACCATCGTGGGTTTATATATTGCATGCACGCCATGTAGGCAAAAATAAAAGGGCTTGTTAAAACATACAGTATATGGAAGTAACAAATTAAAATGTGTCACGGAGTTAGCTAGAAACCGTAACGTTTTATTAATACTTGCAAGTGTTTGTGAGAAGATAAAAACATGATACTAAGGAAAATTAAAAAAAAATACATAGTTGTCTATTGAGTACTTTAGTAAAATGCCTGAGTGTCTGTGCGCTTGGCCGTAGCCATTCCTATAGGTAGCATCTTTTGAGATTGCAGTTCACGACCATCCAAGCCCCGTAGCTTGTACGCGCCTGTTCCTAGTGCTTCAGTAACCTCATAGGGTCCCTCCCACTTCGGTCCAAGCTTACCTGTGTCTTCTGCGTGGCTTGCATCATTAGCGCGGTAGACGAAGTTACCTGGTCTGAATGAGACACCTCTTACCTTAGCGTCATAGTATCCCTTCATTCTTGACTTCGATTTTTCTCCACGTATAGCTGCGCGTTCACGCCTTTCTTCTAGCAGATCTAGGTCAAGACGCCGTTCTTCGTCATTAGTTGCCACATTTATCTCAGCAGTGCGGATGGTTGGCATACCGATCTCTGCTGGTATGACGGCTTCTGTCCCGTAGACTAGAGAGAAGGGGGTGTCTCCTGTACTGGTTTTGATCGAGGTGCGATGCGCCCACAAAACATGTGATAGTTCTTCCACCCATATCCCTTTGTGCTTGTCCAGGCGTGTTTTAATTCCTTCGCCTAAGCTTCGATTCGCCCGTTCCACTAGGCCATTGGTTTGTGGGTGTTTAACTGACGCAAAGTGCTGTGTGATGCGTAGCTTCTCACACCAGTCCTTGAAGGGGTTGTCACAGAATTGTTTTCCATTGTCTGAGATGATTTCCCCAGGAAGACCAAAACGGCATACAATGTTATCCCATACGAAGCGCTTCACCTGGTTGCCAGTGATTGTTACCACCGCCTTTGCTTCAATCCACTTGGTGAAGTAGTCTATAGCGACTATGAGGAATTTTAATCCCCCCGCTGCGACGGGAAAAGGGCCTGCGATGTCAATACCCCACTTGTAGAATGGGCATGGTGATGTTATTGGCGTTAGCTCGTGCTGTGGTTGGTGTGGGACGGGCCTATGCACTTGGCAATTGTTACACTTCCGTATTAAGTCCCGCGCATCTCGGTGCATGGTAGGCCAGTAGTATCCTGATCTCATGGCGCGTGCTACAACGGATCGTGGTCCCGAATGCATACTGCATGAACCTTCATGGATTTCTCGCAGCACATAATTTGCCTGTAATGGGCCTACACAGCGGAGCCATGGTTGCAGGAAGGAGCGTCGGTACAAGATGTTGTCTCGGATTTCAAATCGTTGCACTGTGCGCCGTATCCTGCGAGCTTCCTTCTGCTCCTGGGGTAGCATTCCCTTGTTCAGGAAGTCCATTATCGGTGTCATCCATGTAGGACCGTCCTCCTCTATGATTGTGGAGACTTCCATCTCTGAGATAGACTTGCTTTTCAGTGTTTCTACCAGAACTTGCTTTGATAGGTGTGCAAAGCTTGTCGAGGCAATCTTGCTCAGTGCATCCGCCTTGCGGTTTTCCCCTCTAGGAACCTGTTTGATGGTGAACCTGTCAAAACCTTTGATCAGCGTCTTGGTCTTGGCAAGATACTGGATCATGTTATCCTCCTTAGCCACGTATTCGCCCAACACGTGGTTGGCTACTAGCCGGGAATCCACGTTTGCTTCTAGGTTATGTACACCCATTCGAGCTGCAATGCGTAGTCCAGCAAGTAGAGCTTCATACTCTGCCTCGTTGTTTGTCGCTGTAAATTCAAAGCTCAGTGCATAGGTGAATTCCATACCCTCTGGATTTGTAAGGATAAGGCCTGCTCCTGAACCATCAATGCAAGAGGATCCATCTGTAAACAAGATCCATGGATCATGTTGTTCCATCTTATTTGGTGTAGGTACCTCATCGGTGTCTGGCTTTTCAATTATGAAATCTGCCAGAATATGTCCTTTAATTGCCGTGCGTGGTCTGTAGGAGATGTTGTGTTCGCCCAGCAATACACTCCACTTCTGGAGTTGGCCTGATGCATCAGGTTTAGAGATGATCTGCTTGATTGGTTGATCGGTGATTACTGCAATCGGGTGCGCCTGGAAATACCTGCGTAGCCGTTTAGCAGCAAACACCAATGCAAGAACCAATTTTTCCATGGCAGTGTAGTTCACCTCCGTCTTCTTTAGCGCTTTGCTTACAAAGTAGATAGGGGTTTGCACTGAATCCCTATCTGTTAGTAGTACTGCGCTGATTGCTCCATCAGTTGCGGACAAGTACATGATCAGTTCTTCCCCTGGTCGGGGTGCGACGAGCGTTGGGAGTGTTGCCAGATGCTGTTTAAGCTGAGTGAAGGCTTCCTCTGCCTCCGTAGTCCACTTAAAATCACCCTTCTTTATGCACTTCTTGAGTGTTTTGAAAAGTGGTAACGATTTTTCTGCTGATTTGGATAGGAACCTGTTTAGGCCGGCCAACTTTCCGTTGAGAGATTGGACTTCCTTCAACGTGCGTGGTGAAGGAAGTTCGATGACCGCTTTTGTCTTTTCTGGACATGGTTTTATACCGTCAGGTTCAATCAAGTATCCAAGGAACATGCCTTCAGTAGCGCCGAATGTGCACTTTTTGGGATTCAGCTTCATGTTTATCTCTCGTATAGTTTTAAACGTCTCCTCAATGTCGCGTATTAGCTCATCTTCAGTATGACTCTTGATGACTAGATCATCGACATAGACTTCTAGGTTGTGGCCCACCTGTTTTTCGAAAACGTTATCCACCAACCGCTGATAGGTGGCACCCGCGTTTTTCAAGCCGAAGGGCATTTTTGTGTAACAGTAAACACCTTGGCCTGTGTGGAAGGCCGTCTTTTCTTCATCCTCTTTAGCCATCTGAATTTGATGGTACCCTTTGTACGCATCTAGGAAACACTTCAATGGATACCCGCACAGAGACTCTATTTTCCAGTCTATCTCTGGTAATGGATAGCAGTCTTGTGGGCACGCTTTGTTAAGATCAGTAAAGTCAACACACATTCGCCAGCTACCGTCGCTCTTTTTGACCATTACTGGGTTAGAAAGCCAGTCGTGGTAGTAGACTTCGCGCATAATTCCCGCATCGACCAACTTATGTACTTCTGCCAGGATCGCTTGCGCGCGCTCTGGGGCCTGGCCGCGTTTCTTCTGGCGGATAGGCGAGTACCCTTGTCGGATTCGCAGGTTATGTTCTGTGATTGAGCGCGGTACCCCAGTCATGTGTTTTGGCTCCCATGCAAAAATGTCTAAGTTCTTTTGCAGGAGCGCACACACAGCTGATTTGCCGTTGTCTGATAGTGACCCTCCGATGGCTATTTCCTGTTCTGGGTATTCTGGGTGGATCGCTACTTTCAGATGTGGAATTCTGGTCGTCCGCTGTGCTGGGGTTGGTGCGGTCTCGCATGCAATCGTGTTGCATTCTCTATGTGGTACAGTGGCGTTGTAAAGAGTAACAATACCACCTTCCACTGGGAACTTAAGCATCCCATGCGCTGTTGATGGCACTGATCGCATAGCTGAAATTCCTGGTCTCCCAATGATGCCATTGTATGGCGAGGGAGATTTAATCACCATAAATCCCATCCAGGCCGTTGCGGAGTGTTCTTCGTTTCCAATGCTGACAGGTAATCTTATTTGTCCCATAGGCCATATCTTCTCGCCTGTAAAACCAGTCAACGCTGTTCTGACTGGGGTTAACTGGTTGCGTATTTCAGGACGCAGTCGCTTGAAACAGTGCTCATACATGATGTCGGCAGAAGCTCCACCATCAACATACATGCGGTGGATGTCGTGACCCCCCGCGCTTATCTCTATAGTAAGTGGTTCCACCACTGCGTTGTTCGCGGTTAAGGTGGGGAACGAGATTTCCTTTCCCCTTGAAAAATCCTGGCTTACCTTCTGCTTTGTGACCCGCTGCCATGATTGTATCATGTAAATGGTGTCGGGCTTGTCTTTAGGCGTTTCTTTCTTATTGCCACTCTTTTGCTTGTCCTTCCCTTCCTTGATATTTTTGACCAGATGGTCCAATCTTCCCTCTTTGACCATCTTGTCAATGAGTTGGCGCAGTTGGACACATTCGTTAGTAGTGTGGCCCTTCTGCGCGTGGTAATCACAGTATCCACTGCCGACACGCCTATCCTCTGGAGTGCGCATTTGTGGTGGTCTCGGGAAGTTAGCGCCCTCTGTTGCGAGTATTTCCTTTGGCGATTTGGTAAGCGGGGTATATTTGTCATTGTCGCGTCCATTCCCCTGGTTGCGATAGTTCATGTTACGGTTACTATTCCGATCTGTGGATTGTCTCCCAGGTTGTTCCTGTGACCAGTAGTTGGAATAGCTTCTCTTGCTATCCACTGCAGCGGCTTCCCCTTGTACGAAGGACCGTGTACGTTTCATAACCTCATCGAAGGATTGGGGAATCCTGTCATTCAATCTTTTAATAAGTTCCGGGTTGCTGATCCCATTCATGAATCCTGAGATTTTGAGTACTTCGGGACATGCTTTGACTTGCATGCACTCATCCTTGAAGCGCTCCATGAAAGCGCTTGTGGATTCCCCTTGGCACTGTTTGACTCTAGCGAGTTGAATGGGGTTTTGAGCGCACTTTTTTCGCTGAGTAAAGTTTAGGCGGAATGCCTTCTTCAACTCTTCGAAGCCATTGATGCTTCTGCGTGGAAGCTTGTTGAACCAGTTCCGCGCATTTCCCACCAATGTGGAATTGAACATGTGGCACCATACAGGTTGTGGCCAGTTTTCAATGGTTGCGGCTGATTCGAAAATTTTTAGGTGATCATCAGGGTCACCTACTCCATCATAGGTTTTAACATTAGTAGGCATGCGCCTCTTTTTGTTCTCCGAAAAATCACTGATACGTCTAGTGAACGCATCTACCTTCTGACGGCGCCATGGGAGAGACATATCCTCCTCTTCTTGGTCACGGTTTTTTCTTCTGGATTTCCAATGTCCAGTTTTACTGTCCTCGTTGTCCGAGGAATTACTAGAAGATAGTTCCTCTCTCCTTCGGCGTTTACGCCGGTTGTCCTCAGAATTTGTGCTTGGGGGGCTTTCACTTGGGGAATATCGCTCCCCCAGTCTATCTTGTACTCTGCGGCTACCAAGTCTAGTGTGGACACTGGTGCGCTTCTCATCTTCCTCACTTTCAGTCACAGGCTGTGAGTCAGATGTATCATCTTCCTCGACTCTCCTTCCGATTCTATTGAACACTGGGAGTCGGCGATTATCCCTCCCGCGTTTCTCCTTCTGACGACGCGGTGGAGATGTCCCAAATTCTGGGCCAAAGTCTAGCCGAGCATGCAGGCTCCGACTTGGTCTTTTCTTTGCTTCCTCTTGCATGAGGATAGCTAGGGCTTCGTAATTTTGAGAGACAAAACTACTTGGTTCTAATTCCGGAACGACCCCCTCTAGGACAGGGGTATCCGTTTCTATCAACACGCCCTTGTTTTTGTTGGGTGCGTCGGGTGCTTTTGTGAAGTTAGCTTCTAGCCCCGATTGGAGTGGAGTAAAAGGAGTGCGTAGCGGATCTCTGGTACTAGTGGTAGTAGTTGTTGCCTGGGTTGTCCCCGAGAGCAGTTCCACCAGAGGGAAGGCCGAATCCTGGCCTGATCCCTGATTTTTAGCAGCGCTGGTTGTCCCAGAGATCTGCTTGGGAGTTACCCCGCTGTGCACCTTCTTTTCAGTAAAGTCTGATTGCGATCGCTTCGTCATCCTAGTTCTTGGTTCTTAGTGAATGGTCCCACGGATGGCGCCACTTGTTGATGCAAAAGTTGGACGTTCCTTGTTTGGAGCTCCGGTTCCCGCACCAATTGAGAATTGTTGCTTAAGACCTGCGCACTAAGAGACAAAAGACACCGTTAGGCTTACCGTGGGATTGTCTCCCATGATTATCCTCCGGCGTGAGAGTAAGTAATCGGTTTAGGGCTTAAGGAGAATTAGGGTTATCAGAGCGTACCTTAAACGAGGGATGTGATTCCCTTTATATACGCACGGAATCCTTGTTGGTTCCGTGTTCCTCAACCTTCGGCGTATCCCGCCTAAGTCGGTTGAGGAATGATTATCTCCTTGATTAGGAGATATCCAATATCTATTCCGTAAATAGATTCGTATTTGGGCCTTCGTGGGCCTAAATGCTTGTCAGCGTAGCCCACCTCGTGCTGGGCTTTATCAGTATTGGGCTTTGGGCGGGTTCGTGACCCGGGTATAGACTATACGTCATCAGTAACAAAACACATAAAAATATTTCACTTTATACAAACATACATCAAAATATACCCCACACACACTCACTAACCAAAATTAAAATAACTATAAAAACACCTCATTTTCCTTGTTTTTCGTAGGTAGTGCAGACCACTTAACCGAGCCCATTTGCTCTCCTTCGCGCGTTGAAAATTATGGCCGTCAAGCCCTTCAAGTGTGAAGCAAGTGCTTCACATGCTAAGTCCAATTGTCTCACATGGTGTGTCATAATTGTGATCGTACATGAACTGTTATAACTTTTGTTGTTAAGTCACGTAATGTTTAAATTATACGAAATATCAATGAAAACGATGAGCTTTATTTGCAAAATTGTTATCTAACACTCGTCTCGTGGTATGCTTCTAACACCGAATATCAACATGCACAAAAAGATTGTAAGAGTTGTATGTTTTATGTCTGTATGTTTTAGCTCTAAGTTTAGCAGTTTTGGTGTTCGTTATATCTGATTGTGTATTGTAAATGTTTTGGATCTTAATATAATTCATCTTTTGCATTAAAAAAAAAAAGAAGATTGTAAGAGTGGACACCGAACCCTTAACTAGAAAGCCACATTCGACAACCACAATCTACTTGGATTTTACTTTTTAATTGTTTCTTTTTTCGAAAAGCAAAGAATTTCATTCAAAAATACCAAAATCCACATAGGCTACTATAAGAGCACTCTCATCCCTAACGGTATAACGCCCGTTATGGGGCTTTTAACGCCGTTATCGGCGTTATATCGTTGGAAGTGTCGAACTTTAACGCCGTTGGTGGGTTGCCGTTGCCACATTAACGCCCGTTATGGGTTGAAACCAAAAAAAAAAAAAAAAAAAAAAAAAGTAAAAAAATTCAAAAAAATTGCATATGTAGTCCCTCTAACGGCTACTAGCCGTTAAATTTAAAAAAAAAAATCATTTCAGGTCCCTAACGGCTAGTTTTTATAAAAAAAAAAAAAAAAAAAAAAAAATCAAAAACCTTTTTTTACCACTATAAATACACAATCAAAACACCATTTTTAATCACACTTTCACTTCTAAACCCTCTCAATACTATCAATCTTTCAACTTCTCCTAACTGCAAAAAAAAACAATGTCGGGAGGCAACGACAATACTTTCTTCAATCTTCTCAATGATGGGTGGAATCCCTCAAACCCGGGTTCATCATCTAACCCGAACGCTGGTTCATCTTCAAACCCCAACCCACAAGGCTTATCAAGCGAAGAAATGTGGAAACAACAACAAACATTACTGTTTTGGCCAACAAAACACCTTAAACTCCAACTTTCAAAACCTACAATTCACACAACAGTCACAACAATCACAAACTGAAACACAAGATGTTGCTGAGACACCCACATCTCCACCAAAAAAAGGAAAAGGTCGTATTAAGCGAAAATCCAAAAAATCCAAAGACCCCGAGCCCGAACCAATTGATTCTGATGAGGAGGTTGTCGTTACCAATCGTTGGAATTCAGCAGAGGAAGCATTACTTGCCAGGTGTTACATAGCTGTTTCGGAGGATCCAAAAGTTGGAAAGTGCCAACCTAGAGATACGTTTTGGTATCGGGTCAGAAATGAGTTCAATAGACTCAATTTTCAACGGCGCACCAAGGACATGATGTCAAGCAAATGGACATCGTTGAACAGGATATGCACAAAGTTCAACTCTTGTTACGTACGTGCGCAACGAGAGCAACGAAGCGGTGAAAGTGAGGTGGATGTGATGAAACGGGCAAAGCAATGGTATCGTGAGGAAAACAGAGGAGCACTGTTTGGTCTGGATGACGCTTGGGATGTTTTGCGTCATTATAAGAAATGGGAGACGCCGGAACCGGTTGATTTAACCGACGAAGTCCCAAGCCAAACAAACGAGGCTTTGTTTGGTAATGATGAACAACCACGCCCCATGGGAAAGAAACGTGCTAACAAGAAAACACGATCCGAGACTACAAAAAGTACTGGGGGAACAAGCACTGGAGGAACGAGCTCGTCAGCTTATTTCACAGAAACTATGGCAAACGAGTTTCGTATGAAACGAGAAGTCTCCGAAGCTGCGTATCGGGCCCAGCAGGAAAGAGATCTCACATTAACAAGGTTGGAAGAGATCAAGTTTTTGATGACGTCTACTGATGGGCAAGATCCAATGGTCGTGCAGTGGATCAATGACGAAAAAGATCGAATCATCGCAAAATATAACTTGAAACCTCGTCAGTAGATCGTATTTCCTTTAATTTGTTGTAACGTTTTAATTGCAGTGTGTTTTTTTTTTTTCTTTTCATTTCGTTGTATTTTTTTTTATCTCGTATTGTAATATGGTTTAAGTTTTAATGAAATGTTTGTTTTAGTTTAATAAATGAAATGTTTGTTTTAGTTTAATAAATGAAATGTTTGTTTTAGTTTAGGGGTTGAAATTGAAAATATAAAATATTAGTGGTGTTATGGTGTTATTGGGATGTTATGGATGTGAGTGTTTTTTTGGGATGTTAATGTTAAATGTTAAAGCTGATGTGGCGCTGACGTAGACGGTGTTATTGGTGTTATGGATGGGAGTGCTCTAACAAAATAAGTGAGCTCGCCCAAGATGAAGAATAACAATCACAAAAAATACATGAGCTACGTATAAATGATATCATATCAAATATCATATATCTACGATTCACATAGGTTTAAAATCCAATCTCTCCTATTCAAATTATAGCTACAAATCTTGGTTTCCATCCATAACAGGGACAATCTTTGAACTGAAATACATGTATCTGTGGTTTATGTCATCCATTTTGTTCGAGCTCGTATAAAAAAATTTATTGCGCCATCTCCAAATCCAAATTGACTAAAGAAGCGCATAGCAAGCACCGTAAAGAGCTCTAACAACCCCTTTACTTCGCATGATGAAGGATATTCGATTTATCAAAATGTCGACCAAAAACATGAAACTCGAAGAACCGCATTTCCACCCAGTCCATAATTTTAGCCATAGAGCCCTGATTGAGGGACAATTAATAGTAAATGCTACAAGTATTCACCTTGAGTTTCACAAAATAAGCATTAGGTTGAACTCACGACTATACCTATATTTATGATGCCCAACCCACGTAAGGAGACGATCAAAAGAGGCCCACAATAAGCAAATGTTAACTTTTCATGGTAAAAAAAGGAAAGTGAATATGAGTTTGTCTTACATGTAAACTGATAGAGAATGTTTG
Source organism: Chrysanthemum seticuspe (assembly GCA_019973895.1). Lineage (NCBI taxonomy): Eukaryota > Viridiplantae > Streptophyta > Magnoliopsida > Asterales > Asteraceae > Chrysanthemum > Chrysanthemum seticuspe. The sequence continues at coordinate 330,648,526 of BPTQ01000008.1, read as the reverse complement.
ATAGAGAGTTAATGTTATAGATAGAGAAAATATGTTTATTCATAAAGTGTAAAGTGAATATGAGTTTGTTTCACATGTAAATTTACATGCGAAGCCACTCAGAACCGCACAAAAGTACACCACTTTGATTGAATTTTTCAAAATTTGATTAGTGGAACTAACATATTAGTAGTGGAATTGCTTTTCACTCGTGATTTATATCAAACAATCGTTGAATATAAAACTACCGGGTTTAATAATAGAAATCATCCAACTATGTGATGTAGAAGAAATATATATTAAAGTGAACCACCTTGAAGGATGTTATGTGCAATTAACTGAAAACACTAATATTGTAAAGAGACATAATTAATATCAGGTATTTTTTTATGGTTTTTTTACTTAAAGTGACGTAGTTTTTAGAAGGTTTTGCATGTAAGTTTAGATGTGAGAGAACCTATTCACTTTTCTTGTAAGGATTAGAAATTCTTTATGTTGGACATATAAAATAAGTTTCAAATTGAGGTTACCTCGATCAAGCATCGACAATTTCTAAAGAACAATAAGAAGTATAGCGGGATTTCTTTAAATTTACATGATGAAGAAAAATGTTTTCATATTTTTAATTGCGGGTAAAAGAAACATTATGCTGATATGCATGGTTTAAAAGGCGTCGTCAAAGCGCGAGACGTGACCACCAAGTTACGAACTATATTAAGGCGTCGGCTCTAGGTGTGGCATGAGATGAAGCGTGAAAAGGCGCGCTAAGACGCGAGGCATGACGACTTTTTTGATTTCAACTCCGATGAAACTATTTTTTATTTTTATTATTATTATTTTTTTAAAGAAATGAACAAGATTACATGCACTGATAGTTTATTTACTTTATTCCTTGTGTATAACACTTTTTGTAAACTTTATATATATGAAACTAGATCCAAGGCCCGTTCGATGGGCGGCTAGTTTTAAGAATTTGATTATGCGATAAAATTAATAGTAAAATATGTATGAACGTGTAGTAACATACATGACACGAAAATAAATAAAATAAACATGTCATTATCAAGAAAATAATAACGTTAAACAAAACATAACGTTGAAAATAACCGAATTACATATAGTTTATAATCTATGAAGAACTTCTCTATATATAACGTTGGTTGTAGAGTTGGTGTAGTTGTCGTCTTTGTCACAACACAACACTTTTAAACCTTTCTTGCTCTTGAAACCGCTACATAAAGTTTTCCGTAAGAAAAAAACTGGTCGTTCCAAATAGAGGCCAACCTTAGACAAAGTTTGGCCTTAACTTTTGTTTATTGTCATGGCAAAACAAACGAAAATAGGGAATTGTCTCTTATTAAGTTGAAAAGGCATCTTCTAGTCGGATGGGCTTATAATCATTCTAGGTATAGAGCGAACCTCACCCACTTTACCACCTGCTATAATCTTTGCCTCAATGTTATTGATTCTCATTCTCAATACTTGTAACCTGGTTCCATTACACAATCCAACCCTTTGACCAATGTTGCTCAAACACATAACCGGAGAGCCAATCTTCAAAACTAATTTATGGTGTGGAAGTCCATACATTTTGATTGTATTAAAAAATTCTTTAGAGTACATATCCTCGCTTTGATTAAAATTCACACCTAAATCTGAAACTGTATCCGAACTATAATATACCTTCTCTCTGCCATTAAGTTGGGAAATCATTCGGTCATTCACTTTGTCAACTTTCTCATGTTTTGGTGCAAGAATGGCTCGATCTTGGAAATTAAGAACTTCGGGATAGGAGACTGCACGATGAACTTCGACACGATAGCGTGGAGCATTTAAGAAACGTGAATCACTAAATTGTACATCGTGATTTTTAATGTATCATTTATTTTTTATTTATTTATTTATTTATTTTACTCTTTTTAATGTATTTCTTTAATTGATGAAGTTTTTATTTTAATTAAATGTGTTAGTTTTTTTAAATAAATGAGAAAAAAGAAAAAAAAAAAACTATATATAGGGTCTAAGCAGGAGTGGAGGTAGAAAATTTTGCTCGAGGGGCACATTTTAATTGTTTTATAAACTACACTATAAATTGGTATATAGGGAAGGCAAATTACAAAAGAAAAATCAAATATTTTCGATAATTTACACTATAATTTTTTTCGCTAGAGAGGCACTTGACCCTTATGACCTTTTCTTATCTCCACCCCTGAGTCTAAAAATGCATGACGACATAAAATTCGTCATCAAAAACTGATGTCATAAAGTAAAAGAGAATTTTTGATGTTATGATGAACTCTGTTATTAGAGCACAAAGTATGGGGAGTTTTTAACATGCAAAAGGTTCATTTTTCATGTCATTGGTGAGCCAAACCATACCACTACTTGGTGCCATTGGTGAGCCAAAGATATTTGAGCCATTCCAATGGCTCAAGCCATTTGTGATGTTTAGTGGTTTTTTGTTTTGTTTTTGTGTGTATTGTGAATGAGTGGGTATTTTTAGTGGGGTACTTTGTGAGACCCAATAACATGTTTGTGGTGTGTTATGAGGGAGAGTGTTTTAGTTATTGATGAGTTATTGGGAAGTGTATGATGTGACGCTGAAGTGGCATACCAATAACGTGTTATTGGTATCCACGATACCTTGTGCTCTTATGAAAAAAAGTGTTAAATGTGACAACACTTTTCTTCACGACGCCACGATACGCAATGCTATTTATAACCTTGCTTACATAATAGTCACATGTGACATGTTTAGAAAGTCATATGAACAGCACTCATATATCCACGTAAGCGGTTCACAGATTTCCACGTCAGCAAAGTAATAGACAGTTGTACGTCTTGCAATTTAAACTTGTACTCTACTGAAACCTTTTAAAACAAAGGTGTACATACATCACTGGTTCACGCAATTGACTAGTTTCGTTACCCTCTATATTAATTTCTTCTATCACTCTGATTTTTTTATAAGGATTATTTTCACAGGTACTCTTTGTCTTATTTTTATGTGTTATACATTTGTATCTCATCATGTGCATGTATAGTGTATGTGATGAAATGATAAGTACTGTTTCTATTGCATATAATTATGAATTTTTTTTTTTTTTTTTTTTTTTTTTTTTTTTTTTTTTTTTCAAGTGATTCTTTAGAGGGGCTTATGAGCTTATCTATTTTCGGCTTATATGAGCTTATTCTTAAAGGAGGTGATTTGCATATTTCAAAAAATGATTGGGGCACTCACATTTTGAGTATTTGGACATTTATACCATCATATTATTTTTAGTTATGTTTATCCTGCAAAGATATAAATGTCCAAACACTCAAAATGTGAGTGTCCCAATCATTTTTTGGAGTATGCAAATCACCTCTCATTTATTAAAGGGATAATTATGTGAAAATGTATTTAACTTGTACATTTTCCGAGTGTTGTGTGGTAAACTGTTTTTCGACATTTGCGCGTATTTTGTGACCATTTTACCTTTATGTTTTTTAACCTAACTTATTGACATTGAAGGGTAAATTGGTCATTATATATGAACAAAATACATACAAAAGTCGAAATGCAAAAGTTTAGGTATACAATAGAAGAAAAAAAAATGGCTACACAACACTCGAAAAAGTGTCAAGTTAGATACATTTCAAAATAAGCAGATGAAAAAAATAGGGCTTATGAAATGTAAACATTACGTATTAGCCATAGTGTTTGGATATGAGGGTAAAAAGTACTTTCAGTTTCATCTTAGATAAGCACTTTGAAATATGTCAAGCTTATATAAAACTACTTTATTTATCCCTAACATAAGCATATACTAAAAAGAAGCAATTTGTTTCATCCAAACTCCTGATTTGCTTAAAGATAAGCAATCCCAAACACCCTCTTACTCTAAAATAAATAAACGCTTTAGGACAAACAGTCCCAAACACCTCCCAAACACCTTTTAAAACTGGTTTCTAGTTATTGGCATTTTGATATGACATATGCACAGTTTTGAAAGTTGTTTGCTTATCTGATTATATAGAAAGAAATAAGCTGCATTGTATAACGCAGTTTGGAGTTAGTAACTCTAAACTGATTATTGCATAAGCAAACGCCACACAAATAATCGCCCTGCACATTAACTTACATTTACTTGCCAATTAGCTAGGCACTTTATAACCTTGGTTGTTTGTGATTCAAATTTAGGATGCACCTCAATACCTCATTATATATCTACCTTTATATGTATGCCGAGACTAAGTGAACTATATATTTATATGGTACCTTGTTGTTCACTAGCCCTTGGATTAAACCGGCAATTTTACGTCAAGGTTTGTAAGATGGACCAGCTGACTAATAAAAATGGAGTTGAAAAGGTCCAACTACTTCCCGCAACCAATGATAATTATGGAGGTGTAGAGGTAGAGCTGAAGGAGCGTATGGACTCTGATGTCTTTCTCGCTCGGCTTAGAGCTTCAATGTTAGAGTGGAAATTGCAGGTTCTTTCTATATTATACACATTTCATATCTGTTCCCTGCCGATTTAGACGTCTGCAGAATATTATTACTTATGTTTTTGTATAAAAGACTTAAGTACTCCGTGTATTACAGACATTCATTGTTTCCTTCTAATTTTAGGATGGTTTTGACAGGGCAAGAGGGGTGTTTGGATTAAACTGCCAATCGATCTTGTAAGTCTTGTCGAAAGTGCAGTGAAGGTACCTATCTAATTCTCATATGATAAATAAGTTTGGCTTAGGATTGTTTTTAAATTTAGATCCATTTTGGGTATGTTAGGTTACATGATCTTAGTATGGTGATTTGTTATGTTTTCTTTTGTTGTTCCTGAAGTGCTTTCTGTTATTGTCAGGAGGGTTTCCGTTATCACCATGCCGAGCCTGATTACCTCATGCTTGTTAACTGGATTCCTGAAACAATAAATACCATCCCTGCAAATGCTTCTCATAGAGTAGGTATTGGTGCTATTGTCTTGAATGATAAACGTGAGGTATATATATCTAATGGCATCATATTTCCCTAAACCATATGGTACTCGTGTTATATCTGAAAGTTTACGTGTCCATTTGTTTATTTTGTTATTAAATAAACATTTTGGCTCGATTGAGTTCTGTTTCTGATAACTCATTTTCCTTTTCTTTTTGTTAATAGATGCTTGTTGTCCAAGAGAAGAGTGGGATAATGCGAGGTAGTGGTATATGGAAGATGCCTACCGGAATTGTTGACGAGGTACATCAATACATGTTTCAGAAAAGGTTTATTGTTTCTTAGAGATGGCAATTTAAGACTTTGTAATTAGTTGACTTAGGTTATTTATTTTCCCAAACGGGTCAAATTGGTCGAAATTTGCTACAAGTGTATTTTAATGCATACAAACTCCTAAAGTAGCCATATTAAAACTTGAAATAATTATTCTAAAAATATTGTTGTAATCATAGATAATGAATTGATTACTTACAGAAAAGTAAATAGTATATAGTTAAGTATTTGCAAGTCAACTCAACCCGGCCCATCTAGAACAGCCTTAAAACTGACACCTTTCAACCTGAACCCATTTTGACCCGTTTAACCAACCCGCTCAATGTTCCCAAGACTACGATTAGCTTTCTCCAATAAACTGATGAAAGTTCATTCGACAGGGAGAGGAGATATCTGAAGGGGCGGTTAGAGAAGTTAAAGAAGAGACGGGGGTAAGTGTTAAGCCTCAGATGTGCATATCAATATTTCAACTTTTACCAAATGCTGATTATGATTTATCGTTGTTTCAGATAGATACAGAGTTTGTGGAAATACTGGCATTCAGGTATATATTTAACCACTTTTTGAGCCTTATCTTCTGAACGATTATGATATACTTGAATGAGACACCTAAGTGGAAAATGGTGAACTTGGTAACTGTAGCTTCAAATTCATGCTTTATATATGCATATATGTTTATATTTTGTTGACAGGCAATGGCACAAGGCATTCTTTAGGAAATCCGATTTATTCTTCGTGTGCATGATGCGGCCATTGTCGTTTGACATTCAAATTCAAGAATCAGAAATTGAAGCAGCTAAGGTAAAATTTCTGAAACGGGTCAAATCTGAAACTAACCTAAAACGGGAATGGGTCAAACTTAGATTATTATAGAATGAAAATACTGTTTCTGCAAATCATAAGTTACACATTAATTATTCGTTATAAAAAATCTAAAGAAAGGACAAACATGGTTACAGCCAACCAGACCCAACCTGTACGTATAAGTGAACCACTTCAACCCAAACAAGTTATCACCAATTACCCAACCTGCCGAATCATTCATCTTGTTGCCTCTACTAGAATTTTTGACGAAAGCAAAATATGTATGATGCTAGTTGTTGTAATATATATGATACAAGCAAAAATGGCCGGACTAGTATGCTCTTCTTTTATGCAGTGGATGCCATTAGAGGAATTTGCAGCTCAACCTTCAGCTCAGAAGCCGGGTAGTCTAATGAGATACATTTGTGAGCTATGCATAGCAAAGGTCGAGAGGGACTACTCCGGTTTTTCTCCAAACCCAGTAACGTCATTTTTCAGTGAGAAACCAAGTCACATTTATTTGAACCAGCGAGATCTAAAGTAAATTTTTTTTTTACACCAAGTGTACTTTTTATAACGACATTTGTATGGAAGTGAAAGATAAGCAATGCTAAAATGTTGAATGGTTTCTAAAACGTATTATTTATTTGTACGACGCAAGTGATTGATGCATTTAACGTTTTGGACACGTTGTATGACCATGAGCATTGAAACAATGCTTGAAACACAATAACGCATGAATTAATATTCTTTGACTGGAACATGATGTTCAACATACCATGTTTTTCTTTTCTAGTAGTAAAACGCTAAACATGTCGGCAATGTTCAGCAAATTATAGAACCATAAATGCAAATAGACCACTTTTACGGTACAGAAGCAATTCTTATCATGATCAGTTATAGAACTACACTAGAGAGTGAGTAACTCCGTAAATCTGCTTACTACACTAGAGGATTTCCAGTCTTAGTGTACCAGAAAGAAAGCTTATGCATCCGGTTACATAATGAATGTATCAAAAACGATACTTCTGAAGCATACCCTCATTTCTCTTCCACTGTTGGCTTGACTTGGTTCTCGTGTTCACTACTTTCGGCAAGATTTTGCATCTAAAGCTAAGTTTATCTTAAGTTTTTATTTGCCACCATGGAAAAATAAAAGTTTTTTACTTTCCTTATAATTTCCTAGAGTTATATTATGTTAATTTCACTCTTACTCAAATGACACCTCCAACTATATCCATATTTGCTTGCCATAGGAAACGAAATTGGGCGGTCTTAGTATCATTGAAGGAGCCGCAAAAGAAGTTGCATCTCTCACTCTATTAAGAAGTCTATTGGTGAACCGAGAGATACTTTGGTTAAAAAGAGATGCAGATACGAAAGCACGTTAGAATTTTCATTCAAGTAATTCTGAAATAATCTCAAGTCTTAACTAGTATCATACTTGATGATAGTTAAACGGAATGTTCTGTTAAATTTAGATGAAAGATAAACGATATAGAGGAATTAACCTTGTTGGTGAATGGGTAAATCTCAACGTGATGTAAAAGACTTGAGTTCGAAGCTTGTACATAAATTTCTTGTAAATTAGACTCTTTATTAAATATGAGTAATTATTATTTTGGAGAAGTTCGAAGCTTCTTTCATTATTTAGGGTGCGCTTGGTTCAAACTAGGTAATGGGAAACGGAAAGGCAAAGGGAATACTAAGGAAAGGGAAAGGGTAAGGAAACCATTCCCCCCAATTTATTGGGTAATGGCCCATTACCCACTATTGGGTAATGGGTCATTGCATTATAGTCAGCCAAGCATCATTAATCATTATTTTTGCTATTACTTACCCCTCAATACCCTCAACCAAGCACACCCTTAGATGTGGGGTTTTATATCAGATAGGTTACCCAACTTTTCAACTTTGTTCGCCTAAGTTACCCAACTATTTTTTTGTTCAAACGGGGTATTGGACTACACGGGGTTGACATTCAGGTCACTGAACTTCAAAAGTGTGTTCAATCGGGTTACTGAAGGAATAAATTGACGAAAATACCCTTCTTTTCATTTTTGTTAAGTACATAAATGGTCCCTCTAGTTCGCCTGGTGTTACGAATACAGTCCAGTTTTCATTTTTGTTACGTTTTCGTAAGTTTTCATAAGTTTTCGTCCGTGGTTATACGTTTTCGCCCGTTTTCTTCCGTTTTTATACATTTTCTTACGTTTTTATCCGTTTTCTTACGTTTTTATCCGTTTTCAATTACAAAATCTCAAGTAATGCCCGAAACCGTTATGTAAAATCATTTATAAAATAAAGCGACACACTATCTTTTAAACCGTTATGTGTTTTGACCCATTATATGACCAAACGCACCCTAACTGCTAACAAAACGCACCCTGATCAGTGGAAATCCACAAACAACCCCTTTATACACTTATCAAATTAGCAGAAAATAAGCTAAGAAATAAGCTGAAAAATAAGTTCGAGTAAACATGCAAAAGAAGTAAGCTGGAAAACAAGCAAACACACAAACGCCCCTCGTGGGTGAACCGAATATCTCAATCAAACATTCACACCATATGTGGGTTCTTTAGTTGACCGAGAGCACACAAACACCCTATGTGGGTTGATTGTTTAACCGAGAGCAACACAACAGCACTCACACCCTCGTGTGTGTCTCGTTAGCCAAGCAAACACACTTGACACCTTTATGGTGTCGTGATACTAACTTAAGAAAATGATGCTTTGTAATTTATACTAACTTAACAAACACAAACAAAACGTATAAAAATGGATCGAGATGAGGAAAAACGGATAAAAACGTAAGAAAGTGTATAAAAATGGAAGAAAACGGCCGAAAACGAATAAAAACAAACAAAAACGCATAAAAACGAATCGAGAAGAGGAAAAACGGATAAAAAACGTATAAACACAGACGAAAACTTATGAAAACTTACGAAAACGTAACAAAAATGAATACTGAACTGAATCCGTAACACCGGGCGAACCAGAGGGACCATTTATGTACTTAACAAAAATGAAAAGAAGGGTATTTTCGTCAATAGTAACCTGATTGAACACACTTTTGAAGTTCAGTGACCTGAATGTCAACCCCGTGTAGTCCAATACCCCGTTTGAACAAAAAAATAGTTGGGTAACTTAGGCGAACAAAGTTAGAAAGTTGGGTAACATATCTGATATAAAACCCTTTAGATGTGTATCACAAAATTTCTTATTAGACTATCTTTATCGCTAGAAGTTGGCAACCGGTTGGTGGGGTTATATTGTACCTTTTACTAGTTATGGGTTTTGACATAAATATTTTATTACTATATATTAATGCCGAGTATATTCTTTTGAAATGAAATGAACATTACATTTATTACTTTAGTATAAGTCATATGGCTATGTTTGGCACACAAGATTATGGAGAGATTATGCTTATTTTTTCAAAAACTAAGCTACTTAAAAAATAATCTTTGTTTGGCAGCATAGCTTATAAGAGATTATAAAAAAAATAATCTTTTATAATCTCTGAAAATAAAATGTTACTTCATGTAGCTTATAAAAATAATCTCTTTTTATAATCTTTTTAAGCAGCAGCACCAGCACTAGCATCAGCAACAGCACCAGCATCAGCACAATCTATTTTTGCCAAACATACCCATAATCCTAGATACAGATTTATATGTTGTATACTTTTGAGTTGACCGTTGCCGGATAGTTTTGAAAAAAAAAAAAAAAAAAAAGAAAAAAGAAAAAAAACTCTAAATAAGTTATACAATACATCAACGCAATACAAATGTTACTATGGTAGTTTTAACATAATAAATTTATATGAACTCATAAGTCTCAAAATAATCTGGAAAATTTAAGCTTATACAAAATAAGCTGAAATCATATAAGCTCGTAAGCCTGCAAATAAGTTTAAACAAACACCCTCTAAGAAATCTCCAGACACCAAACATGTAAAATGACACCGATATAATCACTTTACCCAAACATCAAAAGTTGATTATACTACATATAAGATAAGTGCTATATACCACTTTTACAACTCAATACCAAAAACCTTCTTGGAAGAAATTAGACCACCACACGCCGGTTGTACTTGAGAGTCGTATGGCTTCATAAAATTGTGATACTCCAACTGAGTCGTCTCCCCGCCTGCTTTTGGGTCAAATTGGGAAAAAATTTAATAAGTTAACAAATAGTTGAATGATGCAATATAAAGGTACGACCGTACGAAGAAAACATATTCTTCCACCACAGTCACAGTACTTCCATTTATTTTTTCCTTACTCAAAACCCGCATGCTTTTGAATAGATCTATTTGGGTTATGTTTTGCATCTAACAGTTTAAGATTGAGAATGTTAGCTTTAAATGGAACTTATCAAAAAAGTGGGGGATCACTGACAGTGGATGTTCAAGGCCTACACATCCTAAATCAAAACTTAAATTATCAAAAGAGTATAAAAATTTGTAACAGGATTTGATACTCCAACTGTTTAAAGACAATAAAAAAACTATACCTTAATGTCTTGTGGGTTAACCCATTCTAACTTGTACCTATAAACATGTTACTCAACGAATCCCACCATAACCCATTTTGCCACCTCCAGTAATGAACATAGCAAGTGGAGAGCTAAGCCCAGTTCCTTCGTCACCTAAATGATTGTGGCTCTTGTTTGCAACAAATCATCATATTAGTAATAATTCAGGGTCAAAACACACCATACTATGAACTAACATTCAGACGAATACATTTTTGGCGATAACAACGGTTAAATTTGAATGAGAAGTCAGTTACAGTGGTTCCAATGATCAAAATTCCATCTTTTATGCAATGATGTACTTTAATGAGAGCACGCGGTGACCTACACTTGGCGGTAGGAGAAAACGCAAGACTATATATTTCTGCTCTATCTGCACCCCTCCTTACCTGCATCAGATTCCCAATTGTTTTTAGTTGACACGCTGCTAATTAGCTAATAGCTTGAGATACAATGTTTCTTATAAACCAGATAAATCTTGGACTTCAGCCTAATACAGCATCTACATCAATTAAATATGGTAGATTACACAAATGATATAAGTCGGTTTCCTTGGTTATAAGGGTGAAACGGAAGACAATCTTTACTCCCTTTATTTTTATTATTAAATGGGTCAAATTATCTTTATAAACATAATAAAAAAAAACAATTATGTATTCCTAGTTATAATACCCGTGATTTTTTCTAAAATTTCAATTTATGTATTTTTATCGATTAAAAAACAAACTTAACGTGTCCTTTATAATTTATCAAATGAAAGCAATAATTAGAAATCTTTTTTCTTTTAATCTTACTTGTATCTGTTTTTATTTATTTATCAAATGAAAAGAAACCAACAGTTAGAAACGAACTTGGCTTAAGAAATTGGCTAAGAAATATAGCAAACATGCTTCCTTTTATAAATAATAACATGATGAGTGCCAATAATTCAGTTCCAAGTAGCCTCTACAATATTTACCGGAGATTCAAGTACACATTTTATATAAAAAGACCAACATACCATTAGGAATACATAATCCAGCAAGAAACAAAAGCTATTAGTGTATATTCACATATGTGGTTGCAATTAGGAACATGCCACATATGTGAAACTCGTCGGCATATAATTGATAATAAAATTTCAAACTACAAATCGTGAATCTTACCTAGTTGCAGATAGTAGTATTCGTTTTTCGAGTCTCACATATCATCACTCCAATTCAAAGAAAACAAAAGCTATTAACAAAATTAAGTTGGAAATTTCTCACTCAAATATTGATGTAACAACAAACACCTGGAATTCGTGTTACCATTCGATAAAAGATATTCTAAAACCAAAACAAAATACCTAAGTCGTTATAAGTTTGGCTTAGCTCAGAATTATTGAACAATTATTTGAGCTTGATCTTGAAAATAAGGACTTGATGAAACTCAAGTCGATCCATCTTTAAGGCTTTGAGTTTTATATTCGACTTGACGACCTTTGTGTCGAGTGTCATGCAACACAAACCTAATAAAAACGCAAACATAAATACTCGATATTATAAGTTCAAACACAACATAAAAACCCTTTTAATAACATAATACTATTGGGAAACCTATGAATATTATGATAATATTAAAGTTAACTGTATGGTGTTATAATATAAATATTTCATGTGTCAAGTATATTATAATTAACAGTGCTAACATAAAGAAAAGATTTTAAAGTATGAGCCAAAATGCATAAGCTTAATATTGGGAAAGTAGTATACTGGTCAGTCCAGAAACACAACAAAGTCATGCAGGCCAAAGATCACATTTTTATGCTAAGTCACAAAAAGGCATATTTATACATTTAACTTTATATCACATATAATCAACACGGAAAAAGTATTCATCATAATGTTTTCTTAAAGAAAGATATAAATAAGGTCTTATTTGATCACCAAAGAAATATAAGTTCTTGCCTTAACATGATTTAAAAGCTTATATGTAGCATAAGAACCTGCAAACCATCTTTCACAAGCTATTTAAAGTCCAACAATATCCATTTATATGATTTCCAAACTTGATCTAATGCTAATCATGCAACATAAAAAAATCATTACAGACTGATGTTAGAAAATAAAAGAAAACCAACATCATAAATTAATTGAATTAGTTTAAATTTTGAGCACATGACTAACTTTAAACAGCCTGTGCTGTTTAAGCATCTTTTATATCTCGCCATAAGCATCTTTAATTTCACCATAAAGATTAAATAGTTTGCAAGGTATCTACTGAATTTTGTAGCACTTACACATAGGCTCACAAAAACTTACCAGTGTGATGTTTCTGGTCATATAGACTTTCAAGAAATCATTGTCTACTCTCTGTTTCTCTTTCTGGATTTCTAGTGCAGAACACCCACTTTCTCAATAACCTCCAGTGTCCAAATCTTTCCTAAACCCGAGGGGATACTGTTGAATTTTAAGCAACGACGATCCACTAAACGTCGTAGTATTGAGAAGTTATTCCGAAATTCCTATTGACATAACTCCAAATCATGCAATTTGAAGACCTTTAGTCTCTCAAAATGTTTATTTTTAATTTTTTTAGTATTTTGGGGGAAAAGGTATTTTTTTTGTCACCCAAACTGTTTCGACATGTTAACCAAGTCACCCAACCCCCATTGTGACATATATAATACCGAGAGAGTAAGAGAAAAAAAGAAGGAATACACTTCTAAAGCATTTATTTCCCCTGTCCATCAGATCAAGCTTTTCCTTTTTCAACACCCCAAATGTCAGTTAACCTAACCAAGTTGAGGAATCAAGAATGCATAAGATCTAAAAGGATTAACCATACATTCTTAAACAACGACATTTCTGCGAATAACTGAGTAAAAATACCTGACGCATGCACTTCCTTAGCAATTTTATTGCATCAGATGTGGCGATATCTTGGTTGGCAGGAGATATTGCTAGTATGATGAAGTTGGGCTGAAAAAGACCATGAAATCATATCTTAGAACTAAGAAAGAAAACGGGTCAAACCTCAAACCCACTTTAACCCATATTTAACACATCAGTCATTTTATCTATGAATTCAAGACTGAAACTAAAATTATTTTTGTTGGTAAACCAAATCCACCCGGCCCGTTGCAACATGTACTGATAATTGACATACCTTGACCCGAACCAACCCCTATGTACATTGATGATAAAAAAGGTGTTACAAACTGACAATTGATTTTTTAACTTATAAATGGGTCAGTTTGGATTAAAATTTGGTCTCAGATCATATAAAAAAATATCTGAAAGTGGAATGGGTTAGCCAAACTCAGCCAGTTTAGATCCTTTTTTAAATAACAAATGGATAAGCTAATATAAAAGATTTATATATAGTGTTTTGTCAACTTACAATGATGGCGCCACATGTGCAACTGAAATAAAATAGTAACGGCTTAATGCTATGCTTCTATTAATAAATGGTTGTTCTCGTAGGATACACACCTTGCAAACTGTGTTGAAACCAACATTATAAGCAAAACAACCATGTCGATTGCTGTAAAATTACTTCACATATGCTATGCTTATGTCTTTTTGTCTACTCTTCTTTTCATGTTGTAAAAGTCTCTATACATACAAATATTCTACTTGTGAGTCAAGTGATGCTTCTGACTTGGTGGCATGGTTCAAATGAGAGTTGGACTTGCTACTCATTAGTCAAAGTAGGACCAATGTATTCGAGATCGTTTATCATGTTTAACATATATACTTCAAATTTTGTTTTTCATAGTATGTATAGGTGCTCTTTGAAAGTAGTTTGTTGTCGATTCATTGATTTGCTGCCTAAATTAAATAAACTATGTAAACATTGATCTTATAGGGTACAACTGAGCGATGAAGTGTTATGACTCAAACTCATACAGTTGTATTTTAGATAGTCGACCATCTAAATACTTATACGCTTCATTAATTAATCAAAAACACATAACCAGGCAGTCAAAGTACACTATACTTCAAGTAGTTATGCAATAAAGATGCACTGACAATAACTTGCCTGACTAAAAGCTCTTCGCATAGATGATCTGTGCATGCTAGATCAACTGTACTTCTTTCCTCTCCTAATATTTCAGCTGCTGATAACCCAACAGATAAAACTAGGGGTGAGCATGGTGCGGGTTGGTGCGGGTTCTGGTAAAAACCGAACCACATCCGCAATTGCGGTTTTTAAAAAATGAGAATCCGCAACCGCGCGGTTTTGCGGTTTTGCGGTTTTTGCGGTTTTGCGGTTTGGTTTTGCGGGTTTTGCGGTTTTTAAAGTTTTTTTTTTCAAATTCTATTTTTTGGTATATATTTATTATAGAATAAATATATCATATGGTTACATAATGAGTAAAAACATATATATACTAATGTTGGGTAGTAGTATGAAATTATAAATCTCTAGAATAATAAAAGTCAAATGCGATGAATTTTTTTAAAATTTCGACGATATATTGATAGAAAAACAAAATTATATGATATAAAAACTCAGACAATAATTAACTATTAAAATTCGTTTGAAATAACTAATTATGAAAATATTAACAAAAGTATTTAATCATACAAAAATTATAGAATATAGTTGGTTTATTTAAAATAAAAATAAAAATATATATGAATATGACTTTGCGGTTCGGTGCGGTTTTTGCGGTGCGGTTTTTTGGTGGAAACCGAAACCGCACCGCAAAATGCGGTTTTTTTTATTTTCAAGAACCGCACCCGCGGTTTTTGTTGCGGTTTCGGTTTTTGCGGTGTGGGTTTTGCGGTTTTGTGCGGGTTTGCGGTTTGCGGTGCGGTTTCTGCTCACCCCTAGATAAAACAACATGTGTCAAGTCAATATCGCCTCTTTACATGAACTCACAATACACTAAAATTCCTTTATCCACCAAATCTAAAATCACCATTAAAGTAGAATGCATGATTTTGGAATAGGGAAATTATAGCCACTTGTAAATTTACAATAAATTTTATGAATCTTTTCAATTGGTACTGTACTTAGCAGGGTTTTTATTTGGTCTGCTCTACAAAAGACACTGATAGCTATTCAAAATTAATCCTTATGTCATTTGGTTAAACCTAACAATGCAAATTTCGATCAACATAAATAGAATAACAGAGATACTAACACTCACCTGCATATCAATAAACCTTCGGGAGATGGGTAAGGACTGCATTACTAAATACCATACTCCGGCCAAAAAGTTTGCAACATTTTCATCAAACTTCAGAGAATAACTGAAAACAAATATGGGCCAAATATATCAGACCAACACTTCCAAACCCTCAACCATAACTGCAGACCACGCTTTTTGCATCTTCGAGAGCTATTGTTGCTTGCATTCTGGAGGCCGTTCTTCTTCTCCAGGGCCAAAGTTTGAGATGCTTCCCTTCTGTAGTTCAGACACAACTAACTTGTAAAACCATATCTATCAAATCAACTCAATAATTATGCAAAAGATACCACAGGTGGCAAAATGGACGGGTCAATTAATGAGTCAAATGGGTCATAGTCAATTGTGGCCTACACATTTCAGATAATGTTGCTAAATATGATTACAGAAAGTGATTTATACAAATCAATCTAAATAGAAACTTAAGAGGTATTAATGCATTTGAACAAACTTTGAGTGGCTTTCAACTTTTTTGACCCATTTGTCATGTTTTCTTCTTAGTTTAACCCTGAAGCTAGCCCCTTTGACCCGTCAGATATAGCACAACCCAAATCAACCCATTTTAGTAAAAAGGTGGCAATTACCACTTATGGAAGAAACCATAACATGCTCATATTCTTACCTTTTGCGCAGAAGACTATGGTATATCCTATTCCTAGAGTTTAAAACTGTGAAAGTAAAAATACAAACAAATTTCCTCTTCATCCTCCTCATCATCATCATCTTCTTCACCATATTATACTTTACTCGATTACTCCTATTTGATTCTAATTATTCATATCACAATAATCAGTTTTAGAACAAACATCCAAACACTCCCTACATAACTCATAATGATACCCTAAATCTAAAAAATTACATAAAAAAACATCAAGAAAAAATCAAAATTGTAAATAAAAATAATAGTAATAAAATTTATCAAAAGATAACATCAAACACCTTTAGTGCAATTCAAAACTAACCTTTTATTCTCATACTTCTGGTCACAAATTTGTATACACTGACTGTTGAATTGAACGAATTGTAATTAATTTTGGGAATATTCGTGATTATGATATTCGATCACTCTCTAATCTTCTTCTTCTTCTTTACCATCTTTATAAATTAAATTTCAGCTTCAATAAAGCCCTAATTTTTTCTGTAAACTGAAGAAAAAAAAATAGCAAAGTCTTATAGAATATAGCTAAAAGCCCTATATCAATGTTAAACCCAATCAAGAAATTAGATGTTAAAATCATACCTTTGAAAGAGTTTTTGTTCTTGCATAAATAAATTATGAAAACTATCTTCAAAATCACTTAAACAACATTTAAATTGAAACATATTTTCTTTCAATTTGTTCTCACATCGCTCAACTTTTTTTTATTTAGGGTTCACATTGAAGAGTGGTCTTAGCGGCTCCACCAGAGAATTATTATTTGTCCAAATTTTCGTTTTAACCCCTAAAATCTTTATGATTTACCTCCGCTTTTTTTAAGTTTTTTGTATTATACTTTTTACACATATATTTTTATAAACAATTCTTTGAGAAAACGAATTTATGTTTTTAATTTTATTTGACAAATAAAGAAATATTTACATTTTTTAATTAAAAAAACTTAAAATAAATAAATAATAATTAAAAATATATTACCAAATAAGGTATGAATTGATTTTTTTGAAATGAAAAATTCCCACTAAGGGTTTTGTTTTATTATATAAAAAATTAATATTAAACAAACAAGAAACAAAGTGAAGACACTCTATCTTTTGATCCGGTCATTCCACAACCATGGGTTGCCAACCCATTTCTAGCCACATGTCACATTTTCAATGGACATTTGATATTTATTTTTTCTAAACTTTTTTTATTTGTACCATTATTATTATTACTTTGTATTATTATATAATATAAATGTTTTTTTTAAATAAAAATTATATCAATAATTTTAGTTTTCAATTCTCTATAAATATAGTCCAATATCAACATATTTTCATACACCTTCTCAATTCTTATTTTTGGTTTCTTAACTTTTTTTACATCTAGTATTTCTCCTATGGATCATAATTATCCAAATTACTTCCCAAACACCCAATATTATAGAGAATATAAAAGTCTTTTAAACTCTCAGTCTCCAAATCTAAATCAAATGCCAAGTATACCCAATCATGAAACTTCACAAAGTATTTCTAGAAATTTGTTTCAAGATTCTCAAAAACCAAGTAAAAGTACCGAAAAAATTGCAAAATGGGAAACCAAAGAAGATATAGCTCTGATGACAGCATGGTGTCATGTTAGTAGTGATTCAACCCGTGGAAACAATCAAAGAAAAAGTTCGATGTGGGCAAGAATTTGTCAAATGTATGAGCAGACGAGATCATCTGAAAACCCAAAAGATATCGGCCCTCGGAATGAAAATCAGATGAAAGGTCGTTTTAATCGAATTGCGGATTTGAGAAGTTATATGAGAAATAGAGAACAACTGCGCAACAGAGAGGCTCATTCATCTCTAAAAAATGACTTGATTGAGCATATATGGCAAAAATTTGGCGATGATAATTAATTATGTCATTTGTATTTCTAAAATTTGTAATTTTTAATTTCTTCAGGTTTTGTAATTTCATTTTTCTAATGAAAAGCGTATTTTATTTGAATTAAAACCTAAAAATATAAAGTGATTTTTTTTATTAATCAAACCGTTTACTGTTTTAGATATATACTTATAAAGTAAATATTTTATTAAATATATAGTTTATAAAAAACTTTAAGTAATTAAATTGAATATAAAGAAATAATATTATATGTTAGGTTGGGTTGTTGATAAATGGTAAAAAAAAATATAGATTGGTTGTATGTATTGGTTGTGTAGGTGGAGGAAAGAGAAAATAATATTTTATTAAGAGATTGGGTTGTGATGGGTTGTTAATAAAGATAGTCTAACCACATATATTCTTCCATTTTCTCTCGAAATAATTTCACTCGACCATCTTATGCAAGGTACCATCACTTCTAACTTTTTCTCTGAAATTAATTCAACAACCTTCTTATTTAAAGCTATCATGACTTGGATAAAGTAAATGACGTCGACTCTCTTCTTTCCTTCTTTTGTTGTGTTTTTTGTACTTTTATTGTTTTTTTTTTTACTTAACCTTTTTCCCTTTATAATCTAGCTAATGTTGCAGGTTTGTTGATGATAACGTTCATGTGCTAATTTAAGGACGATTTAATTACTGGACCTCTACACTTATTTTATTAAAGAGAGTGGCGGTGGAAGAAAGTGGCCCGTTGCAAAAGGAGGAGCCGAAGTCTCATACGGTTAGATCTGGTTTTCTATTTTAGTAGTTTGTGATAAAATACATATTTTGGTTGTTTTTTATCAGGTTAAGTTGCTGTTTGGTTTGGGTTTGATGATAACAGAATAAATGAAAGGTATGTACTAAAACCGTTACTATTTTTTTTCATAGCTTTTTTAAGCACTTGCATATTATTTGTATAATTAAGAATGGATGATTTTAGTGGTAAGCAATGATGTAAAAAAGGAATTTAGGGATTAAAAATATGTAATCGTTTTTGAAAAAATAGAATTACGATGTTTTAAAATAAATAAAAATCCCATTTATTTGATTTTAGCATCTGTTTTCTTTTAAATATGTTTATTACTGTTAGGTCACTAGATTTACAATACAAGCTTACAAGAAAGAGATAAAGGCGATTGAACAAGTATCAAACACACACACACACGATAATATATGACCGGTTATGCGTAGGAGTATGTGAAAGAGAATAACTTGAACAACCAACCTTCAAATGAAGGTTAATACAAAGTATTTATAGGCAAGGAGCTAGGGCAACACTCCCACTCCTTCCCTTTTCCTTATTGGACATGGGCCTAAGCTTATGGGCCTTCTACATAAGCTTGACCTTAAACAAACATAAAGGCCATAATAAGCTACATATTACATATGAGTAACTAACACTTGAATTATGGTTTAGGAGTGATTCCAACAATTTCCCCCTCAAGTGTTGGTGATGAAAAACGGTGAAGGCGTTGATGTAATAGTAGCTTCGGTCTTTTGATATTCTTCTTTCTTGTGAGAAGAATTGCATTGATTCGAACAATCTCCCCAGTGTAGAGAGATAGTTTTCCTTGAGCAGTTATGCTTTGACGTCGTCATTAACTTTGTTCTTTGATTATTGTTCTTTGTGGTGAAAGTGATAGTATGTTGTTGTCTGCATCAAGTCTGCCTCAGGTCTGCTTCGCCGCTACAGTGTCTCCACGTCATTCTTCAACATGCTCACACGCTCTTTGACGTTGGAATTCAGTACTGATGAAGTTCTTTAAGTCTTTAACTTTGTAGATTCTTTGATTTGACAAAGAATCATTCTGACTGTTGTGTTGCTTTTGGATAGAACTTCCATTAGTGATGATGTTGGCGTGAGCATGAGAAGAATCTGCACGATCATCCCGCTCCGGAGCTTCCATATGAAGAAAACATTTCAAACGGTTAGTAATAAGCGGATTCCGGCACTTACAAGTTTGAACTTCGAGAGTGTTAACAGCATAGTGTGAAAACACAACTCTAATTCTCACAAAGGCCGTTCCTGAACTGGAGTCCCACAAGTGAGATAACGCGATGTACCGAAGTACACCTACAGTTCAGATGAGTCGCTGAGGTACACCGAAGCATCACCTCACGACTGTAGACCATTTGAGACACACTAAGCGTAATCCACGGGGAGTTACCGAAGTGACCTGCTGTCAGGGCTGTTTGATGTTGACCCTGGCAGGAGTTTCCATTCAATCACTGAAGATCACAGATGTGAACCTCTCATAAATGTTCTCGACAGATTGCTAAGATATGTGAAGGACTCGATATGAACCACTGATAATCTTATTTGTTGATCAACAAGTGATGAGATGTCAAGTGTACCTAAGAGATCTTTTGATGAATCTCGTGGCTCTAGACTCAATAGTGCGATTTGGTTTTCCTGAGCGGAGACTAGGGAGAGGGTCTTCTTCTTCAATACCAGCGATCTCTAAGAGAAAGCCAATAGTTTACGTAGGGTTCCCTGTGAGAATGAAACGAGCTTCTGTTAAGAGAAACTTGAGTGGGTAAGAAGGTTTGGTGCATGCGTCACTGGGTCCATGACGACTTTTAATCTTCAATACCGGCGTCACTAAGTGACAACCAGTAGCATATGAATTGAACCCGGTGTCTGCCCTAAGTTGAATAATTTGGAGGGCTATTTCTTTTCACCCTTTTCTTTACATTTATTTTTAATTCTTCAACTCCTTCTTTCTCCGATTCTCATTTTCTCCTTTTTATCATCGTACCTAAGGACTTCTAAATATTAACTATTTGTGATGTCCTTGGGTAGATCCCTCCGGCTCTGGCGGATCATAGGACGGTTATTCCTAACCTTAGTCGCCTTATCACTCCATGACTAACCTATGTTGCCATAAAACCAATTTTCAAGAAAATCTCTCAAAGGGTTTGTAAATGAAAAACATGTTTGAACCACTGAGAGAGTTTTATCTTTTAGCAGAAATACTCCCCCTCCACATGTGCTTTAGAGTTTTGACGGAAATCTGCACTGTGTGGGAAAAGCATGTTTGAAGAAAATCTCTCCATGACTAACCTATGTTGCCATAAAACCAATTTTCAAGAAAATCTCTCAAAGGGTTTGTAAATGAAAAACATGTTTGAACCACTGAGAGAGTTTTATCTTTTAGCAGAAATACTCCCCCTCCACATGTGCTTTAGAGTTTTGACGGAAATCTGCACTGTGTGGGAAAAGCGCGCACTTTTGAATTGATCAACTCAAGATAGACAATCCCCCGCGAGACACGGTTACGTTGCATAGTTAAAGAGTTACATTGTCAGCTTTTAGGTGACAACTAGCTCTAATAACTACCTTGAAGGTGTAGACCAACCTTGAAAGGTTGTCATACCCATCAGAGTTCATGTCTACCAAGAGTTTCTCGAATGGTACTTTCTACTTGGACAAGTCCTTTGCGAGACACGTTTACATTACTAGCGGACTAGCTTGAAATTATTACCCGTCCAGGATAAGTCTTTTCGAGTTACTAACAGTTTAGTACCGTCAATTCGTTGGTTAAGTCTATTACACAAAGATTCATTTGCATTTACACAACATATTTCTTATCACATAATTTTCTCCCCCTCAAAAATGGCATATAAAATGTTATTTTTGAAATGTTGAGAATAAATATGACCATTTCGAGTGTTGCGGGAAGATGACCACTATGAACAATTTGTGAACAAAGTTTTGACTCAAGTACTCCCCCTCAACAAGTGATATAAACGGTTGAGGTTTTGAAAAATCATACGAGGAAGTACTTGTCCTTTTGAGCAAAACCTTGAAAAATGAAAGGTTTGATAGGTTTTACTCAAAAATTAAGAAGCTTTCGCTCCTTTTATAAGGATTGTGGCACTGAAGCGTACCACAGGGTCCTTTCTTGACAATTACGGGTTGTACACTGTTATGTGTGCACAAGCCATCCACATATATAATCACACATCCAAATTAATAATGAAAGAAGCAGTTCAAGGGGTACCAGGAAGTCCAGAGATGTCGCCAGGAGTGTGAATCGGGCGTTGAAAGCCGGTGATGTTAATTCTGGGTCGACCACCAACATAGCTTTCCAATCTTCTGAACTGATCCCTTCTATACAACCTTTCATCAATCATCTTGATGATTCTCCTCATATCCATTCGATCCTGAGAATTCCATCGCTTAGGAGACCCAATCTTTTGACGTATATCCTTCAACCTATAAGCCAATCCGTCCCTAACCATCTTCAAAGTGTGATCCCCAAACTTGTGAAGATCACTACACGGCATTAAGCAATTTCGTTGAAGTTCACTGCGGTAAACGACTCCGAATGGTTTGCTGATGAGTGTATATTGTGAGAGCTGGTTGATGTCGGGAAGATCAAGCTGAGGTGGAGTGAAGTTAACACGGGTTTGATATGATTCAACAGCCAGTTGGAGATCTTCTACACGTTCTTTGATGACTATGCTTCTGATGAAGATGAGCAGTGACTTGATGAATTCACGTTGTACTTTAGTTGAAAATTGCCTCATGCGACCCTGTACTTTGGCAAGGTACATGTCTTCAATGTCGTTGAGAGACAAATTCTCAAAGTCAGCTTCAGAGAATGCATAATCTCGTTCATCTTGCCTTTTGACCACAATCTTCTTGAGAAAAGTGTAGTCCCATTTGGTCGACAGATCAACGTGTTTGATGGCAACGATATCCTTAGTACTGAACACTGCATGTTGAGACTTCTGAACCTGGCAGCTTCGGTAGTAGATTCTTCGGCGTTCCGGCCAATGATGAATCCCGTACATTGCATCTCGATCGTATGCAGAACAAGTGATTAGCTCTTTCCTCGATAGCTATGCAGTTTGAGTATATGGCTGCTGGGAATGGAAGTGTCAAAGATGTTGCATATTTCCTTGATCCATCGCCACCGTGTAGGAGAAATTCCAAGTCTTTGTTGAAGAAATATCTGAATGGGATCCTAGGTTCATCTAGTTGGCTAATTGTTGGTAGAGGTTTAGACCAGTCGGTGTAATATGGAGGGTTGTCCCGTTTGGTGAATTCGATGTTTGCTTCTGGGTTGAGCCAATCCATGTTGTTAGACATAGCTCGAGCAATGTTTTCAAGGTGATATTCGACCTCGATGGCACTTTCTGAGCTATCTTTCCACAGTTGGAAAGCTTCATTCTTGATGCGCCTCAACTCGGATTTCGTCATCTTCTTCACATGGAACTTTTCTTGCATAATCTTAGCATGCTCCAAAGTATTACCGTCTACCAGATCTTGACCTTCTTCAGGGTAGGGAGTGGAATTGACAAGTGTAGAAAACCATTCAAATTCCTGTGTAGTATCTTCATCTAGCCATGATACGACGTCAGCCATGGGCGCCTTCTTATTCTTTTGTTTTGACCTAGATGAGGATTCTGGTTTCTTAACTTGTTTGGGAGAGGTGGGTTGTTGTAGGGGCTCACGGACTTCCTCATCGTCACCACCCGTATACTCAAAGTGATCACCGGTTTTTTGAGTCTCGGGCGGTAACTCAGAATCCTGAGGTTTATCAGTAGAGGAGTGAGACTCAAAAAACCGGTGATCAGACTCTTTGAGCGTTTGGGCTCTTTATCCTTATCCTGATCTTTGTCTTCATCATCTCTTGAACGTTTGGGCCTAACAGCTTCTTCTCGGAATGAGGACCTGAGTTGGTATTCCAATAGAGCTTCAAACAGTTTAGCTTCATGCGAGGCAAACGTTGCAGAGCATGTCGACATTTGCGCTACTAGCCGGTTCACCAATTCATCATCTGAGAAGATTGTAGATTCAACTGGATTGATGCTAAATTCATCGGAGTTGATTTCATGGCTTGTTTGGCTCGATGCAATAGATTTGGATACAGTTGTCTAGCATACATCTGCTTTGTCAGATTCGGAACGACCTCCATAAGGAACTGTTGAGTGTATCCTTTGATCATTTCATCAATTTTTCCTTGAAGATCATCTTTCATGAGCTTCTGGACATACTCCCTTTCCTCTTGCATCTTGTCTAGATCATCATGAATATACTGTATTTGATTAGCATAGAAATTCATCTTCCTGCGGAGGATGTCTTTCTTTCTGACTTGTTTGACAGCTTTCCCAATTCTTTTATGAGCATGAGATATCCAAGAGCGAGTTGGCTTCTTCACTGATTTGGATGTTGATTTGGTTGATTTCTTTGATGGTGGTGGTGAGGAGTGATGAGTGTCTAAATACTCATCATTTTTGTATTATCTAGACTGCAAAAACATCTGAAAACACTCAGAAATGCTTCAAAATGATAAAAATATCACAAACAAGTGTTTTATATGTTTTAAATGCAAAAACACCAAAATCAGATGAAAAACGTATCAAGTTTGCATAATTGGCAGTTTTAGTCCCCCAAGTTACAAAAGTTGTCAAAATTAGTCCCTGGTAATTCAAAAACTTGTAAAATGTCATTTAAGGTCCATAGGATTCAAAAGTTGTCAAAATAAACCTTTAAAGTTTAAAATCACAAAATGACAACTTTAGTCCCTAAACTTTAAAAAATGTCAATAATAGTCCTTGGTTAATTTAAAAAAGTGAAATTTATCAAAAATAAACCTTGTACTATTAATAAATGACAAAAATGGTCCTTATGATAAACTTTGGAGAAAATTACAATATTGGTCCCTCAAGTTTCAAACTTGACAGGTTTGGTCCCTGGATTTACAAAAATGGAAAATAATCAACAATAGTCCTTGTACTATTCACATATGGCAGGAATGGTCCTTGTGAGAGCTTTGGAAAATGTTCAAGATCAGTCCTTCAAGTTTACTAAAATTGCATAAATGGTCCTTGTTGTTAACCTTAGCCAAACGGACCTATTTATATATCAAGCCCAAATCCAATAACCCGGCCCAAATTTTGAATTCAAATAAAACCGCTACCACTGTAGCACTGTCTCCCCCATAGCAGTATACACCAATACCAGTGGTTTTTAACCACTTGATTTTCAATCCAACTCACCCCAAAACACCTTTCCACCTCCCCCCTCCACCTCTACATCAATCCAAGCCCAATTAATGCAAAGAACCTGCCCAAGACTTTTTTGGCGCCAAAAGTTAAATTGATGGCTAGGATGTGTTGCAGTGATCCAAAGGCTGAGATTATTGATGGGAAAGACCAAGTGGGACCCACAGAGTTCTAGAAGTCATCTATAAAGAAGAAAGAAGAC
This sequence comes from Chrysanthemum seticuspe, assembly GCA_019973895.1. Classification (NCBI taxonomy): domain Eukaryota; kingdom Viridiplantae; phylum Streptophyta; class Magnoliopsida; order Asterales; family Asteraceae; genus Chrysanthemum; species Chrysanthemum seticuspe. Next base: position 330,623,008 of record BPTQ01000008.1, on the reverse strand, counting down.
TGAAGGATAGGTTGTCAAAGTTTTAGACCAAAATTCGTAGTGTAAACTTTAAATTCTGTTGTTAACTTTTAAATTCAGTTTTATTTTCAAAGTTGTATCATGTTTAATGGTTAATGAAAGTTATTTCAATAATTCTCAGTTTCAGTTTTCAAGTTTGAATTCAATCTTTAGCATTTTCAAGCAAAATTGACACTTTGCTTTAATCTTGTTGAATATTGTTGTTCTTGTTCATTTGATCTCATTTCAGTCACCTTTTAAGTTTTTTGAAGCTTTGTTATCATTTAGAGGACTTGTACTTAGTTTACTTAAAAAACATAAAAATAAAAGAAAATAGAAATAAAATAAAAAGGAGTGTTCATGATGATGAAGGCTTGGAGCAGGGTTGCTCATGGATTGCCCTGGGTTAGATGCTTCTTGGGAAGCTATAGGAGTGATTCTCAGTACTAAGTTCTCAGTTTTTAGCATAAAAGCAATTTGTAAGTTATTTTCTTAAAATTTGCATATTCTATTATAAGTAATTAAAACCTGTTAATTTAAGCTTAATCCTATTTTAATATAGTTAATATAAGGTCTTTAATAATTTGCATGGTCTTAATCAGTGGAACTCTTTGAAAAGCCTTATAACAGTCTCAATAAGGACTGTTTGGAATTGCTTATTCATCTGAGATAGAGGCCTGTGGTGTTATTGTTTGTTATTGTCTCATGTTACTTTAGCATCTTATAGTTCAGTGCAGCAATAAAATCTAGTACTTATTAGTAAAAAAGTCAAAATCTCTTTTGAATGCATTTTAACAGTTGACTGTTAGAATTTTAGATTGCATAATCATGTATATTGTTGTGAAAGTTGTTTAAGTAGCTTAATCTAGTTCCATATCAGCTTAATATAGCTTATTTAGTCCTTAGAATCAGTTAGAATCTCATAAAAGTCAACCTATTTAGTTTTTATAAAAAGTCAAAATGACAGTTTCACAGTTTTTGGATAAAATAGAATAAGTTACATAGGGCTTAATATTAGTATTCTACACTTGAGCTTATAGGATATTAAAATATAGTTGCTTATCTGTACCTTAGTGTATTTCATATTTTCTAGTCAGCTTATTCACTAGCTTATTTCTCTGCTTCTTTTGAGACCCCTGTTCAAAATGTGCCCTGTGCACAGGTTTCTAGCTTTTTCCATAAGCTTGTCACAAGCTCACTAGTTAACATCAGCCTGTGATTTTTAGCTTTTTGTGAAGCCAACCAAGCCACCTTGAGATCCCAAGCTTTAGTTTTCACTTTGTAGCTTATTTACCAGGGCTGCTTGTGACTTGTTTTTTGTCCCATTTTCTGTCTTAACTGCATACTCAGTGAAATGGTAGCTTTTTCATAAGCCCCTCATAAGCTCCTCAGTGCACCAAAGTGCATGAGCTTGGACTTTTTGGAAAGCCCACCAGCTCTACTTGTTACCTCTGTCTTGTGTTTGAGCTTTTTAGCTTATTCAGTGAGCTTATTTTAGCCTTGAACATCTCTGCAAGTCTGCTTGTTTCATAGATTCAGTTATTGTGCTTATTAGCTTATTAGAGCTTTTCAGTATGTTTCTTTGTTCCTTTTAGCTTAACTTAAGTAGCTTTAGCGTATTGCTTCTTATTTCAGTCTTTGTTTTCAACTGTTGAGCTTATTTGAGCTTAAAGTCCCAAATAAGCTCATTTTCTTTCTTTTATAAACTGTTGAAATAAATAAGCTAATATAGAGCTTATTGGTCAATATTATAAAAAGTCGTAGTTGAATAAATTGCTTATTTAAATGTGCTTAACAGGTTTGTAAAAAGAAATTCGAAAAAAAAAAAATGTTTTACAAAAAGGGAGAGGCAGGGGTCGAACCTGAGACCTCTCCCTTATGGGGATGATAGTGGTGTACCTGTATGCCATTGCGCCCTTGGGTCTTTCTCGTTAAATTCTTACACAACTTAGTATTTAACCACGTTTTCCTCATTAAGCCATACGTAGCTTTTAGCTTATTTCTAGCTTATTTATAATAGCTTTTTCAACTTTTGCAATTTTCTTAGTAGTGTATTAGTATTAAGTATTTTTACAAAAAGTTTCAGATTTTTCTCATTTGTTTTAGTATTTTTAATCATTTAATTAGTGTTTTATGGTATTTAATTCATAATAAATAAAATAATAATCTAAAAAATACAAATCTTTTTTCTAAAATCTTCTTTTATCATATAGTACGTAATAAAATTAGTTTTACACTCGTAGGCCTTTTATTTCATAAATTTTACGTTTTTGCTTGCGCTCCAGCGTTATTTTTACACGTAACGCTCGTTTTCATTTTAGGATACGTTTCTAGATAATTTAGGATTACGTTTTAGTTAATATAGTTTATTTAAGATATTTTGTTTTATAAAATCATAAAAACATCATTGTAAAAATAGTGATAGCGTTTATTTAATAGATTTTAACTTTTTAATTTTCTTTTAATTTGCATTTAAGTCGCTGTAATTTGTAGATCTTTTCTTTAGGTATAAATTTCTCAAAAATCCTTATTGATCACTATCCTTAGTGATTATTCGACATCTGAAGTTGTTTAACACCAATTCATCCTCCGTGGGACTTAACGACCCAAGAATCCCCTATATTCCTCTGATCTTAAATTGCATTGGGGTGTGAACTGTTTTGAGTTTCTTACGGTTGGTCATTCACAAGTGGCTAGCTTGCGTGAGATAACTTGACTGTTTAGCACCGATCAAGGAGTGAGATGATGAATCTGATGAGGAGGAGACATGAGGAGGCTCCGGGTCCTTTGGAGGTGCAGAAGTATCCTCCTTGGAACGAGTTGGACTGTTGAGAAGATAATCATCATAATTCTCTTCGTCATCTTGTCCCGATTTAGCCTTTTCTTCCGTCTGAGCCTTAGCTTCTTCATCAGTCTTTTCTTTCTCAGTCTTATCCTTTTCTGGTTCCTCAAACTCATAATCAATAGAATCCTCCAAAAGTTGTTGTTGTTGCAGAAGAGTGGTGGCACCAGCTCCCTTATCGGGTCGATTAACCGCATCAGGAGATGGTTTAGAGTGGGCAGCACCACTTGAACCTCCAGGGCCACCCATTTGATCTTTTGCAAATTCTTCAGCTTTTTGAAGGTGTCTAACGATTTTAAACTTCTTCCTGTAGGATTTATCCAGTTGCTCTTCATCACTTTCAGAGCTTTCTTCATATGGCACAAGTACATGAGTCTTCCCTTTGCCTAGGTCAGCAGGAGGACTAGGAGGTTTTGTTACTGAGGGAGGTGGTTCGGTTGCAGATTCAGAATAGTGAACCTCCTCGTCTGATTCAGTACCTTCAGAGTCCTCGTCAATTAGCTTTCTCTGTGTTAGCCTTAATTGTTTTTATTAGAAGTGATGGTCATTCACGATTAGGAACTTTGTAACGTGTGTTAGATATCGTGATAGAATAGTCTACGGGCTCGTGGATTGGGATAAGCTATTTGGTTAAAAGATGAGCTAAGCTTGCCGTCTATAAGCTCATATATCCCACGTCAAAATCCAATCCAACGAAGCCCATACAAAGCCCAAGGAAAGCCTTTAGGGCAACTTGTGTCTTGTACTATAAATACCCCTCAAATGGTCATTTGAGGGGTGTGCTTGAAAGAGTGTGTGTGTGTGTGTGTATTTTCTCTCTCAAGGAATATACAACTTTATTGTGTTTATCTTTTATCTACACATACACGATTTATATATCATTCAAGTCACCGTCATCTTTATCTTTTCTTTCTACTAAGCTTTACGTTTGTGTTTGGGTTGAACGTGTTCTACGCGTAGCGTGGTTTCACGTGGTGATACTTGTGTTTGTTAAGTGGGTTTGTGATAAGGTTGATATAAGTAAGGTCCTACAATTGGTATCAATCGCCTAACAATGGTTTAGGAGTGTTTGTGTTTGTTTTGAAGGGTTACGCGTAAAGGCTCTTGTTTTACATATTTGTCACGCTTAAAGCTTTAATTTTTGCACTTAAAAATTCAAGATTCTTGTGGTTTAAGGTTTATTTGGTGCTAAAGTTTCAGTTTTTTGCAAAAAGTTTGAAGCTTTACGTGTTTTTCTTCATTTTTGAACACGTTTTGGTTCGTTGGTCATTTCTACTCGTAACTTATCTAAGCACTTTGGGTGAAAAAGGTCAACATTTTTGGGTTATTCGAGTGTTTTTAAGGCTATCTGTGCAAAAGAAATCATTTGAATCGTTGGAAATTTCTTGCGCGTAGAAGTCAAAAAGTCAAAACCCTAGTTTTCTACGCATAACATTTTGGTGAAAAATCTTCGAGCTATAACGGTTACTCAGTGCTTCCCTCACTTGGATAAGTGTGTGGAACACTTCGACTTGTGGATATCCCTTACGCTGTGACAGTGTAAAGGATTTTTGGTTCTTAACCATAGTTTACGCATAAGCTAAAAGCTTACGAGTAACTCTACGCATAACTTCACAATTACGCGTAAGGTTTACGAGTAACTTTTTGTCTACGCATAAGCTTAAGGTTACGCGTAAGATACTGTTTACGCCTAAGGAATCCTACGCCTAAGCTTCCTACGCATAAGATCCTACCCCTAAGCATCGTCTACTCGTAACTTCGTGTTTCTACGCCTAAGCTCTTCATTTTTGGCGGGAAATCTTGAGTAAAATTTAAATTTTTGAGGAGACTAAACGTTCAATTTTTACGCGAAATTCAAATTTTGGTTTAACTGTGAAAATTTTGGTCAAAAATTCAAATTTTTGGGCCTAAATTCAAATTTTTAGTAGGGGTGGAAACGAGTCGAGCCGCTCGTAAAAGCTCGGGATCGGATCGGTAAAAAGCTCGAACGAGCCGAGCCTAAACGAGCTCGAGCCCGAGCTCGAGCCTAAGTTTGGGCTCATTTAATAATCGAGCTCGAGCCCGAGCTCTATACAAAAGGCTCGTTTAGGCTCGCGAGCCTAAACGAGCCCTAGAAATATATACGTATATATATTTTCTATACGTATAACCGTGTTAACGAGCTCGAGCCTTGTGTTAACGAGTCGAGCTTTGTGTTAACGAGCCGAGCTCGAGCTTGTGAAAAATTTCACGAGCCGAGCTCGAGCTCAAAATGAGAGGCTCGAAACGAGCTCGAGCTCGAGCTCGAGCTTTTTATATATAAACGAACCGAGCTCGAGCCTAAACGAGCTCGAGCTCGGCTCGGCTCGTTTTCACCCCTAATTTTTAGGGTCAAATTTGGCGTCAAAATTGTCATAACTCAAATTTTTCATACGACCTTAGAATTAATTTTTAAAGTGAATTTCAAATTTTAGGTGAAAATTTTTTTTCGACTAAGAACCAAGGTTACGAGTACGACTTTCAGAAACACCTCAACTGAGCTTAATCTTCATCAACCACATCTCCTTTATCGTTGAATCGATCCTACATCAACTTTATCAGATCATACCTTCATCAATGGCAACTCAACAAGACATTCATGCAGCCGGTGCCGAAAACCGACCTCCTATGTTGGCAAAAGGTGGTTATCTTCAATGGACAAGTCGAATGCTCCGCTACATCAAGACCAAACCTAATGGCAAACTCATGATTAAATCCATTCAGGATGGACCCTTCAAGCCTCGACAAGTTCATGTACCTGGAAATGCTGATGCAACACCTCCCGTCCCACCATCTTCTTGTCTTCAATACGAATCTGAATACACTGCAGAGGATCAGAAACAAGTCGAAGCAGATGACATGGTAATTCATATTATCCAACTGGGTTTACCAATAGACATCTTTGCTGCGGTAGACAGTTGTGAAACTGCTTTTGATATGTGGGAACGTGTTAGACGACTTTGTCATGGAACATAAATTGGTCAACAAGACATGGAGAACAAGTTGCTAACTGAATGGGAAAAGTTTACTTCTACACCAGGAGAATCCATTGAATCCTACTATGGAAGGTTTTGCACTTTGATGAATGAGCTAATCAGAAACAAGCTGACACCCAGAACTATCGTTCAAAACATCAAGTTCCTGAACAATCTTCCAGAAGAATGGGGACGATATGTCACTATTGTCAACCAAACAAAAGACTTACATCAGGTGAACTTTGATCAACTCAACGATTTTCTGAAACAAAACCAAGCTGAAGTGAATGAAGTCAGGAAAGAAAGATTGGCAAAGAATCATGATCCATTGGCACTCATTGCAAAGACTCAAACTTCAGTGAATACACAACAACAAGCTTCATCATCTACCAACAACAACAACTTGCAACAATACATTCCACAACCACAACAACAATTCTATCCAGATCAACAATACCAGGAACAAGGAATCACTGATCCTGAAACTGACCCAGAAGCGACCTTGCAACAGATATACTCTTTATTGGGTAACGCACTAAAAAGTCGCTATTCCACACCAACTAACAACAACCAAAGGATTTCGTCAAACACTCGCAACAGGCAAATTGCACAGCCGGGTGTGAATATGGGTAATCAAGGTCTAATGGTTGGAGTTATTGGGAATCAGCAGGGATATGCCACTGGATTTCATATGGGTAATCAGCCGGTTCCATATCAGGGTAATCAGATGAGACAGAATGTTGGGAATAGAGCAGTGGGTAATCAGAATTGGAATGTTGCAGCTCCAGTCGTTGGGAATCATGGAAATGTGAATCAGGGTAATCAGATTAAGTGTTATAACTGTCAAGGAATGGGTCACATGGCAAGGAATTGTCCTACTAAGCCGCACAAGAACGATCTTGAGTATCTTCAGAAAACTATCCTCTTGGTACAAAAGGAACACGCTGGATTTCAGTTGAGTGATGAGGAACATGACTTTATGGCTATTATGGATGATTTGGAAGACCTCGAGGAAATCAATGCGAACTGCATCTTCATGGCAAATCTTCAGGAGACTAAGTACGACTCTGACTCGAAAGCACCTCCTGTCTATGACGCCAACGCCGTATCTGAGGTACCAATCATTGATCCATGTTATAACAATGTCATATTTGATGTGTTTACTCATGACGAACAACATTCTGTGACGCCAACACCTACTTATGATACATACCTGGACAATCCGAGTTGTAGCAATACTAACTCTGAAACTCCAGATGTGGATCCTAGTGGAGGCTGTGTGGCACAAAATATTGAGACTGATGAGGAAACATGATCCGTGCAAAACCGTCAAGTTTTATCACGCAAGCCTGCCAATTGTGAATGGCCGACCGTAACAAACTTAAAACAGTTTAAGCACAAATGCAATGAAGATCAGGAGAGTATAGTGTTTCCCCAGGTCGTTAAGTCCCAACGAGCTGTGCGAGAATAGTCAAACGTGTAGTGATTGGGTGAATTTGAACGGGAAAAGGATTGTGAATGATTATAACTACAGAATAAGCCCATAAACTACAGGGGCTTAAATGCAAATTAAAGAAAATAAAAAAGATAAAAAATATTAAATAAACGCTATCACTATATTTAAAATGATGTTTTTGTTTTTATGTTTTTATAAAAACTGAATTAAAAACTACGTAGCGTACAAAATAAAAAGTGAAACTTACACAATATTAATCCTAAAAATATGAAAATTATATTTTTACAAACCTAATGGTAAAAGAAAATTTTTAGAAAAAGAAAATTATTTTTATAACTAATTATCTAATTATTATTAATTAAAAACTATTTTTAACTAATTAATAATAGCCTAAAATACAAGAAAATAGGAAATAAAGCTAGAAAAATAAAATTATAACTTGGAAAAATCTAAAATATCAAAAGAGAATTTTTAAAACTATTTTTGTATTTTTCTGATTATTTTTCTATTTTTTATGAATTTTAAACTATTAAAAATTAATTAAATTACTTAAAAATACAAATTAAACTATGAAAAATCTGGAAAATTACTTTTTTTACTTTTTATATTTATCTAAACCTAAGAAAAATGAAAAATTATTTTTTTGAACCTTTTCTTAATTTTTGGTATTTAAAACTAATTAAAAATGCTTAAAAACTAATTAAAATGTAGAAAAATAGCAAACAAGCTAGAAAAAATCTGAAAAATTCAAGATAAGCTTAAAACAATATATAGAATCTAGGAAAAATGGAAAAACATATGGTTGTGTGGAGGAATAAGAAGCTGCTATGTCAAGTGCTTAGAAATAAGCACTTGAAATAAGCAAATGGACACCCAAGGCCACCCAACTGAAACAGAAGGTATATTAAGCTAAAAGAACTCAAAAGAAACAAGTCTCAACTTCTCTTAACCTCTGATTGCAAGTATAACAGATTATGATGATTTGAGATGATAGGCTAAAAACAGTGTGAGGGTACCAGATTTAAGCAGAAGAATAAGCACATGAATAAGCTGGAAACATGGAACCAAGACTTGTATCCTACACTATACCTGGGTGGCTATGTATAAGCCAAAGACTAGACCATGACAAGCTCAACTGAGCATTGTGCAAGGGCTGCACAAACTGCACAATACTTGTGCAGTCTCAGTCCTTGTGCACAGGGCACTTTTGCCCTTGTTGCCAAGACATTTTAGACCTTATAAAAATTTAACAAAAATACACAAAAATCACAATAATAAACTAGACCAGTAGAGCTTTTCAAAACCACAAGTTTCATTGAAATTGGTCCAGAAATGAACTCAAGACAAATCAACTCAGTTTGGTAAAAACTGAGTTTTTCAGTTTTGACTTTTGATAAAGAAATGGAAAATTGACTTTTATGAACTTTGGTACTGATTTTAATGACTGAAATAAATGTAATAAGGTGGAATGATACTACTGCAAGTTGTATTTATGAAATATGAACACAAAATAAGCTTTTGGCTTTGAAAATTCTAACAGATATGCAATTAAGAAGGATTACATATGATTTTGACTTTAAGGGGTAACAGGTACAAAATAAAACTTCAAATGTCTTAATTGAGTTTATAGTGAACTAAAGCAGCCAGTCCTAACCCTTGAACAAACCTCTATCCCATAGATGAGCCTAAATCCAAACACTAGTTATGTAACTAGTTTACTAACTTAATCCTACAGTCACTTGAAGCCAAGCAAACCAAATCTTAATCTCACTTACACTAACCTATTTAAACCTAAAATCAGTAAATAAAGCAACTAAAAACACAGATTCTACAAATGAACTACTATGGTAATTTTTCAACTCAAAATAATGAAAAAACAAGGTATAGAAAATTCTTACTCAAATCCAGCCACTAAAGCTTACATAAGCTGACTAGAAACACACCCAATGAGCTTAAACCAAGACCAAACCCAATCCAGATCAGCAATTCAGAGCCCTTTGATGCAACAGACTGCAGTGTTGACTTTCTTTGACCAAGTGCTAAATGAGTTTTAACTTGAGTCATAAGCTTACCAAGAGCTATATAGAGCTCAACTAAGCTTATTTGAGTCTAAAGAGAAACCACTATAAGCTTCAATACAAGAACAGTAAACTGAGTTCTTCAACAGTAAACACAAAAACATGAAACTAGCTAAAACCTTGAAATTAATGCTTGAAATTAGTTACAATGACCAAGAGGCTTATGTTTAATACATTAAAGCTTAGAATTACATTTTAAAACACTGATTGATATAACTTAATAGAAAAACGACATACAAAGAAAAAATAAAAACTAAACTACTCTTCATCAGTTGCCTCTCTTCTCTTTTTTATACTCAAAACAGCTTCCCACATGTCTTCTGAGTGGATCCCACTTATAATCTTGTCCACTGGATTACTTAAGTGCAAAATGGCCATTGGGTGGTTTTGGCGGGAAAAGTGGTTTTGACCACTGTGGCTTCTGAGCTAGCAACTAGGGGGGGTGGATTTGTAGGGGTGATGATGAGGGGTGAGAGGTGTTGGGATAAGGTCTGGGTGATGGGAGAGGGGAGTTACAGAGGAGCAGGGCAACTTGGAGAAGGGAAGGAGGAGGTGGCGGGTAAAGGTGTTTGTTTGACTGTGTTTTGACCAGGGGGTTCAAAAAGGAAAGTGACAGGGGGTCAAATGGGTATAATGGCAGGGTCCAATTCATTATGACAAGGCAAGGATTAATATTATAGGGACCAATTTGTAAATCTGCCAAATTAGAGGGACCAAAACTGTAATTTCTCCAAAGTTGTTACAAGGGACAAATATTGACAAGTTCCAATAGTACAAGGACCAGTTTTGACATTTTCAATTTTCCAGGGACCAAACTTGACATTTTATGAAAGTTCAGGGACCTTTTCTGCCATTTAACAAAAGATTTATTCAAGGACCATTTTTGACAATTTAGAATATTTCAGGGACCTTGAATAACATTTTTCTTTATTTTGTTTTACCAGGGACTGTTTTTGACAACTTTTGAAACTTGGGGGACTAAAACTGCCAATTATGCAAACTTTATACGTTTTTCACCAGATTTTGATATTTTTGCATTTAAAACACATAAAACACTTATTTGTGATATTTTTATCATTTTGATGCATTTCTGAGTGTTTTCAGATGTTTTTGCAGTTTAAATGGTACAAAAATGATGAGTATTTAGACACTCATCAAAACACGTGCCTATTTTGAATCATTAATCAATAACTGTGGCATTGAAATTGAAAAAGTGAGTAAGGTCAATCGCGAAGTTAAGGCCGCGAATAAGAAATTGACCGCTGAGCTTGAGAGTTACAAGGAGCACGCCAAAGCCTATGAATTTCATACAAACAAAATGTCTGAATTAGAAATTGGTTATCGAGATTCTGTTTTAAGAGAAAAACAATTGCAACTCAAGTATGACACACTTGATGCGAATTTGAACTTGAAAATAAAATCTTTAAACAAGGAAATTTCTGATCTAAATGACCAACTTTCTAAACAAAAAGCACTGTTTTCTGATCTTGAAAAAGAGAAGAAACAGTTGATTGCTGACTTTTCAAAACGAGAAGATTCTCTTCTTGATGAAATCCTGGATAAAAATGAAACTATCAAAAAATTGGATAATTTACTTCTTACAACGGGTCATTCCGCTAAAACAAACAAGATGCTTTCTAATCAAGTAAATCCGATTTTTCATACTTCACATAAAATGGCTCTTGGTAACTCACCTCCTGGTTTCCTCAAGAAAGCTCAGAAATCTCAGAATGTGTTAAACAATGGAAAACCTTTGCATGAACCTATAATTGTGCATGATTCTCATGAAACGTTGGAACTATCTGAGGAGATTAGATCAAAAATGAAACAAAAACATCCGGAAATCAAACCTATTGATTATAATAAATGGAACCAAATTAATGGTATTTTGTTTGTTTCTCAATCAACGTTTTCCACCAAACCAAGTGTTTCAAACAAAGTGTCAACACCAGTTTCAAAATTAGTTTCAAAACCAGTTGTTGTATCCAAATCTCTTTCGAACATTGAACAAATGTCTTCAAACAATCCTTTTAACACAAGTGATGCCAGAAGTATTTTGGAAAATGTGAAAATGAGAATTGCAGATCTTCAAGAGACCGTTAAAACTAAAACCAATATTACAACAAACATCTGGTTTAATAGTTTTGATATTGAACAGAAAAAGTTTTTTGAAACTCAAATTGCCCCTCAGCTGACTAACATCAACTCAAGGGTAATCCATTTTGAACAAGCCTTTTTGAAAGAAACAACTGACTTTTTCAAGGAGCATAAATCCCTGGTAAAGCAAGCTAATGAAAGTGTTGAACACATCAAAGTTTTGGAAAATTTAAATGATTCTTTCTTCGAAGATGTTCTGACTACTGATATTATGTCCATCATTTTACAAACATATTCTGTTGAAGATCATGAAAGACTCCAGTCTGAGACCTCCAAAATTGTTTCAAAATATGAAAAAGCTCTTGAAAAACTTGAAAAAGAAAATGTCTCATATTTTAAACAACTTGATCGCAAAACTGAGGAATGCAAGTATGACAAACTGTCGTATGAGCGTGCCTACAATGACATAAAAGCGAAAAATGATCTTTTGAGGGCTCAGCTGGAATGTCAAAAAGGAAAGGCAGTGGATACTGTGATTACAAAACCATTGACTGCGGAGAAAGGAAATGTTCCCAAACTGGTTTCCAAAAAAAAAATGTCTGTTTCTATGCCTCTTCCAAAAGTCAATGAGAAAAATGTTTCATCAAAACCAGTCACTCCACCTGCCCTACCTAAACAAAACGTTGATAAGGGAAAAGCGGTTATCGAGAAACTAAAAGTTTTAGCACCTGGCCTTTTTAAGATGAGTACTACTAATGCGTCTGCCTCCACATCTAAAACATATGGAACAAACGACATAAGTTTAGAAAAGCACTCTAAAGAGACTAGGAAAGCTGAAACCACCTCCCTTCATAAAAATATGAATCCTAATGTGTGTGCCTTACCTTCTACAGGACTAGAAAGCACTTCTAGGAGCAGCAGACTAAAGCCTAAGAGCAATACAAGGAACAATAGAGTCTCGACTGCCTCTAGGAGTAGTAGCTTGAATAAAGAGAAGAAATTAGAAGAACACCCTAGGAATTTACCGTTTTTGAATAAGAAAGACATTTCATCTGAATGTACTGAACCTATGAAACTTGCTAAGTCTAATGAATGTGTTGAATCTCTTTGTTTAACTTGCAAGAAATCTTTAATTAATGATCAAGATGATTGTGTTTCTAAGAATGTGAATGATAAGCCTGTTAAGAAGAACGTCCCAAAAAGATCTTACGCTAAACAAGTAGGAAGACTAGTTGCAAAACTTAGGCTTTACACTACTGACAGGAACTATAGTGTTTACTTTATGGATGATATCTGGAAACCCACAGGTAGAACTTTCACACTCCAGAATGGTACAATGAGTGATAAACCAAAATTCCCTGTAGAAAACCTCTCTGAGTGTGATCAGGATTTTACCTCTAACCCAAAGGAACCAAAATCAAAACGGTTTCCACAATATTCTTTTTCTGTTACTGGCAGGTTATCGAAATTTGTCTTTGGATCGTCGACTCGGGTTGCTCCAAGCACATGACCGGGAATCTGAAGCTGCTGATCAATTTCGTTTGGAAATTCATGGGAACCGTACGTTTCGGAAATGATCATGTAGCAGCTATCATGGGTTATGGAGATCTACCTTTTGGAAATTATTTGATCCCTCGGGTTTACTATGTCGAAGGGTTGGGACATAATTTGTTTTCAGTCGGGCAGTTCTGTGATGCAGATTTAGAGGTTGCTTTTAGGAAAAATGCTTGCTTCGTTAGAAACTTGGATGGCACTGATCTCTTAACTGGGAATCGTGATACAAACTTGTATGCTATCGACATCAACAAAATGGCCCCTTCATCTCCAATATGTCTTATGACACGAGCATCTGGAACACAGTCCTGGTTGTGGCACAGACGGTTATCCCATCTCAATTTTGACACCATTAACAATCTTGCCAAAGACAACATCGTCAACGGACTTCCAAAATTCAAATACACCAAGGATCACTTATGTCCATCATGCGAACAAGGAAAAAGCAAAAGAGCATCATATAAACCCAAATCCGTACCAAGTTCGGAAGCAAAGTTGCTTATGTTGCACATGGACTTATGTGGCCCAATGAGAGTTGAAAGCATTAATGGGAAAAAGTATATTCTTGTTATCGTTGATGATTATTCAAGATATACATGGGTTAAGTTTCTGAGGTCAAAAGACGAAGCACCAGGCATCATCATCACCTTTCTGAAACGTATTCAAGTACTTCTTCAAACTCCAGTAAGGGTTGTAAGAACAGACAACGACACTGAATTCACAAATCAGGAGTTAAGAACCTATTTTGAAGATGTTGGAATCACTCATCAGACATCAGTCGTTAGAACTCCACAGCAGAATGGGGTAGTTGAAAGAAGAAATAGAACTCTTGTGGAAGCTGCTCGCACAATGCTAATTTATTCTAGTGCACCGTTATTTCTATGGGCTGATGATGTTGCCACTGCTTGTTTCACTCAGAACCGATACCTAATCCATCCAAGATTCAATAAAACCCCATATGAGCTAGTGAACAACAGAAAACCTGATATCTCTTACTTTCACGTGTTTGGCGCTTTGTGCTATCCAACGAACAACAGAGAAGATCTAGGGAAACTGAAAGCAAAAGGTGATATTGGAATCTTCATTGGATATTCAGATAACTCGAGGGCATTCAGGGTGTATAACAGAAGAACTAGGAGGATCATGGAGACGATGAATGTGAAGTTTGATGAACTTTCACATATGGCTTCTGAGAGACTCGCTCTAGAACCTGCACTAAACCAGCAGACTTCTAGACACATCAGTTCAGGACTCGTACCTCAAAGAGCTCAATCAACTTCGTTTGACAATCCTAAAGAACAAGAATGGGAGAATTTCTTCGAGTTAATGTTCGATGAAAACTATGGTGGAACTTCGACAAATGCATCAAACCATCATTCCGCTGCACCCGCTCATAATCATCATCCACCACCACCAACAGAAGATGCATCTACTACAGTCGAAACCAATGCACCAACTCCATCAACATCATCTACATCTACTCCAGCTATTGCACCCGTTCTACCAGCAGTTGATGAGCAAAACCAAAACCAGAACGATGCAACATTAGATGACGACTTATTTGACGACTTATTTGGAATAAAGTTGTATATTCCAAAGAAAGAACACACACACACACACACTTTCAAGCACACCCCTCAAATGACCATTTGAGGGGTATTTATAGTACAAGACATAAGTTGCCCTAAAGGCTTTCCTTGGGCTTTGTATGGGCTTCGTTGGATTGGATTTGGACGTGGGATATATGAGCTTATAGACGGCAAGCTTAGCTCATCTTTTAACCAAATAGTTTATCCCAATCCACGAGCCCATAGACTATTCTATCACGATATCTAACACACGTTACAAAGTTCCTAATCGTGAATGACCATCACTTCTAATAAAAACAATTAAGGCTAACAATCTCCCCCTAAGGGGTGGTCATTCAAATGATGCGGGTATGTACAGATGCTTGAGCGAGAGTTCTTTATTGTTTTCTAAAACATGTCATTTCTCAAAATTTCTTCATAATAATGGTTTTCGTATACTTTAGTACGAAACCCGGACCAAAATGATGACTTTTGATTATTTTTCAAATCAAAAATCGTGTTTTTTAAAGAAAAATCAAGTGTACGCTTCAGTGCACTACATTTAAAAATGGTGAGAAATCATCATCATCTTGAGCACCTTTTCAAGATTGTTCAAAAAGATTTTCAAAATCTTTCAAATATTTTGTGCTCAAGATAACTCCCTCTAAAACCCTTTAATTGATTATGCTTTATTAAAGGGGGAGTATAAAATAAAATGTTCCAAATTCATGCTTAAATCAAATCCGTTAGTCTCCCCAAAAGATTCTAAATGTTGTTTAATCCGTTGGTATAAAAAATATCACGTATATGCTATTTTTGAGGGGGAGGAGACGTGATTAAAATGTGATAAAAAAGTTTAATGATCGTAGTTTGATTCTCAAATGAGCTCGACTCAGTCGGAACCAATGAATTGACGGGAATCAAAGTCAGTAAATGTACCATCTCGAGAAACTTTCTATGAACTTGACCAGGACGGGTAATAATTTCAAGCTAGTTCTCTAGTGATGTAAACGTGTCTCGAATCGGTCTAGTTCATTTAAAGTCGATCAATTCAAAAAGTGTGAACTCTACCCTCTATGTGCAGATTTCTGTCAAAACATATAAGCACATGTGAAGGGGGAGTGTTTCTGAAAATATAAAACTCACGGAGTGTGTCAAACATGTTTTCTATCACAAACACTCAGAGAGATTTTCAAGAAAAATGGTTTTATGGCAACAATAGGACAGTCATGGAGTTATAAGGTGACTAAGGATAGGAAATTCGTCCTATGATCCGCCAGAGCCGGAGGGATCTACCCAAGGACAGCACCCATAGTTATTATTAGAAGTCCTCAGGTATGATTGAAAAAAGGAGTAAAGTGAGAAAGGAGAAGGAAGGGGTTGAAGAATTAAAAAGAAATGTAATAAGAAAGGGTGAAAAGAAATAGCCCTCCATACTCAACCTTAGGGCAGAAACCGGGTTCAATTCATATGCTACTGGTTGTCACTAGATGACACTGGTATTGAAGACCAAGACGTCATAGACCCAGTAACGCACTGCACTAAACCTTCAGCCACTCAATTCCTCTTAAAAGGATTTGTTTCATTCTCACTGGGAACCCTACATAATCTATCGACTTTCTCTTAGAGTTGGTTGGTATTGAAGAAGGAGACCCTCTCCCTAGTCTCTGCTCAGGAAAACCAAAATGCACTATTGAGTCTAGAGCCACGAGATTCATCAAAAGATCTCATAGGAACACTTGACATGACATCGCTTGTTGTTCATCAATAAGGACACAAGTGATATATTATAGAGTCCTACGCAGATCTTAGCAATTTGCCAGAACATTTATGAGA